>CAXITT010000601.1:332176-354021 GCA_964033795.1 Lymnaea stagnalis | reverse complement strand
TTTTTTTAATAAGAAATCAATAGACTCAGTTTAGGAAACAAAAATCTGCCCAAGAAATATAATAAAAATGGTTATTTACACAATTTTGTAAAATAATTTTCAGCACATTAAAAACATTTACATATTTATAAAAGTAGCTGAAATCTTTTGGAACCAATCATGCGAATTAGCAGTGAAAATAAATTTACAAGAATGATGATTATCTCAGCAAGGCCTTTTCAAACCCAGTTGTTGGGTTCAGCTGTCTATGTTTTATATACAGGTATTCACTTTTCTGCGTGTTAACCTGTCCGTTGGTTCACTAGTCCTGTGTTTGGATGTGTTATGGCAGTGGTTCTCAACCTGTGGGTCGCGACGCCTTTCACAGGGGTCGCCTAAGACCATCTGAAAACACACATGCTCTAAAGTTATGAAGTATCAACGAAAATAATTTTTGGTTGGGGTCGCCACAGCATGAGGAACTGTATTAAAGGGTCGCGGCATTAGAAAGGTTGAGAACTGCTGTGTTATGGTGAGTTGTGGGTTTACTTGTCCTGCGTTCATTTGCGCGGCCACCGCAGCGGACACAAACCATACATTTTATGCAGCATTAACGATCAGAAATCTGCTTAAAATAAACCTATACACGGGTAAGCCGCGGCGACTGCGTTGCTGCCCACGGCCTTACTAAACAGAAACATTTCCAAACATGGCAAGGCAGTGGAGGCCACGTCGCTCTAGCTATGCCGACGTATTACTTATTTAGTGTATCAGAGAATGACTTTGGTAATCAGCAGGCCAGACAAGGGAAACGGTGCATGGGCAAAAAAAAGGTGCGAAGCGAGAGACTCGGCTACGTAATAGAATCCCACCAACAACAGAGACTGAGAGAGCGACCAATGTCCAAGCGTTGGGTGATGTGTAACGTGTCCTCATAATGAGCAGATCTGGGAAACATTTCGAGCGGACCAGGGGTTATGTTGCGATATGTTAACCAGAAAGTTGTGCCACCCACTTCCACTAAGTTAAAAAAAAAACTCTCCAGCTCGACGAAAATGCCGCCCCTCATTATAAATTAAAAAAAAAGTGGCACCTGTGTGGACCACCCCCTCCACAGCCCCCTTCCTATGCAAGTGGATTGACCTTTTCTCGACAATTGTGAGTCATAGTAGGAAAATAAGCTATTTAAATGGTATGTGGTTGGTCAGCTCTAGTTTGATAGATGGCACTTAATTATTTAGTAGATGCCACCTAAGTTGACTCTGGTTTGTGGTGAGTAAAATAAGAGGCAGTGTTAGTGATTTTATGTATCTGGATGGAACCAAGTTGCTTTGTTAGTCATCTGTTTGCAATGGTGTTTATTTCGCTACTGACATATATTTAATTACTTTCCCGCTTTTTGCCTCTTAGTCTTAGTAAATCACCAGCTATTTATTGAGAAAGAAATCGAAACTGTCACAAATTTTAAGAAAGGAAATTGACAATTTTATTTAAAGTTTTAACAAATATTTACCACATAACCCTCACCCTCAAAATTCTAGCCGCGTTACGTCCGTAATGGATGCACAACCGTGCAAAGTAAAAGCAGCGCCCTGGGCGAGTGCGCCCCCTGATATTGAGGTCCCTTGCGAGTACCACCTTTACATTGCTGTGCATGGATCCAGTGGGCTAGAAAGAAATATCAGACAAAGCAGATAGATCTATAAATTTTGTAAAAAATTATTTAAATCTTAATATATCCAATTGGGCAACTTTTATAACGTATCTTTGAAAACAGAAGAGTTCTTCTTGTTTTCCCACAATGGCGTCGTAAATGACAGAAGATTCATGAACTGTAGGCTACTTTTTAAAAAAAATCTTGTTCAATTTTGTTAAATGGTTACTGTACATGAACAAAAAGACGCTATTTTAGGCCTTTAGTTCCATTCAGGTAAAGAGGAAGTTTTAATTTTATATCATTAGAAATAATTAATCGCGCTTAAATGTCTTTTGATTAGAAAATTAAAACTTTTTGTAAAAATAAACCAATGGCATAGTTGAATAAAGCTATTTTTTTAAAAGAATTAAAACACCAAAATCATATTTTTAGCTGTTGTAGTTTTAAAGTTATGAATTTTAAAGTACGACTTAATTTGTCCTTTTTTAACATGGACAGCATCTCCATTTTCTGGTACGGTACCCAATTCCACTGTTGGCGTCACGAGCTATATAACTATAACTTATACTTATAGTTATAACTCTTGTTTTAAAAATAATTTTATTTTCAGAACTTATGCTGTATTAAAAAAAATAAGTTTAATAATGTTAACAATTAAAGATAAATTGAAGCTTATCTAACTGTGCACTATTTATATCAGTAAATTAAATAAAATGTATTAATATATGACTTTTCTGTTTACCAAGTTTTCAGCGTCCATTATACCGGTAAATGCTATACTATATAGTCTATATAAGGCAACACCCCCCCTAAAATGTTGTTTGGTATCTACTTATTTTGAACTTTCAACTTTGGCACATGACTAATTAACTAAAGCTTTCCCTGACCAATGGGGTTAATAGTTTTTGCACACAGCAAACTCTTATGTCTTATGAATGAAACTTGAGGTAGTCGCTAGTACTACGGCATAGCATTATGCAAATGGCTGTGGTTTCCCATGACTTTTTGCACACGGTCAATTCTGATCGCTAATAATAAGGACTCTAAAGGGTTTTTAAATCTCAAATTTAAAAATGTTTTCAAAATGCATTCTGAAACACAAGTTATAAAATTTTTTAATGTATATAGAGATAATAATTAATATTTCCTAAGCTAAGTATCTGCGTTTTACGCCATTTAAAAGGGGGCGGGATCACTAATCCAAAATTGCCTGTGCGACTTTTGCATAATGAGGTCAACGTTGAGGAGAATAGTGAAAATATTTCATGAGCTATCTCAATGAAATTTTGCACACGTATACTTCAACAAATTATGCAGGCCTACTTTTAATATGAAAGACCTACTTTGAATATTTAGACCGAATTTTTTAATGCGAAGATGCCTTATATTGACATATGATTTTCCTCACTTAAAGTTGAGATAAAGAACAAATTAACTCAATGGGAATGTAGTTCAACATTTCTCCTAACGTTAATTCAATAACTACAGCAACAGCAGTTAATGGTATTGACCAGATGAGCTTGTGTAGATTGGTTATGTTAATGTATGCATTTATGTTGTAGTTAGTTGGACAAATTTAATACATTTCTTTTGTTTTAAATTATCATCTAAATGGTTTATCATAATAACTTCAGTACTAGTTTATACTTTTTTTTTGTCTTTCAGTTCCAATACAAGCTAAGAAGCAGTCAGAAAGATGATGCTGACCTGATTGTTGGATCTCAGGCAAAGACCATGCTGCAAAACAAAGAAAAGTACAGCCCCAGAGACAAGGTCTTGTGTAGATTGGTTATGTTAATGTATGCATTTATGTTGTAGTTAGTTGGACAAATTTAATACATTTCTTTTGTTTTAAATTATCATCTAAATGGTTTATCATAATAACTTCAGTACTAGTTTATACTTTTTTTTTGTCTTTCAGTTCCAATACAAGCTAAGAAGCAGTCAGAAAGATGATGCTGACCTGATTGTTGGATCTCAGGCAAAGACCATGCTGCAAAACAAAGAAAAGTACAGCCCCAGAGACAAGGGGGTTGTGGAGTTTTTTGCTTCTGTTGGAAAATATTTTGAGATGGTGCTTGACTACCTTCTAAAAAAGACTTCCCTATCAGATCCTGCACTTCAGAATGCTTCTGTATTTGATCCAAAAAGGAGGTTAAACAACATCAGCTAGAATACTTCCTTACCAGATTCCCCATTCTGATCCCCAGAGGGACTGATGTTGACACCATCTATGAAGCATTTGTTAGGCATCAGCAGAGGAACATTGAGGATTGCATTGAGGATGGGGTAAGAGTTGACAGGATTTGGCAAACAATTTGCCAAAAGCACCCATCCCTTAAGAATCTTGCCCATGTAGTGAAAGGGATCCTCACCATACCTCACTCCAGTGCTGCGTGCAAGTCATCCCTTAAGAATCTTGCCCATGTAGTGAAAGGGATCCTCACCATACCTCACTCCAGTGCTGCGTGCAAGAGAATATTCTCTATGTTCCTGAAAACATGCGCAGACCAGGGAAAAAAATAATGGCCCAAAAACAACAGAGGCCTTGTTAGTCCTCAAGAGAAAATCAGGAAGCTGCTTGGACTTGGATGAAACTTTCAGTGCAAAAGAACTCCAACAGCTTAAAAGTTCAGCAAGCGTCATCAATACACAAGGTATTTAAATATTTATAAAATGTGCACTCAGTTAGAGAATGTGCCCCTTTTATTGCTACAAGTGTACTAATTTGTTCAGTATTGTACTATTCTGAGACAATATTGTACTATTTTGAGATGGAATTGTACTATTTTTTGAGTTCCTGGGGAAACAAGTCTGGTGCATTAGTATAATATAAGCTTTAATTAAATGATAATATAATTCGTTACTTTTTTTCGGAAGGGGGGGGGGGTCCACAAAGATTTTATAAGGCTAAAGCATCAAGACCTAGATGAGCCACACAGTGGGAACTGACTATGATACTATGATAAAAATTTTGTTAACATTCACAATTTTTAGTTTTATAGTTAATGAAAATTCACAATATTTATTTTTAATCTCAAATGTATTAAAATTAATAGCCAGTGTAAAAATGTATGAGTGTGTTCGTATGACAGAGTCAGAATTAATTTGTCATACAGATTAGAGAACACATTCTTCAATGAGTGACACTCAAAGTGAAGGAGTTTACCATCATGGTCCCATTTGGATAGCTCTGCTCAGGACCATAAAAGTTACCCATGATGTTTTACCATTGCAGCTTTTTTGCTACATTTCAACACTATAAGATAAGATAAGGTAAGATAAGATTCTTTTCTTTATCCAAATAATGTGTTTTGATTACATTGTATCTATTCATTTTTAGCACATATCCAGCAAATATTCTTTCTAAGACAAAATTTTTAAACCAGGGCAATTTAAACACATCTGATGTGTGTCTCAAGTGCAATAATCAGGCATCATATACCACAAAACTTCACTCCCTTAGTGACAATATTAACTTTAATTAAGAGCGATTGTTTGATTTTGTTAAAGCCAGAGGAGCACTCTGTTAAATTCTAACAGACTGTTGAACAAATAAGTGCATAACTTTCAGTGTTAACTTTGAGGGAAAGAATTCACCCTGATTGAGCTCATCTTAAGTATCTGTCGTGTCATGTTTAAAACAGAATGTTTACTTAATGAACTTGAATAATAAGTTTATACTAGAGGTGTGATTAGAATATTAAATATAGATTGGAAGTATAGTTAGAATATTAAATTTAGACAAGAAATATGGTTAAAATATTAAGTTTAGAATAGAAGTGTAAATTATGTTTAAAATTGTATTCCTCCAGATGAGTCTCTCCTCAAATTTGGTTGGTTGAATGTATTAATGAAAGCCATGGAGATGACCAAACTGGACTTTAAAAATTTTACATGAAGATGTCAGAACTAAACATTGAAAACTTCACATGCAGATTACCAAGATGGACATTGTAAACTTCACATGAAGATGTGAGAACTGGACTTTGAAAATATCACATGCAGATGACCAAGCTAGAAATTGAAAACTTCATATGAAGATGTCAAAACTGGACTTAAAACTTTACCATGACAAGGATGACCTATTGAAGTAGGTTTTTTAAAAATTGTGCAATCAAAAAAAAAAAAAAACAACAATAAAACTACAACTATAATACTAAGTTTAACAGCATTCTAAAGATTAATTCATATGAACATTATGATTATTGGTATTATTACATACGTGAAGACATTACCTACAGAAATACAGAGGATACCATCTTACTATTACAGTAAAACTTCCATTTTGCTACCTTTAAATTGCCATTGAAACGAGTGCGTTATTTGGTGGGGGGTCTTAAAAAAGAGGTAGGACATTTTCAAAAAACGACACTTAGAAAATTAAGTAAACAAGTAAAAAAAATACACATACCATTAAGTATAGGCACCATCTTACATTCAGAATTATAGATTAAACTCTGTCTCACAACCAATATAAACTCATATTGTCTCACAACCAATACAGTCATTATCTTCCTATTCCTCATTAATTCCAATGCTGGTTTGAGATAAAAATATAATTATTTTTATTGGTATGAAAAATGAAAATTAATGTTGACATTCAATTTCTATGGTCTGATTTTTATTGTCGTACATGAATTTTTAACTCTTGAATTGCATTTAAAATTATGTACGAAGGATTGTTTATTTTATTGCAGTATATCATAAATCTGTTTGATTTTCAGTGATACCTAAATAATGTTTTTTGATGAGGACCATTCATATGGCCGAAGGTCTCTTCTTGATGTAATTCATGTAAATTTTGTGTGTCAGGTGACGATTTAACTCCCTTAGATAAATCTGAAATGAAAGAGGGGGGATATGTCGAGTATGAGCTTTCATTAGTAATTGTTGCGACTCAATATTATGTTCATTAGTTGTTGAACGCTTTTCCCGGGCTTGACTATTATAGTTAGTGAACGCTCTTCCCGCCATTGTCCCTGTGACGTATTTTATGCTGAGTCGTGACGTATTGTCTATGCAGTATTGTGACGTATGTTTTAGTCGTGCGGCAGTCTTGAGTGGAACTTTGGAGTGATAGGATGTGTGTTATTTAGGTCTGATAGCGAGCTGCGCTATATTCAAGTGTATGTGTATTATATTTACTTAGATATTAAAGTTATAGTTATTATGAAGAGGAGTTGAGTTTGTTTAATGATAGTGAGAATAGTACGACGCTTCAACGTGTGAAAGAACTGACGAATGTAATCAATCCAAGAAGACGTTAGGAGTTGACATGGGGGCTTCTCATCTGGGATTGGTGAACCTCGTTATTTTCATACTTGAGGTAAAGCACAAGAACATTCTTATTATTCAACTTTAGTGAAGTTACAAACATCGTCGCATGTTCCTGTATTTCAATGTCGGAGCCCCGCTGCCACCGTGTGTCAAGTTATATGAGTTGCATACGCTAGTAACTCCATCAACCACCTATGTCCTGTATTAGGCTAGTTATGTCCTAACCTGCAACAGGCTAACTACGCCCTGCCCGTTATCAAGTTGCCAACGTCCTGTCCAGTTCCAGTGAAATAACTACGTCCTGCCCATTATCAAGTTACTAACCTCGTGTCCAGTTCCAGTGAAATAACTACGCCCTGCCCGTTATCAAATTACCAACGTCCTGTCCAGTTCCAGTGAAATAACTACGCCCTGCCCGTTATCAAGCTACTAACCTCGTTTCCAGTTCCAGTGAAATAACTACGCCCTGCCCGTTATCAAGTTGCCAACGTCCTGTTCAGTTCCAGTGAGTTAACTCCGCCCCTCCACGCATCGAGTTAACTACATTCCTTCGGTAGTGAGCTACCAACTTCGTGTTCAGTTCCAGTGAAATACCCACGCCCACATTCGTGTCCAGTGAGTTGTGATGTCCTGTGGCCCTGTCCGGTCACTCAGTTTAACAACGCCCTGTCCTGCTTCAACGAGCCACCAACGTCCCGTCCTGCATCAAGCTGCACATGCCCGATCCTGTTTTGGTGAGTTACCCACGAACTGTCCAGTGTCGGCGATTCGCCTACATTCTGTCCAGTGAGCTGCCGATGTCCCGTGACCCGTCCCGGTCACCCACACCTCAATGACTGTGTCCCAAGATCTGCCATATAGTACCAATGAAGTTCGTGAGAGAACTATTGACAATTAAGAACCATTGACACTTAATTAAGCCCAGTGTGTGTTTTAAATAATATTTAAATTCTATAGGACACTCCACGAACCAGGCAAGTTGGATTTTTATTGTTTAAGACATTTTTGGCATTAATTTTCTTATGACTTATGTATTAACATTTTTTTTTTTGCCTGGGTAGAATTTGGATTTTTGCTAGAGTTGGTTAAGACAGACTTGCGATTGGTCCTTAAACCTAATTATTGTTTATTGTATGATCACCCTTAATTTACATTGCTATGGCTGGATATGTCAGTAGGAAATGGAGTTTAGAAGAAATTAGGCATGTGGGAATGTTACTTCTTTATACGGGAGAGAACCTAGAGGAGTATATAAGAGTTAAGTTCGAAGAACACGTACGGGAAGAGAGAGAGGAAGAACGTATAAATAGACAGAGAGAGGAAGAACGTATAAATAGACAGAGAGAGGAAGAACGTATAGATAAACAGAGTCAGAGACAATTTGAACTAGATAAACTTGATAGAGAAATTAGACTGGCAAAATTAGAGGCAGAACGACGGGAAATTATTTTAAAGAGACAGGCATATTATTATAGCGACAGTGACGATGACGAGAGTCAAGGGGAAGAAATATATTATGGCATTGCCAGCATTCACTGTGAGAATCCCTATAAAAATTTTAATAGATTTTCTATTAATGTAAGTGAAAACAACTTTATTGACGATTATGTGGATAACGGTGGACATACTCATGATCCTGACCCCAGGCAAGAGCCGGCCTCGCAACCACGGTTCATGGCTAAAGATACTGAGGAACAAAATGATTTTATGCCTCTGCTGACGACTCAATTTTTTAAAATAGAAATGACAGTGATTTGTTAATTGATCCGTCGGCTAACGTTAAAAGGGACAGCGTTGACCATGCTGACATAACCCCGGTGGCAAAGGGTACATATATAGCTTTAGATTCATGTCAAAACGAGGTTGAAGTAGTTGGTGTATCCCAGGAACTCCAATGTAAAGAAGAAAGGGGACGACAATTTAATAAGGTAGAAGTCATTGGAAATGACCTTAGGTGGACGTATGTAGAGGATTGTCCCAGCGCCACTGCATGTAATGAATTGGTTGTTATGGAAACGGGCGGCATTGAAAGCAAAGAGAACCCTGTTCTAATGTCTGAGGACATGATTTTTGTTGTATCTCATGGTGAGCCATCAGATAATGTAAGCCCTGAAGTGTCTGATTTTTTGTGTGAAGTTGATGAGGTGAGTGTAATCCCTGAGGTGGGGGAAGGAGAGAAAATTGTTGTTGATAATTATTGTGATGTAAATGGATCACTGTGTAATGTGAGCAAAGGTTGCTCAAATGTTGATATTTTTACAGAGATATGTACTGGTAATGAAAATGAATTAGTTGATAATGTGAGCCAGGTGTGCTCAGGTTTTGATGTTACTGCAGAGATCTGCAATGAAAATGTATCACAAGTTGTTATGAGCAAGGGCTGCTCAGATTTTCCTATTGTTACGGATAGCTGTAATGATAATGAATCACCTGTAAATGTGAGCCAGGTGTGCTCAGGTTTTGATGTTACTGCAGAGATCTGCAATGAAAATGTATCACAAGTTGTTATGAGCAAGGGTTGCTCAAAATTTTATAGTATTACAGAGAGCTGTATTGATGATGAATCAATAGGTAGTGTGAGCCAGGGCTGCTCAGATTTTCATATTGTTACGGATAGCTGTAATGATAATGAATCACCTGTAAATGTGAGCCAGGGCTGCTCAAATGTTCATATTGTTACGGATAATTGTAATGATAATGAATCACCTGTAAATGTGAGCCAGGGCTGCTCAGATTTTCATATTGTTACGGATAGCTGTAATGATAATGAATCACCTGTAAATGTGAGTCAGGGCTGCTCAAATTTTCATATTGCTACAGATAGCTGTAATGAAAATAAATTCCCAAGTAATGTGAGTGAAGGTTGTCCAGATTTTGAGAGCCAGGAATGCTCTAACATTAAGTTGGAAACCAATGTTGAATTAGTTAAAGAGAGCGCTGCCAGCTCTAAAGGTGCACTTGTTTATGATTTTCAAGAGGAGGTGAGATGTCAGGTCCATGAGTTGGGAGGTGAGGCTTTTGTTTGTATTGTTAAAAAAAATGAATCTGTTAAAATGAACTATTACCATGATTGCTTTGAAGTTCCTGATTTGTTTGAATTTCTTTTTTATGAGACTCGTTTTTCATTTTGTAACAATTTAAAAATATGTATTGTAAAACGGAGGTTTCACATGAGTTATGACCACGGGTCAAAAGAATAGGGAGAGATAATTCTAATTATAATAAACATGTTGAATTATAAAGTTGTGAAATCCACGGACAAAAGATATGTCCCGCCATCTGTAGCTGTGTTATTTAAGAGCAAATAAAGGCTGCTTAAATTATGGTGAGGCATCTCTCACCTGTAATAATGTTAGATAGTTTTGTGTTTTTATAGTGATGACTATTGGTTTTGTTTAAAAATACACCTTCTTGATGATATGATTTGGATTAACTTAGTTATAGTTTCAAATTCAGTAAGGATATTGATGTGTTTGCCCTGATTTTTGAGATAAAAATATAATTATTTTTATTGGTATGAAAAATGAAAATTAATGTTGACATTCAATTTTAATGGTCTGATTTTTATTGTCGTACATGAATTTTTAACTCTTGAATTGCATTTAAAATTATGTACGAAGGATTGTTTATTTTATTGCAGTATATCATAAATCTGTTTGATTTTCAGTGATACCTAAATAATGTTTTTTGATAAGGACCATTCATAAGCTGAAGGTCTCTTCTTGATGTAATTCATGTAAATTTTGTGTGTCTGGTGACGATTTAACTCCCTTAGTTAAATCTGAAATGAAAGAGGGGGGATATGTCGAGTATGAGCGTTCATTAGTAATTGTTGCGACTCAATATTATGTTCATTAGTTGTTGAACGCTTTTCCCGGGCTTGACTATTATAGTTAGTGAACGCTCTTCCCGCCATTGTCTCTGTGACATATTTTATGCTGAGTCGTGACGTATTGTCTATGCAGTATTGTGACGTAAGTTTTAGTCGTGCGGCAGTCTTGAGTGGAACTTTGGAGTGATAGGATGTGTGTTATTTAGGTCTGATAGCGAGCTGCGCTATATTCAAGTGTATGTGTATTATATTTACTTAGATATTAAAGTTATAGTTATTATGAAGAGAAGTTGAGTTTGTTTAATGATAGTGAGAATAGTACGACGCTTCAACGTGTGAAAGAACTGACGAATGTAATCAATCCAAGAAGACGTTAGGAGTTGACAGTATAGGCACCATCTTACATTCAGAATTATAGATTAAACTCTGTCTCACAACCAATATAAACTCATATTGTCTCACAACCAATACAGTCATTATCTTCCTATTCCTCATTAATTCCAATGCTGGTTTGGTAGTTGTTTAAAACATGTGTAAGTGCTGAGTACATGCTTAGAGTTATAACTATTTATTTAGGAGCCAAAATGATCAATAAATTGATCGTGGGCCCTTAAGATATAGAAGAAGAAGATATAGAAGATAAGATATGCGCATAAATATTGTTGTAATTATTTTTATTCTGTCATTGAATAGTTTTTTGTTTTTTTTGAAAGAAATCTGTTATTTCTGTTTGTTTTCATGATCCCCCACCCATGCATGTTCTTTTAGTATGTCTCTTTGAACACCAGACATGTTGTCAGCAAGGTCTGAAAAGCCCCTGCTCAGGCCATAACTGGCCATCTCCTTGGAGTATTTCAAAAGACAAATTTACGGTACAAGCGTTATTTCCCCTTCACTACTTCCTAGCTGCTTTAGTGCATCGCCTGCTGTTAAAAGTCGTAAACGAAACTGTTTTCTCCAACATACAAATATAGCATTGCTTTGGAATCTGACTTTTTCAGGTGCTAGGTCGTAAAATTGAATTATTTGAAGGTTGCAAGTCGCGTTTTTAAGGAAGTCGATTAAGAGAGGTCTTTATATATTACAAAGCATCAGTGAATTTTTTTTCGGTCATATGTTGAAGGAAGTCGTTTAAGAGAGGGTTGCAAATGGAGGTTTTACTGTATTGGAAAGACTTTACCATCACCTAGACAGCTCTAAAAAATATGCTAGGGTGCTTTTCTTGGAAGTGCTGGGTGGCTGAGTGGTCTTAACTGAGCAAATCTCAAGTTGGTGGTCAGGAGTTCAATTCCAGCCAAAGCCCAGTCAAGCATAAACCCATCCAGCACCCAGCGTAAATGGGACACATTAACCTTGGTCGGCAACTCATCTAAGAAGGAAACTCTAAATTCAAACCCGGAGATGGCGTCCCCTACACTGAGAGCGCAGTTAGCATGCTAAAATAGCATGGATACTTAGCGCTATATAAGTATTCAATCAATCAATCTTTGACTTCTCATCAGCATTTAACACTATCCAACCACACCTTATGCTTTTCAAGCAGGGATACTGAATATTTTAAGTAGAGAAATATGTACCGGGGTACCACAATATTGCGTTCTCTCCCCTGTTCTGTATACAATATATACCAATAGTACCCATAGCCCAAGCAACACCGTTCCAATAATTAAATTTACTGATGACGCTACTATTGCTTAATATCTGAAGGGGAAAGCATATACCACAACTTACTAGCTTTATCAGTTGGTGCAATGAAAATTTTCTTTAGTTAAATATCTCAAAACTGAAAGAAATGGTTGTCGATTTCCAAAGGGGGAATCACCCAATTACAGATCTCACAATAAATAATCACAGTATTGAGGAAGTAGACACAAAAGTATCTAAGTATCACCATTAATAATAAGCTGACAGGGCATGACTTGGACCCAAACAAAAACAGCAGAAAACCTATTAAACACATGGGAGAGAAAATTTCTCCGGGAAATATATGACAAAGGATGAATATGGATGGAGAATACGTACCAACCCGAAATTGTACAGTCTATATCAGGATCCCACGCTAGTAGCAGAAATAAAAAAGGGCAGGCTACGCTGGGCAGGACACTTAAAGAGAATGCCAAATGACAGAAGAAGGAAGCGGGTACATCACCAAACCCCAGAGGAAAACGGCTCAAAGGCAGACCTAGGCTTAGATGGATGGATGATGTGGAAAAAGATCTACAGCAGCTGGTAATCCAAGCATGGAAAAGAAAAGCATTAATTAGGTCTGAGTGGAAGGAAGTAGTGAGGCAGGCCAAAGCCCTACATGGGCCATAGCGCCACAAGGATGGATGGATGACATGGCATGAACACAGCCAAATTTTTTATTAAAAAATCAACCAAAGACTTTTCTATCTTTAAAAAATGTACTATTTCGGTGTAAACAAACAAGTTATTAACTTATTATACAATGCAACAATTGGAAGCCTTCTAAACTTCCCATTACAGCTCTATCAGCTCCATCTACAAATTTGCAGGTGCAGTTTCCACATCTATGACATAGGTTGACTTGGTTCAACATTGCTTGGCAACAAGAACAGGGAGACAAGTTGCATGTGTGTCTCCCTTAAGCACAGCTTCACTTGAAATACCTTCACTGCATCAGGCATATCAGTGATCAAGTGGTCCCGTGCCTGGAGCTGCAGGTTCAAGTCGCTTTTTATTTTTAACCCGAAAAACTGTGGAGTCTTTCCCAATGCTGTCCATGAATTGAGAGATTTCATCAATCAGCTGGAAAAATCTACTAAGAACTTTTATCAGACTTAGCCACCGCACCTCTGTATGATAAGGCATGTCGCCAAACTCTTGAGTCTATTTCCAGCAAAAAAAATATTGAAATTACCTGTGATTTAAACCTTTGGCTCTGATAAAGTTGACGGTTTGTGTAACAGTGCTCATTACACCTTCCATGTTGAGGACTTTACCACACAGCGAGCCTTGGTGTATGATGCAGTGATATGCTATCAATCCACCAGTAAATTTATCCTGCATTTTTAACCACATCCTTCCAACTAACTAGTCCCCTTTTTTCGCTGTTCATCGCCAGTGCTCCATCTGTTGTAAGTCCAGCTAGTTTGTCCCAAGGCAGGTTCATGTCGGTTAAACTTTGACATACATTGTCAAACATTTCTTTTCCTGTCATTTCTCATGCATGGATTCCATGTGCAATATTTCTTCTGTAACATTGAAACTGGAGACCACTCCACAGATGAAGATAGCGAGCTGTGCAGTGTCAGTGAGCTGTGCAGTGTCAGTCAGCTGTGCAGTGTCAGTCAGCTGTGCAGTGTCAGTCAGCTGTGCAGTGTCAGTCAGCTGTGCAGTGTCAGTCAGCTGTGCAGTGTCAGTCAGCTGTGCAGTGTCAGTCAGCTGTGCAGTGTCAGTCAGCTGTGCAGTGTCAGTCAGCTGTGCAGTGTCAGTCAGCTGTGCAGTGTCAGTCAGCTGTGCAGTGTCAGTCAGCTGTGCAGTGTCAGTCAGCTGTGCAGTGTCAGTCAGCTGTGCAGTGTCAGTCAGCTGTGCAGTGTCAGTCAGCTGTGCAGTGTCAGTCAGCTGTGCAGTGTCAGTCAGCTGTGCAGTGTCAGTCAGCTGTGCAGTGTCAGTCAGCTGTGCAGTGTCAGTCAGCTGTGCAGTGTCAGTCAGCTGTGCAGTGTCAGTCAGCTGTGCAGTGTCAGTCAGCTGTGCAGTGTCAGTCAGCTGTGCAGTGTCAGTCAGCTGTGCAGTGTCAGTCAGCTGTGCAGTGTCAGTCAGCTGTGCAGTGTCAGTCAGCTGTGCAGTGTCAGTCAGCTGTGCAGTGTCAGTCAGCTGTGCAGTGTCAGTCAGCTGTGCAGTGTCAGTCAGCTGTGCAGTGTCAGTCAGCTGTGCAGTGTCAGTCAGCTGTGCAGTGTCAGTCAGCTGTGCAGTGTCAGTTGTGTCATTACTTTCATCGACAGCAAGTGAGAATGCAACAAAGTGATTGTCTTTTTCGATCAGCTAGTGTTTTCACATCAGTGGCCATCTCACAAGCCCGATCAGCAACGGTATTTCTGCTAAGGCTTACATTTGCAAACATCTGCTTTTTGTCTGAACACAAGATGTCACACACTTTCATCATGCAGCACTTCACAAGCTCCTCCTGTAAATGGTTGCCTGATTTTGCAAGCTCCTTCACCACAATAAAACTTGCTTTCACAGCAGCTTCAGTATGTGATTTTGCTTTGGTGAAAAACATTCATCTTCAATTCTTCTACCTTCTGTTGCTTCTACTCTGCATTCAGGAATTTTAACTTGTCTTGATGTTTAGTCTCAGATTATATTCCTTGATCCCAGCCACATTATCTCCACAAAGTAGGTACAGATTGATAACACGTTAGCCATAGCAGGAAAGTGTGATGTAATATCCAGGCTCTACACCACTTTCATTTCTTATGCGCCTATCCAAAATGAGCAACTGAATGTTGCTAGGTTACTGTAACGACAAACATCCACTCACTACACAACTTTTACTGTTGCTTATTTTGATAGAAAAAGCAAGAACGCTCTCAGGTAGCCTATCCTTGGACAATGCAGATTATTAGGGAATATTATTTGCACTTTATATCGCACTGCCATTAAGAATATTTGAGCCTAAAATTCTCTCTCATGCCTGATATAATTGTACGCGGGTCAAGACCTCTCAAGCCTGATATAATTGTACGCTGGGCCTAATGTGGCCCACGGGCCTTAAGTTTGACACGTATGATATAGGAGTACTTTTTTTCTTTAATTTTACTAATGCTTCTTTTGTTATAGTGTTTTTTTTTTCAGATGCATAACTTTGATGTAGACATTGCAGTCTTTGTTACATGTAACAATAACCAACACATATTTTCATCTTCTATGAGTCTTGCAGCTAAAGTGAAGTAGATGAAGTACATGAAGCAGTTGAAGTAAATGAATAAAAATATTATTGTAAAGGGACAGTAAATAATATTATTTTAATATTTTGTTTTTTCGCTTCCAGGTTAATGCATTCTACACAAGTGACTTGGCGGTGAAAACCAAGACGTTTCAGTAAATCTATATCACAGATTCTTGGCTGACAGCTGATTGTGCACCATATCAGGTGGCTGACAGCTGATTGTGCACCATATCATCTTGGCTGACAGCTGAATGTACACCACGTCATCTTGGCTGACACCGTAATGTACCCCACACCATCTTGGCTGACAGCTGATTGTGCACCATATCATCTTGGCTGACAACTGAATGTACACCACGCCATCTTGGCTGACACCGTAATGTACACCACACCATCTTGGCTGACACCTGAACATACACCACATCATTTTGGCTGACATCTGAATGTACACCACACCATCTTGACTCTCATCTGAGTGTACAACACACCATCTTGGCTGACACCTTAATGTCTCAACCCAAGTAAACAAATTTACCAAATTATTAATAAAATAAATTTCTACTAACACACAACTAAAATTTTTAGACTTTTCAATCAACCTGTTCATTGTTTCAATCACTCAAACTTTAACATTAATGGTTTTAAACCTATGCTATTTTTCATTTGTAATTCAAATAAATGTCACCTTGTTGCTGTATGAATGTGCTGCTCCACAAAAACTAATAATATAGACTTTTTAATTACCCTAACCTGTCTTGGCATGAAGACTGAATGATAAAATGTATTACCTTGACCAGTTGGTTCAAATAGACTGAGGAGCCGAATGATTTATCCTAATGCTCAGTTCAGACCATCAAATTCTCATCAAATTTTTGTACATACATTTGATGCAATTTTTGTATGAAGCCTTGTCATAACTTTAATTTAAAATAACTAT
Organism: Lymnaea stagnalis; assembly: GCA_964033795.1. NCBI lineage: Eukaryota > Metazoa > Mollusca > Gastropoda > Lymnaeidae > Lymnaea > Lymnaea stagnalis. The sequence goes on along the minus strand of CAXITT010000601.1, from coordinate 337,424 downwards.
TTGATCATATTTTGATGGAGTGCACATTTTTTAATATCTGCATGATTATGCACCCTCCATATCACATGAACAAACACTAAGAAGAATTTCATCAATCTAGGTCACTAGGTCGTGTTTACATTGACTAAGCTAAGTTATCAAAACAACAGCAGCCTCCAAATAATAATTATGTACTTAATTTAGAAAAAGATGTAATAGAAACATTAGACAATAAATGGGCGAAGGGTATAATGTAATTGAAAGGTATTTATAAATTAAATAGGCCTGTTATTTGTACAGCATATATACTATAACCCTGTAACTGTAACACTAATGACTACTTTGTACTTCCAATTGGATCAATGAGAAATTTAATCAGCTCGAGCTCCAGGCAAAGAAAATATTGCTCCTGAGCTCCGTAACCCTGATTACAAATAACAATTAGAAATTTAATTCTCCTACCCCACCCCCCTTTTTTGTTTTTAGTGCTATCATAGCAAATGGATGCCCCCTTAATTAAATTAAAGAGTTCAACTTTTTAAATTATTAAACTTACTATAGGCGCAGTATAGGTTTGTTATTATATTGTTGTTCTGTGGTGACCCCTTAGGTCCACTTTTTAATAATTTCCACAGAAAATGTAAAATTTTATTATGTTATTGTTTGAGTCATTTTATAGACATTTTTTTTTTGGGTAGAATGTAGAAAAATGAAAAACTTGACAATAGATATAATAAATATTTAAATAAAGACCCTTCAAATGAGATAGAATCATAGTAAAAAGCTTACATTTCTCAAAAATACTGTTATATTGTACTAGTATAGTAAAACTCTCCTGAACATTCATAAATAAAAGTTCATTAATAAAAAAAATAATCAATATAATTTTTAAATTGATTTAATGGGAATTTTAGGCGCTATTTGACAAGTTATGAGATACCGTTAGTTAAAAAGAGAATTAGCAGTACTCTTCTTCTTGGTCTGATCAACTGCCATTGGAAAATAGGCCATTAACTATTTCTTTCCATTACTTCCATTCTCTAGATATCTTCTCCAGCTCTTGACAATTTTTATAACCCGGTATATTTTTGTTGACATCCCTTTACCAAGTTTAGGGAAATCATTCCTGATTTATGTATAAAAATGAACAGAACACACATTTGTAGTACACTGCATTAGATTTTAAAAATTATATCGAGTATAATTATGTATACCTTTTATACTGGTACTCTAATTTAAACTATAAAAAATAATATTTTAGGGAGTGGTAATCTCCTTTTTAAAAAACACCTGATTTAAAATATACAAATACAAGTTCAATCACAGATTTCATAAGAACTCAGAAACAAAATTGTATAAATTTTATTAAAAAATAAGCAGTGCTGAATGAAGTTATCAATAAGCACTACCATTCATTGCAGTATTTGTATATTTGAAAATAGGATGTCACAATCATCTTTGACAATGAAAATCTTGTCCTTTCATTGTCTCTCAAGTTAGGGGATTGTAAATGTGTCTCTAGTGTTTAATAATTTCTGGGGGAAAAAAAAAACATTTTATTTATTACTCATAAAAATATATAAAATACATATATTATAAAGTTATGATCACACTCATTTTAAAGTATAAACATTTATTTTTCCCAGTTATTAAATGTAATGTTTATAACACAAATCACTAGAGACACATCACTAGACAAAGGACTAGCAAACTAATCACTAGCAAAACTTCATTAGGCAAAGGACTAACAAACAAATCACTAGCGACACATAACTAGACAAGTGACTACCAAACTAATCACTAATTACTCAAGACTAGTCAATTGACTATTTATCAAATAACTAGTGACACCACTGTAAAAGATACTAACAAACAAATAGTAGACAAGTGACTAAGACTGGAAAGCTTAACAATAAATTCATATTTATTACAACTCTAATAAAGAATGTTCTAAAAACTATAGCAATAGTTTTTAGTGAATAGACAAGAGGTGGCTTGGACTGATTGAATGATTTAACAAAAGTGCATCAGTCGTAAATTTGAATTTTTTGTTGATTATGATAAGAATCATGAAGATTTTTACCTATAGCAAGTAATTAGGTGTGGTGAATTTAAAAAATAAAAGTAGGTTGGGGGAGGGATGTCCCATTAAAGCCTTTAAATACTTATACTTATAAAAATATTCTATCTTCAAAAAGTTTGTTATTTATGACTATTTAAAACAATTTTCAAAGAGCAAATAAAAAAGTCTCGCTAAATCATGAAATTTTTTTACACCAAAAACAGTTTTTAGTGATTAAAAGTTTATGTTTGCAATGTGCTTTCGATTCACCAAGATGATCCATAAGGGAAAAAGAAATCCAAGTGTTGGGGGATAAAGAACCAAGTGGAGCATGACATAATAAGTATAACTCTAGAATTATCAATTTTATCATTATCGGAATGTTTAAATGAAACATGATAAATTTGAACTTTCTATGAGGGCTCTATTGAATGATAGCCTGCAAGGCAAGGTTGAGAACGCAATATGTTCCCAAATCAAAGGCTAGTAATTGTTATTAATGTTAACAATTATAAAGTAACTGACCTTACTAGTAAGATATAAACTAACTTGAAATTTTAAAAATAATTTAACAATAATAGGATATAAATATCTGTTACCAGTACAAAAATATCAGATCAGTTTATAAATGTAAAAAATAAAAGCTATTTTTAATATTTTCTTGATAAATTATTTCTAAAAAAATAAAAAATGCTTTAAAATCAAATTCACCAAAAAAATTAAAAAAATATTGAAGTTATAATAATATTGTACAGGATATCCCAGAAGAATTCTATTTATAAGTATAAAGTCATATACTTCTATTAAAATGTATATTAAAAAGTATTTTAAACAATTAAAAAATGTAACATTATTTACAGAAAAGTAACACTTGCACAAATAAAATTAAATTTAGTATAAAAGAATTGTTAATTTACTAAATAAATGTCTGAAATTGAGATATTTTTTCTCCCTCGATTTTGCAAATTACGGTCAAAGGGAAGCAACCATTAAAATAAACAGATTTTTAAAGACGACAGCGATAGCTTCCCATTAATTTTTAAGTTTATTTATACGATTCAAGAAAGTTAACTCTTGTCACCTTGGTGAAAGATCGTATTAACTTGGTTACTGTTCCTAATTCTTTATTGGAAAGTATGGGAACTAACTGCTGTTACCTTGATGGACAAAATAATTTTTTGAGTTGTCTCTAATTGAGTACTCTTTTATACCAAAAGTTTATTAAAAATAAATAAAATCAACATAGTTTTATTAGCTTTCCTTAGGAAAAAGAATTCTTTTGTTCTGGTAGTGTTTCTTGCTGCATCCAAGTACTGGCATCTTTGCAACTTTTGGGGGTATGATGTTGCTCTTCTAACAGCGGTACCTAGCTGATGCTGTGGTTTGAATTATAGGTAAAGAATAATAAGGATAACTTTGTCAGTAATTTTCAAGATACAAAACAAACATTACTTTGTTCTGTACTATGTTATTATATGAATGTGTGAGGATGGGGGTACTGTTTGAAGTCAAATTCAAATTATGTATTTATAGGGATAGGTGTAAGTTAATTAGGATTAATTAAATTAAAATCAAGCTATTTAATTTAGTTTTCAACAAAATTTTATGTAAAAATATTTCTATTCCTTAATCCTTGCCACAGCAATTGAGTGTTTTCAACTGGATGTAAAACACCAGGAGACAGCAGACAGACCTGTGATTGCTATCTTGAGTCTCCTTTTAATAACCTTTCTCAATTCACAAGGTAGTTGGAATGAAAATCTCGGCCTTGGTGGATGCAATTGTATAAAGTTAATAAATTTAAAATATAAAGCATGCGAAAGTGACAAATTTTTTATTTTTTTTGGAGGGGGAGGGGGGGGGGTAATATTTTTTTTCTACAGTCCCAAGCATAATTTAATAGAAGGAAAAAAAAACGTCTAAACTGGCTTATGAACATTTTTGTTTGATTGTTCTTTGTGGATTATTTGAATCTGTGTAGTCAATAAAATTAATGTTTAAAATAAATAAATATTCTGAATCCATTTGGGTACCAGTACTAACAATAATAACATTACATGTATTCAATGTAACAAACCAACATCTTGCTCCATTTCACTGTTCCAACTATAGGGTGAGTCTGTTCTCTGCCATTGGTTTTGCAAGTTGTAGGGGAATGAAATAATGGGCTGTTCTGAAATTGTGGCTACTTCCAATGAAGTTCCTTGTGAGAGAAATCACAATCTTTGGGGATATTCCAATATTTCTCTTTGCTGGCAGGGCATTTACATTTTATTTGCAGAGATATGGGCAGCTCTTTATTTTTATTCCATATTTTTTGTACTTGCATGGCATATATTGAATAAATCTGCACTGACCTCTGCAACCAACCAGTTGTCCACCTACTGTGATGTTCTCTCGAGGAACATAATACCTCGCTAAATTACTCAGGAATGCTTCTCATACATCTCTTATGGGATCAAAGATGTCACTTGCCAGAAAGGATTGATCAACCATCCTTGTTGTCAAAGCAATAAATATGAATCATAAGTTTGCTGAATCTCTTCATTGAAAATGCTGCCCTAAAAAGAGGATTTCCATCAACATGGCTAAATAAAAATTCCACTGAAATGCTGTTCAGATAAAGAGCGCCAGTGTGTAGTAGGCTTTTATTTAGATCTCATCATGTATTTGCCATTTGTCTCATGTCAATTTCTCACCTTCCCTGTTGGTTCTGTCAACTATTGTTTGCGTCATTTTATCATTAATACCGTATTCAGAAAAATTGCTTCAGTGGGAGATAATACGGGAACTATGAAGGTTTCAAGTCAATTAAATCATGCCACATATTAAAAAAGAAAAATAACATAAAGAGAGCCATTTACTGTGATATAAGACTATGGGGTAACTCATCCAGTTGCCAGCAGGGTTTCTTTCAGCTATACCCCCCCCCGGGAAAATTACTGAAAGAAACACTGGTTGCCAGGAATTACTAGAAACACTTTTTCCCATTATTATAAGTGTAGGGGTGCACTATACCCAGTCACTAGGGCCATGGGCTTACGTCTATTTAGCATATAATCTGACCCTTTCAAAAATACAGAATACACTAGATAAAACTAGACAAGCAAGTTTATAATTTCTCTATTTACAGATTGTTTCTGTCAACATATTGGATGATTTCCTTGTTTCTATCAACACACTGGATGATTTCCCTGTTTCTATCAA
>CAXITT010000601.1:309510-322446 GCA_964033795.1 Lymnaea stagnalis | reverse complement strand
TTGAATTAAAAGTAATTGAGGCAGATTGTTTTCTATTTTGATGTCTTTTTATTTAGATTGTAAATTTTGTGTTTGAGCTAAATTAATTAAATTTAAATATATTTTGACAGCATCTATGATGGGCAGATGTCAATGAGTATGATTATGATGACAATGACTGTGGGACTCAAAGTGGATTTGTGCATTTAGACCAGACATAAAAAGCATACTAATGAATGTTTAAACAAGAGAGATATAAGGAGATTTCAAAAGCAAATAGACTTTTTCAAACTCTAATTTACTGCAAATTTGGTTGCATATATTTGTTAGTACGCAATGTGCAGGACAATGAACCAAAGAAACTTTCTGTTTTATAAAATTGGTATAACTTCATTGAAGAGTTTTATCAACTAAGAGGATTTATTAAGAATACAGTACTTATTTAAGTACTTATTTTACAAGACTGTGGTCCAGGGAATCCTTATTTGATGAAATATGACTAAGGACAGATTCATGGCCATACTGAGTTTCCAAAAAGTTTCTGATACTGAAAATAAAGGAGACAAGCTGTGCAAAATTGGGAGACTCTTAAGTTCCTTAATGCAAAATAAAAAGAACTGTATCAGCATCATGAAAATGTAGCAATTAATGAACACTTTTGGAAACATAGGACATTAGGACATTTAGGCTGCGTTCTCTCCCCTGTACTGTATACAATATATACCAATGTTATTCAAAGCTCAAGTGACACCGTTCCAATCTTAAAATTTGCTGATGATGCCACCATCATTGGCTTACTATCTGAAGGAGAAGGCTTATATCAATTGGTGCGATGAAAATTTTCTCCCGCTGAATGTCTCAAAAACAAAGGAAAGGTTGTTGATTTCAAGAGTGAGGAACACCAGATTACAGATCTCGACATAAAAAATCAAAGTGGCGAGAAAGTAGATGCATATAAGTATTTAGGTGTCACCATTAATAATAAGCTAACATGGCAGGAGCACGGCCAAATGCTGTATAAGAAATTCAGAAAGACTCACCTTCCTCAAAAAAAAACTATACAATTTTGGTGTAAACTTATTCTACAGTTCAACAATTGGAGGCCTACTCAATTTCAGTATTACCTGCTGGTGTGGGAATTCAACGTCTGATATTAAACACCACATAAACCAACTTATCAAGAAAGCTAGGAACATAACACAAACTAAAGATCTTTCACTGGAAGAACTATTTGAAGAAAGATATTGTAAAATTAAACACATTTTGGATGATACAACCCACCCCCTTCATCACAGATACTTAGGATTGGCCAGTTCGGTACGAATTCTTACCATCACGGCAAGGACAGAAAAATACAAAAATTTGTTTGTTCCCTAATCTGTACGAATTTACCAGCGTGCTCACCCTTAAGTCACAAATCTTAATATGAACTAATAAATCCCTGATATGGCTATTCACTGAATGACTGCTAGCGAAAAATTTATTACAAATGTCTTGTGTTCAAATTGTTTTTTTATATGTGCTGAAATTGTACAATGCTATCATAAAACATTTCCATTTGTTTGGATCAATAACAGAATCTTATCTTATCTTTGATGATGTACCGGTTACTTTAAAGTCTGACATTTTTACATGTGCGCTGCAACATGACAATAACAAACAAAATTTAAATTGCATTTCCAAAACAAGGGTAAAAGGGTCAGAGTATATATCAGATCCTTTGTTTGTGATAAATTTTATGTTTTAATAAAGAAAGAAATTGTTTTCAAGAATGTATATGCATCATCTGGATGACTGATTAGATAATCTGATCAATATCCCCGATATAAAATAAAAATGTACCCTTTTTTCTTAGCTTTTATTTTTATTTAATTCTTAATAATAATTTTTTAAGTGATAATTACATGCATATGTTTGAAAATTATTTTATTTTAAATTATAATTGTGACTTTTTGTGACATTATTTCCTTGATTGATATGGTGTCCACAAAGTGAGTCTATTCTTTTGAAAAATGAATATTTGTTGTAGTTTTAGTAGTATTGAGTATATGGTAATAAAATATAAATTTTAACTAATATTTTAAATATAATTGGAAACAATTTTTTTTTCCTTCTTTGTAAAGCTGTGATGCTATATTTTTTGTCGACTCAAAAATGTTTTGTTTTGCCTAAAAATAATAATAAATAAATTTTGGAAAGTATATTTTAAACAAACACCTAATATCCATTAAAGAGCATCACCTAATATCAATATAAGAGCATGCAATTACCTTTAGCTACAAAATTACACCTATGAGACACTTTGATAGTTAGTTGTAATATCAACAAATTGAAAAATCTGCTGTTTTTTGAGAGTTAATAAACTGCAGTAACTACAGTAAATTAAGTTTTATAACATGCTCAAAATGAATGATTATTCCTGAGGATCTGTGTTGAATGCCATACTTTATAATTTTTTGCTTTTTATTCACTTGCATTGTAAATGATTTACACTAATTTTACAAGTTAGAAGAGAAAGGTGATTTTATGATGAATTATAATATTGTAGGCTTACATAATTAATCTATTCTACAACATCTCTTTGGTTAATGGAATTGTTTTCCAATGTGGGGCGTACAACCCACCTTATGTACACACCCCACATTATGCATACACATCACAAGGTGACACCCAACTTGGTGCAGTTTGAAGATTAGAGAGAGCGAGACAAGCAAAAAAATATTAAAAATGGTAGCAATCAGGTTAGGTAAAAGGAACTGAGCAAACCTGAAAAAAAATGCATTATTACGCTGCATCCCCTTTTCAGAAAATTAAAAAAATATAGTCGTGTTATTTAGTAAGGCTGGCTAAACAACCCCCCTCCCCAGATTAAACAAGATTTTTGGAAATACATGGGAGTGCTGTGAAAAAGTTTTAAAAGAAATTTAAGCTATACTGTGTTATGTTTTACAAAGGCAAATGTATATGATGGACAGTGACGACCAGCACAAACGGTAAACAACTTCTTCAAATCACTACAGTCTAAACTTTAACATGTTTTTAGGTTTTCATTCTAAAATATAGCCTATATTGGACTACACAACAGCTTAGACAGGAAATATCTGCACTATAGAAACTTGGAGTTTATAGAAACTTGGAGTTTCTACTATAGAAACTTGGAGTTTCTAACTATAGATACTTGGAGTTTTTAACTATAGAAACTTGGAGTTTCTAACAAACTTACATGGTTTATACATGACGATGGCTACCTCCAAAAAAGAATCAAAGTACAGGAAGAGTACTTGAGGAACTTTCATATTAATCAGGGCCACTGAGTCAAGGACACTCACTGGCATGTATCCTATTTAACATCCCTTTAGAAAGCGTTATGAGAAACATGCATGTGCGCACCAAATGAACTATCACAAACAACTTCCAGAGAAACATACATGTGAGCACAGGATGAACTATCACAAACAACGTATCAAAATCTCAACCATCAGGACACCAACCAACTTTAAAAAGCCCAACCAGTGCAGTACCTGGCATATGCAGACAACATAGCTTTACCGGGGAGAAGCAGCATTGATATAATTTAAGCATGCCATGAATTAGAAGAGTTACCTCTAAAGGTAAATGAAGCGAATACAAAGTGTATGTTAATGTCACGTATCAGAGACACAGGTGACAAAGTCAAAGTAAACAAGCACACCAGAGAGAGTGAGTGAGCGAGAGAGACAGATGAAATAATGACAGAGATGAAAGAAATGATAAAAGCATACCATTCATCTTATTTGGGCCTACACAAGCTACTAGGAAGCAGAAATCTCTCAAGAAAAACTATGATGGCCCTATACACAACTTTTATTATAATAAGACCAATGGTAATGCAAAACAGCCAGACAAAAGAAGAGAACCTGTTCAATACCTGGAAAATCCTCAGAAAATATACAGTCCAGTGTTAGATAATGATGGATGGGTATATATATCCCCTGGGGCTCTGGTTGACAAGTTTGTAGTGGCTTGCTGGCTAAAGAGGTGCTGCCCCCTAGCGCTAGACTGGGACCAAAACCACCATTATTGCGTGAGCCTGTGCTGGCAGACAAAGAGCGTGCATAGTATCTGCCAAAAATGGAAGCACTTAAAGGGCTACCAGCTGTGGAAAATCTGCAGCTGGAAATAAAACGGCCCAAACAGGGTAGAGAGCATGATTACAAGTTGCCCTTTAAGGATACGAGGCATGAGGTGGGTGGTGGCAACTCATGCCAATGGTTCTATTTACATAGCAGTTAAAGTAGTTGTACCTAGGCAACCGTTTCGTCCCAGCTGCTTCGTAAATTAGTTTCAAGGTAGAAACCCACTGTAGAAATCTGTATCCAACGGCGTCGGGCATTCCCAGGGATGCGCAGGGTAAGATTTTAGGATGAAAATACACCATCCCGACTCCTGATGCTGTGAGAGAAGCGTCAACGGCCTACCGGATGTCCTTGTGCTAGGGTGACCTCCACTGGTACTCAATGGAGTGATTGCGGCCTGGGGCTGTCCTGGCAAAGGGAAATCTCCAACGTTCCGCTTCCCAGCCCGATAACTCAGGCTTGGGGAGTGAGGGTGTGTGTGCTTAGGGGAGGGCATAAAGAGCTAATGTACTAGCTTGACAGCCCACTGATGCAATGCCCTAATGAACATTTTCAGTACCGGAACCATCCGTAGTTGCTGCAATTTAAAGGTGCAGGCTGCTTTGGGCAAGAAACCTTGAGAGGATATTAGATTGTAGAGCACCAAAAGTGATCTACAGACAGAAGCTTATGGGTTAACGGCTCATCCGTCGACCAAGACTGATATGGATTGAGTTGTAAAGGACTAAAATCACCTGGAAGGTGTAAAGTCATGGATCAGCTAAAAAGGGAGGATGATGTAGAGCAGACGAGCAGACCAGGCCCCTATGATGGGCTGTAGCACCTATGATGATGATGATGTCTGAATGGAAGGATGTGGTGAAACAGGCCAGGGCCCTACTAATGATCAGCATTAACAAATTGATCTGTTTATCTATCTCTATTTCTCGCATTTAGCGGCATACTTATTATTATAAATATTTAATTTGAATTTTCGTATGATGTTTAAGAATGATCAACACATAATTAAGTCTAGACATGGCTATAAATCAAAAATCAACATGTCCTGTAGATCCCTATTCAAAGGCGTATTTACACAAAAAATGTTTCAAAATTATAAGTGGGCCTTTGAGTCGGTCACAGGAGGTTTTCACCAGGTACATTGATTCTATTATAGAAAACAAGAAAACAATAAGATTGTGTCTGTGTGTGAGCATATGACTGATTCTGATCAGTGTGATTACGGTATATATATGTAGAAAAGTGAAGTGAGTCGCTGTTATACATAATACTGAATGTTAAATAGTTTTAAAGTCTTTTTAATAAGCAATTAGCCATTTTAAGTTTTTGATGAAAACCTTCAAAATAATAGCCCAGCCAAAACTGAAAGAGTAGACTAATAAGCAGATTACGCGCTTTTCCTGGCCAAAACTAAGATTGCGGTTGGCTTATGATCCATTGGGAATAAATTTCCAAGATCCCGATAATGGCAAGTTACCTCAAGATTATTACCCAGTGTGATAAATCAAGCATCAAGTTAATTAAAATGTAAAAAAAATTTTTTTTTTTAAAGTTAGTGGCATAGGTAATGAAAAATATATAGAATAAAAAGGACTGGATTTACCTGAAGTAAAATGTTGACCTGATTCCTCCTGCACATTCATCATAAGAGCAGCTGTGAATTCTGGCAGTGATGGGGGTCTTCAAGTGATCTCTGTGAAAACAACAACTTTAACCTGGAAGTAAAATAATTCATTAATTAGTAGAAGACAGAAACTTCATTATATTAGAGCGCAAGCTTGCATTAATATGAAGACAATATCCTATGAACAATTTTAACCTGAAATTTACCATCATAAAAAGTACCAAAAAATTAATCACACACTTGGTGTAATCATTGCTTTTACACCAGCCATGTTTGCATGGGTGTTTCGACAAAAAATTCCTGGTTCTCTAAGGGAAAGTTGAATAGCTTTGTTTATTTAACCTATTAAATAGTTAAAGTCCAACCACTATTGGAATTAGGGAGGTGGTGTTAAATGAACAAAAGAAAACCTTCAAAATGGTCACGTCAAGTTCAGTGCAAGATTTTAACTACAACTGCATTACAGTAGTGAATCTTTAAAAATTTAAATAATATTTTTTGTCACAGATCAATGGTAATATAATTCTAACCTGCAAGATGTAACTCTTGATTATTACTACTATGATTTTAACCAAAAAAATGTATGCTATAGCGACAGATGAATCTTAATATAAGAAGCAATCCATCTAAATAGCTCTTTTGCATTTTTTAATTATTTCTTTTACAGCAAAAATGCACTCAATATGTCAGAAGGAAATTTAGATTCTTTAGGGATTTTTATCTAATTATAACCAAATTAGGAATGTGCAAGACTTTACCCTAACCTCTCAGTGAAACTAACCATTCCAATACAGTCTTTTGATATTTTTTACATCCACTTGCAGGATTTATCTTTATATAAAGTGCATTCAAAGGATCAAGATACTAATATTTATTATTGGAAGGGGGATTAGGATGATGCTAGGTGTTAAAAGAAAATGTAAAGATATGTGTTTATTATGGCATGTAATTGACTAGGACAGAGGCTCCCAGACTGTGTCCTGTTGCAACCTGAAGTGTTAAAAAATGAATGGACTTAATACAAGCCATTTATAGTTAAGTTGGTATTTTTCACTAGTTCTCCAACCTACTTGGTACTCTGTACTTATTAAAGTAGCAGTTGGTTTTGTGCAGCATCTATTAAATATTGTTTTGATAGAGTCAAGTGAAGTTAATGAGGTTGTTTTGATAGAGTCAAGTGAAGTTAATGAGGTATGTCTTCTTGTATAAGCATAAGGTTTCAAAAATGGATTAGATTGTTTAAAAAGTGCTATTTTACAGTGCACAAAGAATGTGGCTTTGAGCAAAATTGAAAGACGTTGGGTGCAGCAACAGTGCTGTGACTCCAAAACGCTTGGGAAACTCTGGACTAGGATATTTGAAATTCATGTGCTAGCATGGTAGGAGAGCTGGTCACCCGAAAGCTTTTCCGTTAACCCTCTTGGGATGTAACTCTCTTGATCTCTAGCTGTCTAGCAGTGAAACTGACACTGATGAAAACAATCAGGAAAGTAATCAAGACAATCAAAATGATTATGTTTACGATAATGTTGTGAATCCTTGGATTAGGATTAGGGGTTCTGAATTGGATAGAGATGACCCCTATGAATTTTTAGAAAAAAAATATAGCCTTTAAATATGCCTCATGGGATAACCACCCCATTTGAGAACTAATGCTAATTTTTACACAATATATCATTAAAATGTTTGTGAGAGAGAATAATAATAATAACTAATAAGTATGCAGACAACTTTCTCAGTAACACCCAGCTCAAATAAACCATAATTGGATACACAATGGTGAAAAGGACCGCTTTGTCTGAAGCAACCGAAAAGTACCCCGAGGGCAGGAAAAGGAGTAGAACTCTGTGCCAGGGGTGTCTAAAGGGCCTCCATGGGCCTTATTTCCCAAAACACAGGTGTTAGGATCCATTCATGCTTCATCCATAAAAAAATTCACATAATTTACACAGATAAGTCATGTTTATTCTCAGTCGAAATCGACAACATGCAGAAAAAAATCACGTCTGGCGAGTTTTGCCACAACAATGTGTCTTTGGAGGCATTTGTCAGGAGATTAGTGAGTGTTTCATGTTTTGCTACACATTACACTTATGCCGATAATCACAGCACACATCCTGCTGGGCACAACAGTCATGTCAGATCAATGGAGAGGATATAATTTATAATGCAATTGGCACCACTCCGGAATTGACTCATCAAACGGTCATTCATTCTGTTAAGTTTTTAGATCTAAACTCAGGTGCCAATAGCCAATACCCAAAGCATCGAACGTTTGTGGAAATCTGCAAATAGAGAAACAAGCGCCACAATGGCACACACAGACATATGCTCGATTTGTATAGTATAGTATATATTATATGTGTATTCATGTGGACATGTCGCATCAACGTGTTAAAGTAAATGGTTTTTATGTCTTCAATGCCATTCTAGACGATATTAGTCAATTTTGGCCACTACAGTAGCGGAGGACCTTTAAAGAAGTAAGTATGTTTTTATTCAAAATACCTTTTTTTTTTTATTGGAAGTGTGAAGTGTTGTGGAAAAGTGGAAATGTGAAATAATGTATAATAATTTTTTAATTAAGTTTTTTAGGCCTAGGCTAATTCAGATTGATCAGGTTTAGGGATACATTTTAGGGTTCATGTTAGTTTTAGTGATACATGTAGGGTTCAGGTTAGTTTAGGCTTAGGGATACATTTTCATTTATCATTTAGGACATAAGTTCGTGGGTCACGATAACCAAGATGGCCGCAGCGTGCTGATCTCTCCGAATTGTTTTTTATTCAAAAGAGCATTTGTTTTATGGGAAGAGTGAATAATAATTTTTGCGGTGAAAATTGAAGTATCCACTTCTGATACCGGGTCCGAATAGCCGCAGCCAAACTTTTCATTACAATTACTAGATAAGACAGTAGCCGATTTGCCGCCAAAAAAAAAAAAAAAGCAACTTTGATCTTGAATCTTGATTGATGTCATGTTAATGATTATAGAACTATATTTAAAATAGAATTAAAAAATACAATAAAATTATAAACATAAACGTATTCTTACTTGCTTTTAGCTGTCAGGTCACATTGTTCGTGTTACTTCAACGCTAATGAAAATCCTCAAAAGATGACACATTTCTCGTTTGATAATAATGGCTCTAAACTCTAAGATGGGAATCCAACAGGAAGTATCCGTCATAATCGTCACGTGACCAACCGACTATTATAAAGCCCTCACGTGACCAGCCGTGACCGAATAGCTTAATTGATACTATAGGTACGCGGGTACCTATAGCCACTCCGAACAAACTAATCGGACCAATTGTAACATAATACTAAATACCCAATACGCAAGAGAAACATGGACCTTACCAAAAAAAAAAAAAAACCGCAGAAAACATTAAACTCAAGGGAGAATAGGGAGCAACCAGGAATCGAATAGACTCTATATCAGGATACCACGTACTTACTCTAGTAGCAAAAATTATTTAATTCAACAACCCCTAAAAACGAAGATTTTTTAAAAGAATAGTAACTGGTGCCTCAAACCAAGACCTATTTCTAGATCCTATGAAATATCAATACCGGTACGCTCAGTAGATTATTAGATCAGGCCTGCACAACTCAACGTGTAGGGCGGGTCGAAATACTTTATGAAAAACTTGTGCGGGCCGAAAGAAATAGGACGGGGGGGGGGGGGGGGGCTGTTAATTGCTATTAAGAAAATAATAATAAAGAATACTTCGCTACTTTGTGGGCCGCAAAGTGGGTGCTGGCAGGCCGCATGCGGCTCGCGGGTCTTACGTTGTTCATGCCTGTATTAGATGACCTAGGCCTATATATTAAGGTTAAGCGATGCTTACACCGTTTGAACATAAATATCATATTGTGCTGAAATCGACCGCTTCTGGTACTAAGCTGAGCATTACTTTTTGTTGTTCGGCGCTTGTATCGGTATTTCCATTATTAATTACCGGGCATGGGCGCCCGCAGAAAACTTTCTAGGGGGGGGGGGGGAAAAAAAAACGGATTACTTTTCCCGGGGGGGGGGAAAAATTTTTTTTTTTTTTTTTATTTTATTTTTTTTTTTCAAAAAAATCGTTTAACTTTCCAGGGAGGGGGGGGATTTTTTAGTAATGTTTTAATGTAGTTTTAATTTACTGTAGCGTATTTGTATGGTGAACGAACGGACAGGACATCAGCTTAGTTACTTTCTCTTTATTTTCTCTTTGCTTTAATACATTTTTTGTCTATTTTTGTCTAAACATTTTTTATCCAATCAATCCAGGGGGGGGGGGGCAAGTGCCCTTTGCCCCTACCTGCGGGCGCCCATGGTTCACATAAGTATAAATGCGTAGAAAATGTACAGAGTTCTCAGAGATCTGTGAAGTGAATTGGAGAGAGGGATAGAATGAGTTCAGTCAATCAAGCAATGGTAAAAACCTTGTAATTAAACGTGTAGATAAAGTTGGCGCTGTTGTTGTTAGGGATTATGAAAATATATTGTTATGTATGACATTTTTCGCCGTGCGTGAACTTGGCTTGACCCAAATTAGATTCCTAGCACACGCTACGTTCATAAATGGGCGTGGCTTATCTCTTTGATGTATCGTGTTTACTACCGACTTCCAATTAAACATGGTTAGTACGTCTACTAATATCTTATGGAACGTTCTCGATTGTATTAGAAAAGTAAGGGCGTTTCAATACGCGTCGGTAGACCCACATATATAGGGGATTGACAGGCACAGAGATGGACGGAGATTGATAGATATTTTTAACTTCACGAGACGTGTATTATTTTGTGTGTGCTCATATGTGATTTTTCGCATTCATCATTATTAATTGGCACATTGTACTAATTGTGTACCGGTACAAGATTTTCCGATACTCTGTAAGTTGATGATTTGTAATTAAATTTATTTTGTTTTTAATTGTATTTTTACTTAATTAAATCTTATTAATTGTAATTAGCAACTGTTTTGGGTGTCGTATTTTTGCTATTGTATTTCTCTATGGTCCTTTGTTAGGCACTGTTTACAACGAGCCAATAACTTTTAAAAAGAGATTAATTTATCACAATAGAAGCCAGTGCGTAACAATATACATTAAAGAAGCCCAAGAACAATTAGAATATACAGAATTCTATAGATCTATCAAGATGACCCTGTTATCGACAACAATGAAATCGTGCGACAAATAAAAAAAAAATTGTTGACCATACAAAACTCCCAGAATCTGCGTCTTCTCTGCACATGTTCATAAGTGGGAAAATATTCTTTCTGTTTTCACAAAGCAGGCAACCCTGGACGACCTATTATCTCGGCCTGCTCTTGCCTTACAGATTTTTTTCCCTTCACATTTGAGGGTCCAATATCAATTTATTGATTATTTTGACAATAGACAAGTAGGCCCCTACATCAAAACACAGGGGCAATAGAGAAGTACATCAAAACACAGGGGCAATAGAGAAGTACATCAAAACACAGGGGCAATAGAGAAGTATATCAAAACACAGGGGCAATAGAGAAGTACATCAAAACACAGGGGCAATAGAGAAGTACATCAAAACACAGGGGCAATAGAGAAGTACATCAAAACACAGGGGCAATAGAGAAGTACATCAAAACACAGGGGCAATAGAGAAGTACATCAAAACACAGGGGCAATAGAGAAGTACATCAAACACTGGGGCAATAGAGAAGTACATCAAACACAGGGGCAATAGTGAAGTACATCAAACACTGGGGCAATAGAGAAGTACATCAAAACACAGGGGCAATAGAGAAGTACATCAAACACAGGGGCAATAGAGAAGTACATCAAACACTGGGGGAATAGAGAAGTACATCAAAACACAGGGGCAATAGAGAAGTACATCAAACACAGGGGCAATAGAGAAGTACATCAAACACTGGGGCAATAGAGAAGTACATCAAAACACAGGGGCAATAGAGAAGTACATCAAAACACGAGGGTAATATAGAAAAAGTACATCAAAACACGGGGGCAATAGATAAAAAGCACACCAAAGCACGGGGGAAATAGAAAAGTACATCAAAATACACGAAAATAGAGAAGTAGTACACCAATAAATGAGCACTAAAAAGAAGTACATAAAAACATGAGGGTAATAGAGAAGTACGCCAAAACACGGGACAGCAGAGAAAAGGGACATCAAAAACATGAGGGCAATAAAAAAAAAGTACACCAAAACATGAGGGCAATAGATAAAAAGTACACCAAAACATGAGGGCAATAGATAAAAAGTACACCAAAACATGAGGGCAATAGATAAAAAGTACATCAAAACATGGGGGCAATAGATAAAAAGTACATCAAAACACGGAGTAAATTGAGAAGTACATCAAAACACACGAAAATAGAGAAGTAGTACATTAATAAATGAGCACTAAAAACACGAGTGCAAAGAGTACAATAAAATTATCAATCTTCAGATCAACCAATCGTGTCAAAGATTTTCTTCAAAACAAACTTGGCGAATTCAGTGAAACAAAACTGACAGTATGAATTAAGCTGTATTTATTACATGGGTTAATTTGTAAAATGTGGGAATGAATGACCCGACGCCCAGTCATCAGCGTCATAATACGTCATCTGACAAATGAACATTGATAACTAAAAAAAAAATGTTTGAGTTTTATTTTTAATTTGTTATAATTTTTTTTTTGTTGTGTATTTTAAAAATGAGTTTAGTTAAATCAAAATTTAAATCAAGTTTGAAATGTTGTCATGGACAAATAGGGAACTAAAAAGATATGTCATAGATTTTAATGAATGTTTTTTTTTTTGTAAATGTATTAATTACTCCAAATATTTCATAATTTGAGAGACAATTATTAATATAAAAAGTTATTTAAAATTAACTAGGGCGAAAACACTTTAAATAATAAAAATAATAAAATTATACTTATATTTCACTAGACTAGTCACAAATAAAAGACAGCGGTAAGTTTATTTGAATCATTCCAAGCATAAAATACGTGTACGTACATCAGAAAATGGAAGTTGTTTTAAAAAATGTCCCCCACACACATAATATATAAAAACATTTACAGAAAACTAAAAAAAAAAAAAAAAGCTTACATAATATATTTTTTAACTTTGGCTGAGTGTAGATCTGTCGTGTCTGAAACACACATGTCCCTTTCCAACTTAAAAAAAAAGATAAAAATCAAGAGTCTGACTCTTCCCCCCCCCCCCCCCC
>CAXITT010000601.1:298898-309061 GCA_964033795.1 Lymnaea stagnalis | reverse complement strand
CCCGTTTGACACCCCCCCCCCCAAATCCCCCCCTCCCCCACGTAATTCAACCAATTTAAAATAGAGGCGAAGAAGGCCGATAACTCCGATAACTGTCACGGCTAAACATTCATAGAGACACAAATCATAAAATCTCAATTGTGCTGTCAGATGTCGTTATGCGGCGCACGGTAGGATATAAAAACAATAAAAGAGACGTGTTGACCTTAATAAAAATTAAATAGTTTCGCCATTACCATTTTTTACGTCTTCCTTTACAATCAATACGGTAATTAAAAAAAAAAAGAAGACCAGTAATCTCCTTTTGTGTGTGTGTATGGGGTGTGGGGGTGGGGGTGGGGTGTGTTTAAATATTACCGATTTTTGTGACATTATATTCTTTGTGCTTGAACCTGTTAAAATAAACCGATAAACTACGTCACAGCCGTGACTCCGTGGGATCGGCCAGTTTATGTGAACAATAGACTCATCAGTCAGTTCATGTGTGACAAGTCTCAACACAAGACTCACCAGTCAGTTTACTGACAACGATAGACTCATCAGTCAGTTTACTGTCAACGTTAGACTCATCAGTCAGTTTACTGTCAACGTTAGACTCATCTGTCAGTTCATTGTCAACGCTAGACTCATCAGTCAGTTCATGTGAGACAAGTCTCAACACTAGACTCTTGTTGTTTGCTAGGGATCAATCGTTTAGGACGTAAAAAAAAACAACGCTTTATCTAGATAGTATCCCGTGGGAGATCTGTGATACGGCATCGACTAACGGGCAGGCATAAAATAGAACTTGTCAACTGTCTTCAAAAAGTGACAGGTATTGTCTCATACAGATGCATGCGTATTTTGCCCTGTTAGCCCTACGTCATAATAACATTGTTAACTCTATGGCACCACTCCGATGTAAGGAACATTCAAACTATATAAAAAAAGCTTCTGTTATTGGGGGCCCGTTATCTCACCACACGCCCTCGAAACCATTTTTTGAACCACTCTCGGAAACCACTCAGCATTTGAAATAATGTTATTTTGCTCTCTATCACACTAAATACTATGTGTAATAGGCATAGACTAACTGTATTATATGAACGCGTAAGTCAATTTAAGACAAAACCTTATAATAAAATAAATAAAATACTTTAATTGGCGAAAAACTACAAATATAAAATGTTTGGCTCAATGCCTTCATGGCTAAGTCCTTTCATGGCCACGTGCCTCCAGGGCTACATGCCTTCATGGCTACATGCCTTCATGGCAACATATCTTAATGGCTACATGCCTTAATGGCCACATGCCTTCATGGCTACATGCCTTAAATGGCAACATGCCTTAATGGCTACATGCCTTAATGGCTACCTGCCTTCATGGCTGCATGCCTTCATGGCTGCATGCCTTCATGGCTACATGCCTTAATGGCAACATGCCTTAAGGGCTACATGCCTTCATGGCTAAATGCCCTCATGGCTACATGCCTTCATGGCTACATGCCTTCATGGCTACATGCCTTCATGGCTACATGCCTTCATGGCTACGTCCCTTCATGGCCACGTGCCTTCATGGCTAAATACCTTCATGGCTACATGCCTTCATGGCTACATGCCTTCATGGCTACATGCGTTCATGGCTACATGCCATCATAGCTACATGCCTTTATGGCTACATGCCTTCATGGCTACATGCCTTCATGGCTACATGTAAAACAGAAAGTTTAAGGAAGAAAATAAACATTAATTGAATGTTGACATAATGAACATTGAACTTTTGAATAAAAAGCAGAAGAAACCGATGAAATGGGTTAAGGTTAGATCCCTTGCAATTGCGAAGAAGAAAATTATGGTGCATTTCTTGTAAAAGGAAAAGAAAAACGGTATTACAGCCATATACAATTATGGATTTGGTTGATGATGTACGGACCAGTTACTAGACTTTTACAATAATGTATCTTCAAAATAAAAGATCTCCATTGTAGTTTATTCGTACAGGGCCGGCGCTAGGAGGGTGCGGGGTCTTGGGCAAATTGAATTTTGCGGGGCCGTTGACGTTATATATTCCGACGATAGGACATTAAGACACGTTTTAAGTCGTACTAGGGGCGTTGCTGGTCATAATGGGACGCGACATAACGGATATTTGTTCACTCGTTTAGTTTCCGGAATTTCTACTTTTTTCCTTTAACAGTTAATTGCCCCTGGCCCAAATTACTCATCGCGGCTCCATTGTTACCAATATCAAGGTTGTCAAAAACAAATAACGAAAACACGAAGCTGAATGGGGCATTGTAATCTGGACACAAGCAAAACAAGAGCAAAAAGTAAGACAAACAAAACACAAGCAAAAAGTAAGACAAACAAAACACAAGCAAAAAGTAAGACAAACAAAACACGAGCAAAAAGTAAGACAAACAAAACACGAGCAAAAAGTAAGACAAACAAAACACAAGCAAAAAAGTAAGACAAACAAAACACAAGCAAAAAAGTAAGACAAACAAAACACAAGCAAAAAAGTAAGACAAACAAAACACAAGCAAAAAAGTAAGACAAACTAAACACAAGCAAAAAAGTAAGACAAACAAAACACAAGCAAAAAGTAAGACAAACAAAACACAAGCAAAAAGTAAGACAAACA
This sequence comes from Lymnaea stagnalis, assembly GCA_964033795.1. Lineage (NCBI taxonomy): Eukaryota > Metazoa > Mollusca > Gastropoda > Lymnaeidae > Lymnaea > Lymnaea stagnalis. The sequence goes on along the minus strand of CAXITT010000601.1, from coordinate 306,439 downwards.
AAACACAAGCAAAAAGTAAGACAAACTAAACACGATAGCTTTTAGCGAAAGTTCACCTTCCTTGCTTTCTTGGTGGCAAACTCTTCGATGAGTTTTTCATAGTCGAGGGTGGTAGCAATGTCTCGGCCAATCCATTCCATCGAACCTGAGACATTGATGATCTCAAGTAAGTTTTCATCAACTTTAATTTGGAAAAAGACTTCTTTCCCCACTTGCTACGGTTGCTGGCACTGGTTAACATTATTTTTTGACGCGATCGCAGCATTTGTAAACGAATCTGTCAGCGGCACAAGGGATTGAAGACACTGCAGTGCAATAAAATTCCATGATAATCTCCTTTCGTCTGCTTAACATGCGCCCAGAGGTCTTCCGGAGATTCATAGTATGGGATCCAGACTGACCTTCAGACCATTTGACTATCTAATAACTCCGAATATTGTGTTGACTGGCTTAGGAACTATTAGTAGGCTTGGGTATATATATAAGTATATTACGGCAACGCGCAGGGGCCCGAAAACGCGGGGCCTTGGGTGGTCGCCCACTCCGCCATCCCCTAGAGCCGGCCCTGATTCGCATATCAATTAGCAGTACACCGATCTGTATTGAATAGTGGCTAGGCTTTGTTTTCTTACCTCCCCCGGGGAGAGCTCGTCAAAGCGTTTCTGGGGACCAGGCTGCAATGTTGACAGGTAGGGTCCCTGTTACTATCCAACCTGTTAAAACATCGTCAACCCCCTGTCTCCCAAGCCGAAGGAGAGAGTTTGCTTTGACGAGCTCTCCCCGGGGGAGGTAAGAAAACAAAGCCTAGCCACTATTCAATACAGATCGGTGTACTGCTAACTGATATACGAAGCAAACTCTCTCCTTCGCCTTGGGAGACAGGCGGTTGACGATGTTTTAACAGGTTGGATAGTAACTGTTGACCGAAAGTCCCTCACTAGATGTTTCGGGGGAAGCCAGGGTGGCGGGAGAGCCCTATGTGATGACAATGTTATGTGCTCAGCTCATCAGATGGAGTGGATAGCCAATGTACTAAGCCGGGGTCATACGAGAGTAATCTCAGACCTTCACCAAAATATGTGCGTTAGTCAGTAGTGCATCGAAAACTTAGACCTAAAAGGCAGATGGTACAAACTAAAGAACACATTTCGAAATGTTTCAAAGACATAAACTTGCAGATGGCAGTGACACATACCTGTTAATCGACCGTAATAAACACCGGTCTTTCAGGACTGATAAGTTTAACCTGCTCAGCAAACACCCTTCCCTCTCAATCTTAATATTCTACTCCTCCCAGTTGCCTTGCTGGAGCCTCCCTAGATCGGGCCTTGTGCCCGTAAGTTTCATCAATTATGGAAATTTAACTAGTAAACCACCAATTACTCTTACAGCCCTTGGTGCCACGTGGTGTACGGGGGAATAGGAACAGTGCATACTGGTACAGTTAAACGAAGGCATTCAGTCCTACAGAGAGATCCGACTTTCTTCTGATTCACATCATTTCTACAGACAATCTCGTGGAGATGAGAATGTACGCTCGCGGTGCCCACGCCAACTGACCTAAAGACCGTTGATACAAACTTAAAAATGGATTTCGAAATGTTTTTTAGATACAAACTTGCAGACGGCAATGACACATACCTGTTAATCGACTTCAATAAGTATTTCAGGACCAACCAGCTCAACCTTCTCAGCACCTCTCAGTGGGGCGTTGTGCACACCGTGTACAAGTTTCTGTTCCCGTTTCTGTGCGCACTGAGCATCACGGGGAACATCTTCACCATAAAGGTCCTCAAGCTGCTTGGCTTTAAACAACCAATCGATATTCTAATCTCCTCGATGGCTGTGTCCGACATCGTCTACCCCATCACAGCTCTGATAGAACACGCCGCTGTTTTGGTGAAAGACTTTGATGTTTTGTGGTCGGCCTACCTCAGTCTAGTGTACAAATTGGTGTTCTACCAATGGGAGCATCGCGCCTGGCAGTTTAGTCTGTACCAAATGGCCCTGCTTTCGTTAGAAAGAGTTACAGCTCTTTGCTCGCCATCTCTGTCGTCGCGATTTTTCCGACCCTTCACCGTGAAATGTTGTATCGGGATTTTACTAGCGATGGTCATCATCTTTACGTTACCCGAGCTCTACCTGTTACACGATTACAAAATCCACCAAGACAGAGCCTTTCGAATGCTCACGTTTTTCTCAATGTTTTCACGTGAAGTGTCTCGATCCGTGGACATCACGTGTATCGTCCTGTTGACATTCTTTCCTTTGGCCATCATCCACCTCTCTTCGGTCGTTGTATTCCTTGGTGTTCCGGTTTTTCTCTCCAGGGCATCCAGGATGGCATCAGTGTCGAGGTCACCAAAAGATGCGCGGGAGCTACAGCTCGTCAGGACGCTCGTGCTGATATTTGCCGTGAAGTTCATCTGTTTGACGCCATCAAACGTAACAATAATTTTCCCTTTTTCCCTTCTCAAAATTAAATTGTCGCAAGAGAGTCAAAGATTCCTCGATGTTACTCTAAATATATCTAAAGTGTTCTTCAGTGGCACCAACTTCTTTGTCTATGTTACAATGAATTCAAAGTTCACCTCATCTTTTCGAAAGATCTTATTTAAACACAAGTGAAAGATTCTGGCTCTGTTTTTTTTCGTGTTTTTTTATTGTTTTTTTTTTATTCGCGGCACATTTATGCGTAAATGTAAAATTATTTATCGGAACACGCGCTAAATGAAAAAGTGAGCAGTTATTTTCTTGTTGGTGATGTCTAACATTGTAAAATGGGAAGGACAAATTTAACTTCTAATTTATTTATTTTTTTAAGTACATGGAAAACTTTGCAAAAGTTTTAGAAATAATTTTTATGACCTAAAGCATAAAGTAATATTTTAATGAATATGCATAATAAATGTTAATGAGTTAATGGTTCCCTTTTCCTCGCACCCCTTTAAATAAGACATCGCACCCCTTTAAATAAGACATCCCACCCCTTTAAATAAGACATCGCACCACTTTAAATGTCAATAAGAAATCACATCCCCTGAAGACAGAACACAAGGTTGAAAAGCTCTGAGCAAAGTACAACCGTGTGTGCAATTCTTTTCTTTCGGTTGATAAGTTTTTATTATAACTCAGAAATACACAATTTCTAATGATATGATATTTTATTATCGATAGATTTATTGTGAAGGATTTGTTATAAACATCAAACGTAAACTTTGTTTAGATCGCTATGAAATTTTAGAGAATGGATATTAATCACTCATTCAGTCATGGGCTGCTTGAGTTTTGATTTAAACTATAAATTAAACTTCTCCACTTGTTCCTGTAGCACAAACCAGTAATGTAACAGTTTGAGGACAAGAAGAAAGACAAGGAATTAACTCCACTTTGAACAGTGACTTCTTGTGAAGCACATAACAACGGATGAAAGCAACATTTGCACCCCCAATAATCAGCATTCTGTGTAGCTCATGGAAATCGAACATTACGCTACAAATTGTACATGTTTAAGCGTGAAAAATTGCTGTCAAAACATTTACCTTTAGTATCACGCCAACTTACAAGTTAACAATAAGATGGCTGCTCTATGGAATGCCATTGTTACCACAGAACCAGAATACGAAGTGAACGATGATTTCTCTGAGGACACCATGTACGGCAAGCGCATGAAATATTTTGTTATCAATACAATCCTTACAAACTATCTTGGTGGTCTCCTGTTTTTAGTAGGACTGATTGGCAACATATTTTTTATCATGATTTTGGTTCGCCAGGGCCTTACTGACACTACTACCATTTTTCTGACTTCACTTGCTGTCTGTAACCTATTTTATTTGCTGGGCGACTTCTCGGTAATCTCAGATCGAGTTATGGCGAGGCTCGATACCGAAATTGCCAAACCCATCAAAACTTACTTCAAAATTTTTCCACGTGTTGCTAATTTTTTCCTTCAGTGTGGGATAATTCACGTGGCTCTACTCGCCGTGGAAAGGGGGACTGCTGTGTTATTCCCCTTCCGTGTGGCGCGCATTTTCACCCCGTTCACCGTCAAGATTATCATCGCGCTCATTTTCCTTTACACATTCGCTTTTTCTTGCCCCAGTTACATCTTGGCAGTCGAAGATATGGACATGGAAGAACTTCAAAGCTGGGTACACTTGTTCTCGGTCATTTCGAACGTTTTCGTATATTTGATTCCCATGCTGATCATCTTAGTTTGTAATATCACGATAGGTTTCAAAATACGTTTCTCTTTTTCTAACTTACATTTTAAGACGCTAAAAAACAGTACATCAAAAAGGATGAAAGAGCTGAAGTTATTCAAGATGTTGTTTGTCGTCTGCTGTGTTACGTTCGTAACGTTTTTCCTACGCATTTTCATATCTCTCTCAAACAACATTGAATCGATGTACATGAATATAATTTTCTATACTTGCTTTCACATCCACACTTCGTCTAACTTCATCATCTACATCGTCATGAGTTCTAAGTTTGCCAACGCGTTCAAACAGCTCGTTTGTGGGAGAAGCTAGGTGAATGGTTTTACACGCAGTTAAATTCAGAAAAAGGTGTAATGCTTTAATATCTTTAAAACTTCTCCATCAGTCAGATGAAGGCTGCTGTCTCACCAAGGAAGCACTTGGCCAATAATCAGATGAAGGCTGTTGTCTCCTTCCACTCCCGCTTTCAAGTAAAAAAAAATGGCTGACAAAAATCAAACTTCGCAAAAATTCGACACTAATATTTTTCCCCCCTCAATGTCTTCTTTGTTGTTAAACACGTAACCTTTGAATGTTACTTGACCTTTAATTTCTTGTGTATTTTATTGGCGAATAATTCTATTGGTACAAAATGAAAAAATGACTAAATTTAATAAATTAGTCAGTTTAATTCTCAATGTTTTTAAGAGTTTATTTATTATTATTATTTTATTTTTTTGCTTTAGTTATTGTTTTTGCTAACTTATTTGCCTAAATAACCTCATTCTACTAAATTGAACACGTCAACAAACTGCCTGATTATAACTTTTTATAATAAGGGGGGGGGGGGCAGTGCCGTCTTTAGGCATGGGCACACTGGCCCTGGGCCCCATGCTTCTAGGGGGCCTCACGCTTCTAGGAGACCACTCTTTTTCGAGGCATCAATTTTCACATATTGTTAATTGTATATTGACAATTTAATTTGATTTTAAAGTAAGTGGACAGCACGTTCCCTTAAATTTTACCTACAATATTATTGGGAAATTCCAAAATTAATATTTAAAAATGCGAATCATAAGTTGGAGACTTCTTAAAGGGAAATAACTCACGTAAACAAGTTTTTCCATCCAGGGTATGAATCGAAAAAAAAATTATAAAGATTTTGAGTTTGTGTTTACAATCATGTTGGACTAAGATGTTAGTCCCGGGCGTTAATAACACTAGCCACGCCACTGCTCCGTGCTCAGTGGTGAAATTAGTGGATAAAAGGCATGGTCACATTGCACACTTGCCCAGGGTCTCACACTCGCCCCTCTTCCTAGCCAGGCCTCATGCCTCTAGTTCTATGAGCGCTCACGCCTCTAGGGTAGGGTTTCCAAACGTCCCATAAAAACGGGATTGTCCCGTTTTTTCACGATCGTACGCGGTATCCCGAAAAAGTCTATCGGGACGCCTAAATGTCCCGTTTCTAAAACCAAACCCATTTTCACATATTAGATCAGAAGGAGGTTTTAACAATGGCTGGGACAACAGCCCAATATGGCTGGGACAACAGCCCAATATCCTCAATTAAATCCTAGACTAGAGAAATTTAATTTTTTGTCCTATTATGTTGTAAAATATGTATAAATTAATAAGTATTCACTGCAAGATTATTGTTTTCTTTTATGATATTCCTCAGAGTTTAAATTAAATTACAAAAGTGAAGGTAAATTTAAAAAGATTTCTAGGTCTCATTAAAGTTATGAGCATATGTCAATAAACAGTTTCCACGTGAAACCCCCAGGCCCCTCTTTATCTGGAGGGTATTCACCCCCCCCCCCAACTAGCCTTCTTTGGCTGTGTCCCGTTTTTTCCATTTCATGATTTGATCACCCTACTCTAAGGGGAATCATGCGTCTAGGGAACCTCTATGGCACCTCACACTTCTAGGGGCATTATGCTGCAATTATTTTCAGTGAATATACCAAAATTATTGTTGTCAATTTATTTTGCTTTCAAAATGAAAGCGGCAAGACCGCTTTTCCAGTTAATATTTTAAATGTCTTAAATGTGTTTAAGTTTATCGATTCTCAAATCTATTCAGAATTCATTTTTTTTACTAGCTTAAGATAAAGTTTCTTTTGATTAATTTTCAATTTGAAAAAAAAAAATCCATCAATATTTTTCTTGGTGGGGGAGGGGGTCGGAGGAGGAGTAAATCAAAGAGTCCTACAATCAAAAGGCACCAAACGTTCATTATTTAGTAGTAGTCAGAAATTCTGAATACACAATTTAAGTTACTGCATTTGTTTCAAAATCACGCTGTCTCATTTTCCTTCAAATAAATCACATATATATATATATGACGTCTTTTGTAAATATTTCCTTGCTTATTATTTTTTTTATACAATTTATAATTTAGTTTTTAATATGACTTGTTTTAAATAGCCATAGGAAATCTATAGAACAGACATTTTTACTTTTCTACAAAATTTCGGGACCACCTACATATAAACATTATATCCACAATGATAATTATTAACCTAACATACAAATAGGCTGTCGTTTTTTTAAATGAACGATTAACTCTTTTGAACCGAGTTCTTAGAAAAATTATTAATATTCATTCAATGGTGATTTAATTTTAATTAAAACAAACAGTTGCGCAGCTAGGGGGTATGGACAGCATCGGCAAACAGTGGCGCAGCTAGGGGGTATGGACAGCATCGGCAAACAGTGGCGCAGCTAGGGGGTATGGACAGCATCGGGTGACACCATCCCAAGGGGGGGGGGCAGAAATCAAATTGAAAAGTTGCATATTTACAGGGCATACACTGCTCGGTGTAAGTGTAATCGAAATTCAGTACAGGATAACCGATGAAACGTAGATTTTCCAAACATGTAACCAATCCAAATGCGCGCTTTATCAAAAGTTCAAGGTTAATTCGTCAGAAATGAGGTGACCCTATAAACAGGTTAATAAAAAAACACACACTTTTTTGGTCATGATTCAATGCCGATTGACGTGTTCGGTAACTTTCGTAAGTAACGTTTCACGTTTCTCTGCTACCTTAACTTTGGGCTGATCCAATTGAGGAAGTAAATCCTACACAGCAGTTTCTGCAGACAAAGGATTAGCTCTTGAAAACGTGGTGACCAGCCCAGAGGCCTTAATTAAGACTGTTTCTGCACGAGAAGCACTGTCACTTGGTGGAAAATGCTTTTGAAAAGTCACTTTTAAAATCAGACCAAAATGGAATTTCAATAAAGAGAAGATTAAGGTTTTTAAAAAAATGGCAGGAAAACATTTAATAGTATAAATGCTGGACTCTCTGCGAGAAGAACAGTAGGGAGATT
>CAXITT010000601.1:241778-298893 GCA_964033795.1 Lymnaea stagnalis | reverse complement strand
GGGGGGGAGGGGGGGGGGGGGGGGGTGTATTCATCGCTTTCATTCTGAGCTCCAGATCAGATCATCAGCGATCAAGGAAATAGCAGATATGTTTGGGGGTGTTCAACCCAAGTGAAGGAGAGTAAATGTTTTCCGTTCCAAAAGTAACCTCTTTCAAATTTCTATGATGAATTATCAGAGGATGAACTTTTAAAATTAATACAAAGGCTCAGAAGACGCTTAAAGGCAGGTGATATTGAATTTCACAAAGTCATGGAGTGGTCAGTATTTGATGTTTTAAAATTCATAGCTGAATGGGATTTCTCTTCCAATACTCTCACTAAGTCTTTGATTGTTTCTTACAAATTGTTTCTGTGGCTTCTTTTGAGCAGAGCTTTCCAAAACAAAGGCTTCGTAAATAGTTCTTGATCCCATTGTAGATCGTAAGTAGTTCTTGATATCTACAATGGGACAGTCAAGCTTTCTGATCTGGCTCTACTATCAATTAAAAGTGATACAGTGAAGGATATTATTTTGATCAAGTGATTGAAAGGTTTTCAACTTTGATAACCAGGAAATATTTTTTTTAAATTAAGTAAGTTTAATGTAAATATAACTAAAACTTTAAGTTGGTACATTTCTTAAATACATTGATCTCCCGACCTCTAATTAATTTTTTTAGTTCTTGTCGTTATACTGTGGACTTTTTTAAACAAAGAAGATATCCATCGTGGAAGTCAAAAGGGGGCGTGGGGGGTGCGACACCCCGCACCGGTTGACACCAATCCTAGCTACGCCACTGGAAACGGCTACTATAGCAATCATACCAGATCTGGATTAGAAGCTTTCTTGAAATATGGCAGAAAGAAAGTATCAAAGACAGGTGATGGACCAGAGGTGCAACTAAATGCGAGAGACAAACTTTGCCTACAACCGTACACCTATCCTGCAATTACTGATAGGCTACACTACAAACTGAGATGAGAAAAGGAGGGGAGCTATCTAAAGTTACATAGAGATTTTCCATACTAACGACTGTGCCACATACTATTACTATTACTTCGTAAACAGAGATTTTCCATACTAAAGACTGTGCCACATACTATTACTATCACCTCGTAAACAGAGATTTTCCATACTAAAGACTGTGCCACATACTATTATTCCATACTAAAGACTGTGCCACGTACTATTATTCCATACTAAAGACTGTGCCACATACTATTATTCCATACTAAAGACTTTGCCACATACTATTATTCCATACTAAAGACTGTGCCACATACTATTATTCCATACTAAAGACTGTGCCACATACTATTATTCCATACTAAAGACTGTGCCACATACTATTATTCCATACTAAAGACTGTGCCACATACTACTATTACTATCACCTCGTCAACATCTGAAAATGGCACTGGCAGGGGTTTGTTTTTTTCAGGATTGTTAAAAAAAACAACTTATTAATGCTTACCCAGAGGACTTAAACAAGGTCGACCAAAAAGATATGCTGTCATTCTAATGTTTTAAAAAGACAATAGCCTGTCCATTGCAACCATTTGATGACTAACAACCATTTTTGTCTATCCTTGCTACTGCTGTATTCCCCCCCCCCCCACCTCATTTCGTTGAACTGGGTCTGAACAGAAAAATTGAATGTATAGATTTTAGCTAATGATTTTAAATTACCCTTGTCCAATAATAGGAACTAGTAGACTATAAGTATAAGGTGATGCAACAGTAGGCTCATGGCCGTCTTTAAGGCATGGGCACTCTGGGAAGTTTCCCCAAGGCCTTACGCTTCTAGGGGACCTCATGCTTCTAATGGAATCAAGTTGCCCATATTGTTAATGAATATTGAAAGGGCGATTTTTTTGGCCAGTTACTCCCGACCAGGAGGGGAGGTGTGTACCCGAGCAGGTGGGGAGGTATTTACCTGACATAAATCCTGAGATAAATGTCGAAACCATGATTACGGTGCGGTAGTTTAAGATTTGACATTTTCTTTGGTTTTTAATAGACAAGAAAATAACGTTGCAAACTCAGTCATTCATGGTGATCTTTTTGTCAGATGATCTTTTTGTCAACCGGCCTTTTTGTTGCCAACTGATCTTTTTTCCAACCGACCTTTTTGTCAAATGATCATTTTGACAATTTATCACTTTTTACACAATATCGTTTTATCTTAATTCTGGAAAAAAAAAAGATTTATACGAATCTCTCATGAAAACAGACATACCGTAAAAGAAATGATAGAAAATAAGGTTTATTATGATGTGGGGGAACGAACACTAGTCAAGACAAAACAAAGGGTGTGTCAGCAAAAAGCAATTAACACAAATAAGTGAAAATAAATAATACTTTGTTGTCTGCTCATTGGCCCATTGTACATAAAAAAAAATGGATTTATTTTTACAGCTGCTTAGATCAAAGGTCTTTTCTAGTGGTGGTGAAATAAATGTCTTTCTGTGACTCTTTTTTTTAATGCCAACATTCAAAATACTATTTTATATTTTAATGTTGTCCATGTAAAAATAAAATTTTCTTTTTAAATTAAAAACAGTTTTCCTAATATAATTTACCAGTGCTCTGGTAAACAATCCGAGCGCCCCCATAACCCAGTGAATACTTTACAGCTTACTGAGCCAAACCATCTCCCACTGGGCCAAACCCCATCCCTCATAAAGAACCACAATATTATAATTAAATGAACATAAACTGACAATGCACTAAACATTTTTGGAGCTAAGTAATTTTATTTGCAAGTTACACTAACTATATAAAATTAATTATTACTAGAACACAAATACTCATCAACATGTTTCCTAGTTATTAAGTTATTAAAACCAAATATTTATCTTTTCTTTTACTTCTTTAAACAAATTCGCTTAACATTTAAAAAAAAAAAAGAACAGCTTAAACTAATGCTCAAGTAATTTCAATGCAAGAAAAATATAGTTCAATTTGTTTTTTCAGTTGAATTCCATCCCTTTAAAAATGTGACAGATAATATCATTTATTGATTTACCGGGTATCTGAGACAAATCTATTTGTTGTAAATTAGATCACAGGGTAAAGACATAATAATACAATGAAAGAGCTATGTTATAAAATTAAAATACAAGCTTTCTACATTAATTAAATTTAAAATGCAAAATATAAAACAGTTGCATGCAAAATAATGAAGGCAAGGGCTCCCACCAAATGTCATTACTTTGAAGACATATAGTGTTAACTATTGACTTCATTTATCTCTTATTTTTCTTCACATAAGCTAATTTTAAGTATTAAATTTGTGTAGATCCAAATTCAATCTTGAAATAAAGATGGAAAATAGTAACAACAAAAAAAACAAAAAAAAAAACAACAACTATAATTGAATATTTACAATGTTTGAAATAGAAAAGAACATAATTTCTATTTTAATTAATCCAAATCGTCCAAAAATCTGTCCAAATGTAATGAACCATCTTCTTGCCACAGATAAGGTGACATTTCATCCAAGCCCAACCTATCAATCACATTTTCAAACATGTGACCTTGACCACATTGACTTGCATCTGAGAAATCAGAATCACTGAAACCACTATCAGTGGAGCAGCTGTTGTTTAACACAGCCAAACTTGCATCACTAAATGTGGCCACCCTATCCATGGGAGTTTCAGACCCTGATATTGTTAGCACAGGGTAAGAGAGAAAAACATTCTCTATAGGGTCAATATTGCTTCTGCTACAACCCCCTAAGCTTGTGATGTCTTCACTCCTTGCAATGGATGAGAATGAAGTTGGTGAGCTGCCTAGAGAAGAAGTATTGGGACTATTGAGAGCACAGACAAAGGGTGAAGGATTCGAATCTTGGATTGCAGTGGCAATTGAGCTTTCAGAAGAACTATACAAATGTATTGATATTCCACTGTTTCTGCCATCATTTAATAAATTATGTTTACTTGTTTGAGACACATCTTGCAGGTTTAATGAACTAAAATTTACAGGAGTGAGGGAATGTGTTGAGCGTGTATTTAAAAAATGCCCGGTGTTTTCAGGATCTGTTATCTGAACAAGAGAAATTGGGCTGATGACTTTTAAGAGGCTGTTAGGTTCCATGGATATGCATGCATTTCCCTTCACTGGGGGCAAAGTTGTCAGACTATATACTGGTGGCAAATTAATTATAGCCACAGACTCGTGTGGTTTTGGTAAGATATTCTCTACAAACTTTCCTCTAACTCTAGCATTGACTGACTGATTTCTTCTCTTACCCAAAATCTTCTGAGCTACAGCTAAAATCTCCTCCTGTTTTTTGGGATCTGGCGTATGATTTATTGATTCTTTTTGTAAGGATGAAGTTGGATTAGGGGCAACATCTTCAACTTTCTTATACTTTGGAGATATTAAAACCTTTTTCAAGGTCAGGGTAGTAGTTTCAGATGGTTTATTAGTAGCAGGTTCAACTCTTCTGCGTTTTGAGGGTTTAACATTATTTTCTTTACCAGGTAGCATGTTAGGTTGTGCATTGCTAACTTTAAAATTTTCTGTTTCCTTGAGTGTGGCAGTCAGGCACTGCTTGATGTCTCTCAATAAATAATTGTTAACCCCTGCCTTCATTATGTCAACTTGCTGACATGCATCAACAACTGCAACATGTAAACCAGTTACTTTCCCCAGTAAGCTGGTCAGTGTTGTTAAGAGAAAAAGTTCTTTAATCTTGCCTTCATTCCATAACTTGGCCTCCTCTTCAAGCTCTCTAGGAAACCTACCATCTGCAGATAAATATTTCTCCAACACTGAGTACTTTTTCTGCAAAATGTCTTTTGTATCTTTGGGATTTGAAGTTGGGTTCTTCCAAGGAAGACCAACTTGCTCATCCCACCAAACAGGTTTACACCTTTCACTCCACACAGTTTCTTGACCTCTGCCTTTTCCCACCACCTCTCTAGACAGAAGCCGAACAGCAAAATCAAGCCAGGCTTTTTCGCTGTTAACAGGGTCTCTTTTAGATCCCTGAGTGTCCAAAGGCCAGCTATGCTGACACTGGCACAAAGTACGGCAGCTCATTGTTTGGGCTGCTTATGATATTTGTTTGGTGGATGTGATTTTCACACAAACCAAACTTGGATTGTCTGATAAAGAAGTCAATGTTTTTCTCTGTCTGTTGCTTTAAGTTCTCATTGATCACCAGGGAAAACTTAGGGTCAGCTGTTTTCGACGACTGTAATGGTAAAGTTGGCACTGATATTATCTTCTCATGTGATTGAGTGAAGGTTTCAAAGCTTATACCTGTGACTCTCAACTGATCTTCATCAATAGCCACATCAATGCTTTGTTGATGCTCGTTAATAGAGTGACTTTCCTTATCCTGTGACTCACTGAGGAGTTGCCATTTGAATAAAGTCACCAGAATCCCAAGGACTATCAGATTTAGATGAAGCGGTAGCAGGTGGATCAGAAAAAACTGTTTTTGGTCCTCCGGGAAAAGCTGTTTCTTATCCTCCAGGAAAAGCTGTTTCTGATCCTCCTGGAAAAGCTGCTTCTGATCCTTCTGGAAAAGCTGCTTCTGATCCTCCTGGTAAAGCTGCTTCTGATCCTCCAGAAAAAGCTGTTTCTGATCATCCTGGAAAAGCTGTTTCTGATCCTCCAGGAAAACCTGCTTTTGATCCTTGTTCTTTTGTTGTGCCATTTTACTGATGTCAAATTTCATGACAAGGATTTCTCTGCAAAAAAAACAAAAAAAACACAATTAGGTCAACAATATTTGTAATTAATTATCAGTGACTAAAGTTGAATTAGTTACACAGAATTAACTCAAGATATTTTTAATAGTTCAAAATTTGGTAAATCCTGATGTAACAACAAAAAATGTTAAAGAAAATGATTAGTGGGGTAATGGAATGCGTAGCAATAAGACCCTGGGGTCACACACACAAAATATGTAGATTGTTACATCATTACAGTATAGTTTAATTTAATTGTTATTTTTACTCATTGGTTTTTGCTTTAAAATGTTAATGTTATTAAACTTATGTAAGAAGCACACATATTTTTAATACATTCAGTAGTCAGAGAAAAAGGTTTTCTGAACATAAAGCAGCAAAGAAACTTGCAGAAAATATTGATGTTAGGGCAAGTCCTTTCCCTACAACAAAGCAAGTTCTTCACAAGAAAGGCAGTTTAATTATGAATTTGATCTATTGACAATCCTGAAGCCTGTTATCATTATCATGTTGAAAAATTTCAATATCATAGTTTTTACTGCTATTAATTCTTAGACAGAACGTTTTGAAGGATTTGAATTATTTAAGACATATTTATATTTTTACATTGGCTGCCAAGGGAAAAAAAATCACCACTGAAAGTTCTTACATTTTTACACATTAATCAATGTCTAGAGGGTTTTACAAATATATTCATTTCTCTTCAAAATTTTCTGACATTCCAGTCAGTGTTGCAAATAGAAACAGAAGTTTTTCTTAAAAAATTAAATTCTATTTTTTAAAGAGCATCTATGACTCAGGAAAAAAAAATCAATTCTCTGGCTTTGTTGTCTATTGAGAATGATGTTGCAAGTTGACTAGATTTACTATCCCAAAAGTCAGGAAAAATTCATGGTAGAATAGTATAGTAGTTATGATGCCCCTTAAATATTTGGAAATTTAAAAATTGCATATTAACTGTATTAAATGTAGGGATTTTTTCTTGTTAGTGTTAAAAGCTACACCTTTTCAATAAAGGAAATGTTCATTCCAAACTGGTTAGTTTTAATTTTCTATTTGAAATCTAAATTATAGTTTATGCTTTATTGATTATACTTGGCAGAATAAGACATATTTTAATATTAGGACTATATTAATTTCTGTCTTCTCCAAAAGCACCCTTTAAATTATTAACAGTTGATGTTGACCTGAATATTTGTAGGAGGAAGGGGTGCCAAAGTTGATAAGCCCAACCCTGTTAACAGTATTTTAATTTTACTAATAATATTTTTCATGACACTAGCCTGTTAAAGTTGACAATTTTCAAAAGCTTTTTTTGTCAAGGCATCATTTCTTTGATAAATTATTTATCCAATCCACTACCAAACTTTCTTTCAATCGTAAATTGAGATTGAAATAGCTCAATGATATGGAGTCAGATAAGCATTTTTAAAAATTTCCAATGTTTATTTATGACACAATCTAGTAACTCTGTGTAGGTTTCAACCTTCAATTTTTACAGATACCGGGTACAGGCATCAGGTATTAAATTATCTTCTGCATTTTTCATGGAATCAATTTTTTCCAAATGAACTCACTGTTACTTATATTCAGTAGTAGCATCATACAAAAGAACCAACCCAGTTGCTTCATTATCAATCCTTTCAAATTCATTTTGCACTGTTATTACAATTCAATTTCAAATAGTGGAATCTATTCAGATGGTTTTATAAAACTTAATAAAAGCTATTGAATTAAAATAAAAATACAATTGTAAAACATTTTATTGAAAAAATATTTGTGTTTAGGAGCCATCCCTTACAATGGCAGACATACAAATGGAAAGAAAATCACAAATTTTTGATGGTGTTTGACAAAAATGTCTGTGTTACAATTTAGTGATGATTTTTTTATTGGGGGGAGGGGGGGGCAGGTCACAGACCAAGGAAAACATCTGTAGTGATGGAAAAGGGGGGGTTTAAACCATATCCCTAGTGGCCTATTTGCACTTTTCCAACATCTCTTTGAACAACTGAAGGTTATTACTGCAGTTGATTTTAGTTACAAGCAAGTTAGAAAGAGTATCAACTTTCATGCTTGCCCCTGCTTGTTTCATTGTAATTTTTCTTCACAATCTTCTAGCAATCTGCAAGTCTGGAAACATTTCTTTGACTCTGGCATTAAAACTATCGGAGTTGGCAAGAGAAATATTTCCTTCAATAAGAAAAGTGGTAAATAAAACTTCCGATCTGATAAGTGAATCGTCCGATTCCTTAGCAAAGAAATTAGACATGGGTGTCGAAGATTCACTGCTTTAGCTGCAGTTGTTTTTTTTTGTGTTAAAATAAGTTTATTAATATCATTGTACCCACCACTATCAAAAGATTTATCCATTTAATTAAGAAAAGCTTTAACAAAAAAACAAATCATAGGACAAATGAATTATTTTTTAGCCTAGTAAAAGGATGAATCATGATCGGATCAATTGGTGATTGAAGAATAATTTATAGATTGCGGTTCGCTTCGATAGAAACAAGGCAGTGTCTAAGGCGACCCAACAATGTAAACTCTGATCGACTATTAGCGGTGACGTGACAAGGCTGACTGACAAATATCTCAAATTTGTTTAAAGAAATTTTGTCGATGGAAATTTGATCAAAGGGAAATTTGTTCCAATATTTTTTTCAGTTCACGTTAAAATTTTACGTCAATTTATTTTGACTGAATTATACTATAAAGTAAGACAAAATAATAAATAATATCACAGTCGCCTACCCCCCCCCCCCCCCCCCGGCGTTCCATCCTTTTTTTTTTCACTCTGTACTTTTAATATAAACATGTCAAGTGGTGGGGGGGGGGGGAGGTTATGAAGAGGAAGCAGGTAGCACCAGGGGCAAAATATATAGGCCCTATAAGTATAAGAGCAGATGATATCCAGAGCCCAAGCCACACCGTTCAAATAATTAAATTTGCTGACAATAGTGACTTGGCTTAATATCTGAGGTGAAACTGAAATATTCCACAAGTTTTCCATGCAATGCCATGTTCAAATTTAATAATGCCATTAACGCCCATCCCATGCCCATACTCAATTCAAAGTCACACACTATCACTGTCACAGTCACAGTCGGTCATATCTTAAAATCTTAGATTGTTACGGCTACGGTACTTAGTCTAAGTAGGACTAGGGCGGCCAAACAGATTATTGACTTTATTGAATTTCAGTCACTTGGCTTGATCTGACATAATTTCATGATGATAGCTGGCATATGATTATTTATTGATGATTGATTAGGCATTAGGCACTAAATAAGATAAATTATTTTAATTAAAAATTAGGCCAACCGCCTACTAACCTACTTACTAATAAATTACTAATTCCGTAGCCTTGCCTATGCTCACTATAATAGTATAAAGTATAGGCTTATCTGAACACACATAAAAATCTCACCTTAATAATGTCCAAAAATATGAATCATTGACAAAAGGGTCCTGTTTTGTTGCATCCATTTTACCGGATTAACCGGGTACGCTTGAGAATAGGATTTTGACTGTGTTGCTAATATAAATATAAAATTTTAACCAATCATTTGTGACCTGAAGCGCAATAGAGGGTTAACCTCGTCACGTGGAACGTTACACAGTTACTTTAAATAGATTTAGGTTCTTGGTAATGTATACCATTCAATATTTGAATGAGATTTTATTGTAAATAAAAAAAAAAAGTACGATGCATGTTAGAATACGTTTTGTAAAAATAATAATATTATAATAATAATATGTGACATACGAATTTAGAGCAGTGGTTCTCAAATCTTTTCCGACCATCACTCCTTGGGGGCTATAAACTCATCCTTGCCTTAGCATCACCCCCCCCCCCCAAAGAGCCATCATTTGGGTAGGGAAAGGTGTAGCATTCCCCCCCCCCCTTTTTTTTTTACATTAATTTGCAGGTTTCATTTAAATTGCTATGTACTGTGGCGTCTCCAGAAATAAACAATTTAACAAGCTGACCAAGTTTTGTCCCTCCCCCCCAACCACCTGAAAAACAAACTGAAATGAAGCCCCTGCCCCCCCCCACCCCCCGGTCCTACCCTCATTTTTAGCGCAATCTCAGAAAAATATCTTGGACGATCCTCTACTAAAATATTGACACAATGCAATAAAGAGGTGTAAAATATATTATGATATTTAATCAAACTGCAAGCACAGCATGCGCCAAAAATATTAGTATTAAAACTCCAGCATCCTGAACGTGCATATGCTTTTGTCAATGGTGCATTGCTCCAGCTGCCATTTATTTCTAGTATTGAAAAATAATATATGTTGGTATTTGTTGTTGGAAACAGGTCTCTCACCGGAGAAAAAAAAAGTATGAACAGGTGACTATGAGTTTCCCTCTTGGTTGTGAATGGGAACCGAGTTCAAAAAGGTGGCAGAACAATTCCAAGAGAGATTAAATAAGACGACAGCCCCGTGAAACAGCTAAGCTGTTTACTGTTGCAGGCATTTCGCCGTTCTCAATGTGCACTGTGTCAACGGAAGGGCACCCTGGGCTCCCCCCCCCTTTCTCATGGACCTGCCCGAGAGCAACCCGGCACCTCAGGGCGACGCATAATCTGTGAACCACTGGGATCGCCAGACGGACAGCGGTGAAAACTTGTAACACATTTGTGACGTCATATACATAATATAATGTCAAATAAATTGAATTTGTACGTTTCTTTCATTATGGAAAAGGGGGGGGGCGGCGGGTGGAATCCAAAAAGGTCCTTGTACCTATGCATGGGGGGNCTTGTACCTATGCATAGGGGGGGGGGCGGGTGGAATCCAAAAAGGTCCTTGTACCTATGCAAGGGGGGGGGGATCCTACTAAGTACGTTTGCAACAGGGGAGAAGGGGGTCGATAAGAAGACTTTTTTTTTTAGCGCACGTGCCACGCACGCGGATGACCCAGAACCTCACTAAAAATGTTAGAATGAGTTCTTACCCGATGGTTTGTTATTTTCCTGATTTACCGTATTGTGCACGCAAGCGATCATCATTTTGACGAGGAGCATTGAAAATATGCTCGATTGTCTAAATCTGATTTGCAAAGACTATCGCATACTAACAAACTTATTATTTCACACCCTCGAGCTATATATAAAGTATATTGGCGTTAATGATCTCTGGTACTCCCATTGAATAGTTGGATCAAAGAACTTATGCAGACAATCAAAGCAGTGTATACTTGTTTTTAAATATTTATTTCAAGTAAAATAAAGCGTACAGTATTCCCGATAAATTCATAAGCGCCCCCTATTTGATACGTCCAGTGCCCCCCCTCCCCCACGCCCAAGTCTCACAAACCTTTCAGCGCCCGCTTGGTCCACCCCACTTTGAGAACAACTTCTTTGAACTGCATGTTGGCATTTCTAATCGTCTAGAAAATTTACCATGAGTACGAGGAAATAATGTTCCCAGGTGTCCACTATTTGAGCGGACCGTTCGCTTCTTTCACATAATGATTATGTTCACTATTTTTGTTCCACAAAATAGTTGACATTTTTGGTATTCAAGACAAGAGCTTCGTCATGATGAAAAAAAAAAAAGAATACACACGACAGCAAAGTAAAATCTAATTTAGTAGTTTATATATTATTATTATTATAATATATTTGATGTTTTGAATTTTAAGTAAAGTTTTGAAGTGATTATTTTAATACGTGTTAAAATGTTTGTAAGAAAATATATAATTTATAATAGTAATAAAGTTTATTTAAAAAACACGCTTCATCCCCAAAGGCTCGAAGCGCGGTACAAAGTAAAAAACCTATAATTTACCACATTTAAAACAAACGCAACACTACAAAACTAATTACAAGCATACCAAGTCACCCTAAGCAACACAGCCAATATGCATTAACTGGAAAATATGATAGACAATCATCCCAGAAGGTGTTTGCGAAATAGATGTGTCTTTAAATCGGTTTTGAAGGACTCCAGTGTCTGGTTGTTTCTGATCTCGACAGGAAGGGTGTTCCAAATTGTTGGGCCAGCAATTGCGAAAGTGCGCTTTCCGTAAGTCTCAAGGCCACTATCGGGTGAGCGGAGTTGTCTAGTGGGTACATATGGCGCCAGCAGCTCTTTCAGATAGGACGGCGACAGGTCATGTAAGCAGCGGTAGCACAACGTTGCAATTTTGTACTCTATGCGAGCACGGACCGGCAGCCAGTGCAGCTCTCTCAGAAGTGTTTTAGCATGGTCGAACTTGCGTTTGCATCAGCCGCATTGTTCTGTGCTATTTGAATTTTACCAAGGAGCGTAGCTGGAAGACCCACCATGAGAGCATTGCAATAGTCCATGCGTGATAGCACAAATGCAGACATCAGCCTCTTTGTTGCATCAATTGTTAAGAAGGCCTGATGTGACTAATCCTCTGATGTGACTAATCCTACGCAGCTCTAGAAAAATCGCCTTGCATAGCATGTTAATGTGACTTTCCAAGGTTAGTCTTCTATCTAGGTAGACACCCATGTACCGCGACCGGCGCCCCCCCCCCCCCGAAAAAAGGGGTTTGTGATCCCTAACCCCCCAACGAAAATCAAACATGAAAATCATAATGAAAATTGCGTTTATAAAACTAAAATTTTATTGAAACCTCCTACGCAGCTCTAAAAAAACCGCCTTGCATAGCATGTTAATGTGACTTTCCAAGGTTAGTCTTCTATCTAGGTAGACACCCATGTCCCGCGCCCGGCGCCCCCCCCCCCCCGAAAAAAGGGGTTTGTGATCCCTAACCCGCCAACGAAAATCAAACATGAAAATCATAATGAAAATTGCGTTTATAATACTAAAATTTTATTGAAACCCAATTAATTATTAAAAATAAAAAAATAACAATTTTAAAAACAACAACAAAACATACCAAAACATATTTTCAATGTCAATGTTTCTTTTGATCTGCGTGACTTGACTGAGATGACTGCTTGTTAAATATTTATTTAACGCTTATTAAGTTAACTGAAATTGAGAAATCAAAATAAATCATTAATAATGGAACACGAAATTTAAGCTAACTTAAAAAAAAGGAAACAGTTTTAAAATAATAATAAATAAATAAATAAATTTAATTTTTACTCTTGTCTTTTCTTTTCAAGTCTAAATATATCTTGTTCCACTATTTATTTATGTATTTTCAAAAACAAAATATAAATATAAGAAATTTTGGAAATTAAAAAGATTGACTTTTCCTGAGGATATTTGAAAATGTTTAGGAAAAAGAAGCGAAAAAAGAGGAATTGAGTGTAGAAGTGAACTCGGAAATATTAAATGATCAATGAATTCAATGTCTTAATTTTTAAATATGACTATGAATAATGGCTAGAGATTTTCAGGCAGGAGCACACGATTCAGTGCTCAATGTTATTTCTCTTTCACCCAATGACGATCCTGATTCGTTTGTAGGTAAGTTGAGTCTCGGTAAGCTTTCACTTTCACTTTCTTCAACTTCAATCAAGACAAGTAATGACAAGTTGATTCGGCTGATTCGGGTTCGGCTTCGCCTTCGGCTTGTTTGAAATGAAAATGGTTTTGTTTGTACTAGTACTAGTACTATTTAACATAACTAGTACAATTAGTATAACTAGTACTAGTAACACTAGTATCAATGACTCCAATGAGAGCGGTCGTGGTTAGGTTAGTTGTGTCGTACTATAATATGATACTACTTACTACATGGACTATGACTGTCACTATGGCATGAACTATCAATCAGTCAATGGCAAGGATGAATAGAAAGGGGGACAAGAAACATCTTTTATCTGACTCCTGTTTCCACTTTAAATTCATCTGTGAGTCTACCTTCATGTACCACCCTGCATGACATTTCTTCATAAGAACTCTGCATGCTCCTGACCAGTTGTCCTGGTAACCCATAATGCCAGAGAATTTGCCACAAGTTTGTCGGTCCATGTTATCTAATGCCTTTTCGTACTCTATGAAATTTAGATATAGGCATAGGGGAGAGTTGCATTTGATGGACTTTTCTACAATGATTCGTAGTGTTGCAATTCGATCTGTGCATGATGTTTCTAAAGAAGACAGCCTGTTGATCTTGTAGATGGTTCTTCATTCTGTTCAAAATATTTCTGTTAAAGACCTTTCCTGGAACAGACAGCAATGTATTTCCTCTGTATTTCCTCTGTAGTTTATGCAGTTCCTGAGATCCCCTTTCTTTGGTATCTTAACATGGTATCATTCTTTACAATTATTTGGAACTCTCTCTTCTTCTCATATTTTTTCAGACTAATTGTATTATATCCGCTCTCATCATCTCTGTTTTGATGTTGTCAGGTTCAGATGCTTTCCCTATTTTGAGCTGTTTGATAACCAGGTCTATTTCTTACTTATTTGGGGCACTGTGCAATATTTGTAAATCTTCATTTGCTGGTTGTATATCTGTATGAAGTATTCCACCCAACTTCTTTGTTGTTCTTTTTGTTATTGATATACCTTCCTTGTCTTTAACTGGTCTCTCTGGCAGGTTGTATCTTCCTGAGAGCTTTCTAGTTATATCATAGAGCTCTTCCATTTTTACCTCTATGGCTGCTTTTTCTGCTGTTGACGCTAGACCATCTTTTTAAGCACTTTTATCCATTTTATGCTGTTCTTTACCCTTCGATTTGCTTCTTTATATTTCTTTTGTGCTTTTGTTTTCACTGCAATGGTGCAGCTGTTGTTAACTGCACACTTTATTTCTTTCCTCTAGTTTATTTTATGCAATGTGTTGAGTGAGAGCCAATCTTTGAGTTTTTGCTTCGTCCCCACTTTCGTCCCGACCAGACAACTCCCTTGACAGTGGGAGGATGTAACGCAACACCTTCCCCCTGGAGAGGAAGGAAAGCCGTTCTGACCCAAAGACAATGGACCGCGAACGCTTTAAGCGAAGCGTTTTCAGTCGACCGGAAGTCTGCCAGTCTTTGGCCGTTTTCATTTCTCTCTCCTATACCATGGTGCCCCATAAGTTATGCTAAGTTGGCTTTCTTGATAATTTCTCGATTAGTTAGAAAACCCATACCAGTGTTATTGTTAATTTTGCACTGTACAATAGACATGTGACATAGCACTTATAATGAAAAGTATAAAAGACATATCAAAATCCTTTATTGAATTAGAAGACGCATCTTTACAAGCAGGGCTGGAAGTTAACAACCAAAAAACAAAATACATGTCCATGATAAGAGAGGAACAAACAGATGAAACAATTAAAATTAGAAACCAAACTTTTGAAAACGTAAATCAATTCAAATACCTAGGATCTTTGTTAAATGAAAGAAACGAATTACTAACAGAAATAAAAGAAAGAATATCAGCCGGAAACAGGGCATACTTCAGTAGCCAGAAAATACTCAAAAGTAAGAACATTACAAGAGAAACAAAGAAAACTATTTATAAAATTGTGATCAGACCAGTTGTAACATATGCAAGTGAAACTTGGACCCTAACAAAAACAGCAGAAAACCTATTCAACACATGGGAGAGGAAAGTTCTCAGGAAAATATATGGGCCAACAAAGGATGAATATGGATGGAGAATACGAACCAACCAGGAATTATACAGTCTATATCAGGATCCCACGACAGTGGCAGAAATAAAAAGAGGCAGGCTACGCTGGGCAGGACACCTAGAGAGAATGCCAAATGACAGAGGAACAAAGAGGGTACATCACCAATACCCCAGAGGAAAAAGGCTCAAAGGCAGACCTAGGCTTAGGTGGATAGATGATGTAGAAAAAGATCTACAGCAGCTGAAAGTCCAAGCATGGAAAAGAAAGGCATTAGTTAGGTCTGAGTGGAAGGAAGTGGTGAGGCAGGCCAAAGCCCTACATGGGCTGTAGCGCCACAGGGATGGATGGACAATAGACATGATTGGATTGAAATTTGTAAATAAGATTTCTCCCCTGGTAACTTTATCCGCTTATTTATCTACTATGGGACTGAGAATAAAAATGTCTTAATTAATAGAGGTAAAATTTCCTTTCTGGCCTTAAAGTTTCCTTAATGCATATTTGTTTTAAAATGTTCTTTAATGTCATAAGAGCCTGAAGCAAGCACTTAATTTTTTTTTGCAAAGGGAATGCACTAATCCAATTGATAAGTATTGATATTTCCAGGGTACTCTTCAGACACTAATCACTTACTAAGAAACTTCACCAGCTCGAGTCTTAATTCCAACTTTCTTTTTAAAAAATCAGCCTAAAGCTAGAAGTTTCCACCTGGAAAATAACATAATAAATAAAAAAGAATATTAATATACAATTCTCAGTGATTTCGGCACTAAATAACACATACTTATAAAATGAAGAAGATTGCACCGGGGAACTCGCTTTTAGTATTAGAAAGGGTTAAGATGTTAAGTTAAGCCATGCCATAAAAATTAATATGATTTAAACCGTACAGGTTGGCGTGTATGACTACATGCCTAAAAATTGTAAATCTTAATTACCAGTCCATACTTATTCTTTTATTTGCAATATTTTTATTCATTTTACAGCTTATAATTACATATTTTTATGCTTTGAGATTTTAGATAGAAGATGTTCATATATTTTCAGCTTTCACATGGTGATAGTATGAGCAAATAATATTATAATGAAAATCATAATTAGTATTTTTTTCCCCAGAAATATGGTACCAAGTATTTCTCTGGGCCCTGTTTTCTTCTCTGTTTGTTCACATTGTGGCAGCTCTTATCGCATTCCTGAGATTACGAAAGCATCGCATAGGTCGCTGGATTCCTTTAGCCATAATTGCAATGGGGGTTCTATCCCCTTTAACTGGAGGTGTTGTCAGCAGTAAGTTATTCATTTCAATGTTTTTAACTTTAGAGTAAATTAGAGACTTAGGTGTTTTTTTAGAGTATCCTGTATGCAGGACTGGTATTTGGTTCAGGCAAAGCAGGCAACACTAAACTGCCTGGATGTCCAAATTCTAGGGACATCGTTTTGATCCCAATTGTTTAAACAAAAAAAAATCACAAAAAAAAAAGTATTATACAAATACCAGTAAATATAACTCAGTGATAGCCTGATAAATGCCATCATTACTTCAG
The DNA here is from genome assembly GCA_964033795.1 of Lymnaea stagnalis. Taxonomy (NCBI): domain Eukaryota; kingdom Metazoa; phylum Mollusca; class Gastropoda; family Lymnaeidae; genus Lymnaea; species Lymnaea stagnalis. The sequence goes on along the minus strand of CAXITT010000601.1, from coordinate 282,127 downwards.
TGATTTAATTTAATATAAACATATGCTCTCAATTATGAACTATTTCTAAAGCTCTGTTTTGAAAACATTCCATATTTTGAACAATAGCTGGTTAATGATAAAGCTTATTTCCTTTAAAAGACAAGTACAATATAGGGTGGTTAACAACATAAAGTGAAAAATAGACAATAATAAAATTCAAACATGCTTTAATTTTCCTTTTCATGCAAGTGATACCTGAGCAAAATGTCAGCTAAAATGCAATTCATTAATACTGTCTCAGAGTCCTCTCCAATTAGCACTATTTTCTTTTAAAAAAAGTGCTTTTCCCTATTCAAAAGAGGATTAGGTTTTAGGAGTTCTTAATGTTGCTAGAGCATCAGGAGAAAATAAGTCAGTCCGTATCAAGTGGGAACTTCAGAATAAAGTGTTCTGTAATGTCATTTGCAACAACAGCTGCCAACACAGAACAGCTGAATGGTGCTTATATTTTTTACTGATTAAATTTAAACTGAACAATATTTTACGATGTTTGCCATGCAGACATCATGCTCTAGAAGTTCTTTGTGGAGATATATCAAATCCTTATTTGGTTTAACATAAGCATCCAATCTATTGATTTTTAGGAGATTTCAAGAACCATATAGAAACAAATCAAATTATGATACATGTGAACATATTAGGCAAAAACTAAATGGAAATATTGGTGCTTAAAAATCAGGCAATTGATTTTGTATTAGTAGTTGTGCAAAATGAGTATAATATTAACAATACTATATCCCAAGATTACTGTCTTGAGCTGTTAGAGCTTACACTTTTCTTAGCAAAAGAACCCCAACATGGAATACGGTTTTGTGCTCCTGGTGCCCACCACCATGCTGATTGGATGTCAAAGCTGCTGTATGTGCTGAAAGTTTACATATTTCAAAACCAATTTTCAAACAAAAAACATGGAGAAGTCTTGTCTGGAATTAAGTTTCTTCATAGCACTAATATATTTTCAGCACCGGATGACATGTCCAGATTCTTCTGATGCTCCTTTTAATAATCTCAATTTTATATTATCACTGCAACATTACCAGTTATTGTTAATACTAGTACACTTCAAATGCTGTTTCCAGATCCTGATCAAATGCAATTGGTTGTTATTTATGGTACTTGAGTTAGGAATGGGTGCTGTTAGCCTTTTCTTTGAGTAGACCTTGAAACAAAGCAAGAAATGGTGTTACATTTCACCAGAACTGCTTCCAATGAAGATGTTAAACGATCAACACAATATACTGGCAATGATTATACAAAGAACAAAACATTAGATATGTTTGCTGGTCCATCCTCTTCTCTCTTCTTCTAAATTTTTAATCTTGGATACCACCTTCCTACATGAAGACATTTGTACCAGGAACAAAATCAGCCCTTAATGTACAAGCCAAGACAGTTGCTTGATCACTCACATTTTTAAATGACAGTGCAGAGATAGAGGAATAGCACCTGCAACTACTTTCAGCACTTCCATAACCAAGAATGGGGATTAGAAACAATGTTTCCTTCAGTTTGTTGCAGCCACCAAAGATGTTATCTATAAGTACTAAAACATACCAAATCAGTAATTAAATCTGTATATTTGCAGCAATATTGTCATTAACATTGCATACATTTCTGAGATGACTAGTTTTTTGAAACATACTTTTAAATGGGCTACATCATATAAAACATTAAGTCCTCTAAGCAGTATCGGCAGTCAGACTTTTTGATTTGAAATTTGTGTTAATTTTTCACTAAATGGTATTTTAAAAAAAATGTGGTGCACTCTTGTTATCATTTCCTTCTGTAGTATTATTATTCCCTAATGGACAACCAACCCCTTATCCTGCTGTATCCCTTCAAAAGATTCCGATGTCTCATTTTTTTTATGGACATCCTCAAATTCTTACTGCTGCAAGTCATTTTAAGTCAAATTTGATGAATTATTGTAAATTTGCAGACATTTGGCAACCCTACTTTGTAGATAAGTGGTTATTTCCAACTGCTCTTAGTCCCACCTCAGCCCTGGGGCAGCCGAAAATTTTGCTCCCCTTCCCTTTGTTTTCCCATGAAAAAGACTCTGCAGTTGACCGAAAAATCCCCCTCCATATAAAGAAAAAAGTGTTGCCCAGACAGACTACCTCCACCGCCCCCAACCCCCTTTTACACAACTGATATTTGTACGGGAAGTTTGTTAATATTTGTTTTTCTGTATTTCTTTCTCTGTTGTTCAGGTGCAGCCATTGCTGGAGTATACAGAGCCTCAAACGTTGCAATGATGCCATTCTATGCACTGGTATGGGGTGTGGGACAGACACTCATAGTCATCATTATATCTTTCATGAGGATCCTGGCAACATTGTGACCTGAAGTGTGTTTGTGTTAGTTCAACCTAAGACATACTCATACATGCCCGATGCTCATGAACACATTGATAGTAATGGGGAAGCAGATGGTAATCTACTTACACCAACTTCAGACTTGTGTGTCTTTCAATGTATAGAATTCTGCTCTTCTGGAAAAAAAAAAAAGAGTTAGAGAATTTTTGGAGACACTGCGAGAGAACTGTCGAGGACAGTATTATCATTTAAAAAATGTGGTAAACAAACCAGCAATCACTAGCAGTTTCATGAAAACCCTCATCACCTGTGTACCGTATTACAGGTGGGTAATGTTCTTGTGACGTTTCCCTGAGCATGTAAATTCCTTGAAATAAGAAATTTTATTTCAAATGTAATTGAAGTACCGGTATTTATCATTTTTATTTTGAATGTTAAATGTGGTTAAAATAACAGGTTTGATGCCTGATCATTCAGTTGCTTATTTTAGATTTAAGCTGCCATTGTCAAACTTTTCAATATTAGCTTAAGTGAGGGCCAATCGTATATTTTGTACTCACCAGGGCTGCCTACTCAATAAAATTAAATTTACTGACAAATATTCTAAAATCTTCAACAATTTTGTGGACAAACTTGATACCTCACCACTGGCCCGAGCAACAGTAAGATTTAGCCTAGTGACCACTTTAATCCATCCTTTGAAACCAAGTTTTTTTTTTTTTTAACTTTATTTATAAATTGTCACTCAAGATACAATAAATGCACTGACTTTGATATTAGCTGCACCAAGAAGCAAAAAAGGAAGAAAACCTGATCCATAATTTTTTAACTTGGTTTACAGTGATAACTTTATATATGTATGACCCCTTAACTGTGATCTCCTTCACTCTGATTATCAGTAACATTAGTTACAAGCAGTTCATAGAACAGTTATTTGTGAAAAATTTTAGATACCGTAACACTTTACAGGAAATTCAGAAGGAAATGAAATCTGAATTTAGCACAAATTGTATTTATTGAACTGAAATATTTAATGCAATTTGTATATCATGGATTTATTCCTGAAGCTGGGTCTTATATATTATATGTAATTGTACTATTTTTGAACAGCCAGCTGGTTTTTAATCCCAATCCATGCTGGCTGATGTTATGACTTTTGAGGTTTTTTTTTAAAGTAAGGGTGTAATTTCTTTATTATAAGGATAGCTGTTTTACTTGGCTAATAAAACTATTCCAACCAGCAATTTACCCACAGCCGTTGTCAACCTTTACAAACAAGAATTCGCATTCTTACCACTATGCCATAGGGCTGATTGAAATAATGGTGTTTGAGATTATGTTGAAGGCTAAGCTCTTCTGTTCATTAATTTGTGTAAAGTACTTGTAAAGTTATTGTATATGATTTTATAAAATGTAATAATATTAATTTCATTAATGAGAGATTTTACTTTGCCTATAATTGTTACTATTTGGTATAAGAATAGTACCTGCCTACAATTGCTGCTATATGGTATAAGAAGAGTACCTCATAACCCTCTTTCGCAGGGGTGTCAAACTCAATCGCTCGGCGGGCCAAAACTCAAACCACATGTAAGGTTGTGGGCCGAACAGGATCAACTTTCAATAAGCGGAAAATTAATCTTTTTAAAAAAAAAACAAAACATTTATATAAATGAAAACAGAAAAAAGTTTTAAGAATTAAAAATCATTGGCATACCCATTTTCGTTCTTATGCCAATTTCTCAGAGCTGCATGTTTGGCTCATTTTCTTGGCTACAAAAGTTCGTTGGGAGTAAAGTTCTGTGTCATTGAGATTGATATTTTCTACCCATCATGCTCAAGGTTCGAGCCGCGTGTACACAAAGCTGGGGCATCTCTTAAGAATGAAACGAGTGAATTGTGCAGGCCCCGCAGTGTCATAGTTTGCATTTAGTGTTCCATTACACTGCAGCTCTATTAGCTCCTTCTGCAATTTTACAGGTGTAGTTTCCTTGTCTATGACAAATAGCTTACGAAACAGCTCGAAATTACATTTCAGTGCTTCAAAGTCACTAAAGCCCTGTGCGAACTCAGCCCGAAGTAAGCCAAGTTTTTCAGCAAATTGTGCATTGGGAAACACCATAGTGTTGACGTAGATATAATTGTACGCCGGTCAAGACCACGCGGGCTTTGAGTTTGACACGTGCTCTATTATAACCAGTAAGGGTGTGTCTGTGTGGGGGGGGGGGGGAAGCTGTAACAATTCGGATTTTGCAGTATCTTCCTTTTGTTTTATTGTCATCAATAGCTTATTAACTTCATTAATAATAATAAAATAATATGTACATATGATACTTTATTATAATCTCCTTTCCATAAATTTTGAATACAAAATAAAAACAATTTACAAATTGTAACATTGTTTATTGCAAATATTTATATAAAAACATCCTTACTAATTCTTTTATTCATTCAATCCATTTCTCTTACTAAACATTTCACAAATAAATTACTGTCACAAAGTACTTCAAAATTGTAGTCTTTCCTTTCACAGAAGCATCCTTAATTTTAATGTAAACCCAATTTGCCCAAGATTGGGTGAGCCGAAAAAAGGATGGATGCATCAAGGGGGGGGGGGGGTGTGTTGTGTGTGTGTTTCCTAACATTTTTTTTTTTGGGTGTATGTTATTTACAAATGACCCCTAATTAAATAATTTTTTTATTTAAGGGGGGGGGGGTGTGTTGTGTGTGTGTTTCCTAACATTTTTTTTTTGGGAGTATGTTATGTACAAATGACCCCTAAATAAATCATTTGTTTAAAGTGAATCAGAGAAAAAACTTGCTTTGTTTACATTTGTGGATAATAACAACCAAATATATAGATTGATCTCCCTTATGAAATTTTTACTAAATTCTTTGTGGTTTATGATTGTAATTTTTTTTTACAATTATCAAACTGATCAGCAAGAGGATTACACAAAGACGCCTTAAGCAGCATGGACGACCCCTAACAGCATGTACATCAATATTAATTATACAAAAGATTTTGTGAATGAATCTTAATAATTTTATCATCTCCTCCTATAATTTCGTCATCATCCTCAATGTCATCATCTTTATCACTGTCCTTGTCATTCTCTGAAGATGTCGAGATTAACCAGGAAAATAGAATGATGATGAGAAAAACAGAAATGGTGTACAGGACAGTTAACTCATAGTTGTGTTGTAACTTCAGTGAAAATCCAATATATCTGGAATGTAAAAAATAGCTTTATCAAACAGCTTATTTATAATATATATTATAAAATCAAATAATATATTCAAAGGTACATAAAAAGTTCCAAATAATTTTTCAGAATTAGTTTTGAACATTAAAGAAAAGATTTTTAATGACTCTTAAAATGAAAAAAAATATACATCTAAAAAGGATAATTAATTTATCCAATTTAGGATTTATGATTCTTTATTATGTAAGACATATTTTTATTTTAACATAAGCAGTTATGATTAATTATTCTAACACTCTCTTAAACATACTTTAAAAACTGTTAATTACTTGGGGTTGTGTGTGATGAAAGTATTGAAAAGGAAACATTGACGGCGGTCATATATGACTGTCATAAACTAAGATATTACATATGCAAAAATGTCCTATTATTGAGACCACTGCCAGTGTTGCATCCACAATATTTTCAGACTACCCTCCACTGCCATAGCAACATACAAATAAGTTTAGAGTTGGAATTTTCAAAACCCTTCAAACTATTTTTATTTTAAACTGTTTGTGAAACAGTGGTGTTTTTAAAAAAAAACTGTTTTGTATATCATAATTATTGCCCTCATATAGGGTGCACTTTTCCCCCTCAAAATACACCTAAAATATGGGGTGCTGTAACAGAATTTGTTTCTTTAAAATATGTATAAAAATTTAGAGCTGTGACTTATAAGCCGCTGTGCCCTGTAGGCTGGCAAATATAGTATTTTGAGAAACCACATATTTTTTCAAATTTTATACCATATGAATTTTCTTTCATTTTTTAAATCCAGTTCTGAAATGTATTAATATAAAAAATGTGCTTCCAATTTTTATTCATGGGCAGGATGCTAAATTTTATTTTAATAATAAATAAGACAACTGCTATTAGCCTCAAATTTGATTTAGGCCTGTTTCTTAACTCTGCTGTGACCATCCCTATACACCTAACATCCCCACGCTTAACACCCCCCCCCCCCCCCCCCCCCCCTGTCTAACTCTGGTGTAAACTCCCAACATTCGAAATGCTCACTCCACAAATCACTAAAAATAAATAAGAAGGCCAAACCGTTTTCTATTCCTACATACATAAATTTATAATAAGTTATAGGGCTATCAAAAAATGTAAAAACACCTGCCTGGGTACCCCCAGAAGCAGACAAGTTTTTAGGAAATGTAGCAGGTCATAAAGTTCACCGGCCATCATCCTGGTCATGGCTGGTTTTATTATCTACCAGCTGGTTTTAATATTCATTATCTTTAAAATTGATTTTTATAGTCTGCTTCAGATATAATTTCAACTATGAGATCATCACTATTACTTTCTACTTTAATTTAAATAAATTCTACATTGATCTGTTAGATTGTTTCACTGTCTAAACCTGGTAGTCTAATCAACTTGGCATGTTGTCACATATGTTATGAGCTTGAAAAGACATGCTGATCTCTCATAACTTTTTAACGAAAAAAGATAGAAACATACACAAGAGCAGCAGTACATTTTAACAGATGAATGTGTGGTAGCTTATTTGCTACCTGCCCCGAACGAGCATCAAACGTCAAGATCCGACTGACGTGCCACCACCCAGGGTAGTAGGCATGCACTGGTAGGAATTTTGGTGACAACAGAGGGTGCTAATGGCAGTAGAGGGTTACGATAACATAATTCTCATTAGAAATTTTATGGTTTTTTATATATCTTTTAAATAACTTCTTAAAATTTGGCACCCAAGAATTGCCAGAGCAGGTAGCTTCAGGCGGGTACCCCCGTGAGAGCCTTAGTTATAAATAAAGTTAATGCTTCTTTATTTCCCAGCAAACTGAGCTTCATTTGTTACGTCCAGAAATTTTAGATTTTTCTTTTAATAAACCAACAGACGAGTCTTGTGTCACAATAGTAGGCGTTAAAATTATTTACCCTTTCTTGCATGTTAGTATGATGTCCATTATACCATCATTATCAAAATCCCCATAGACCAGGGGACCAGTTGATGGAGCGGGTATGGAATGTTGAGCAAGGAGTGTTCCTTCCACAAGGTCTACAATTGACAATGTATTCCATCCTGACACTGCTACTGCAATCTAAATTGTTTGTAAAAAGAAAAATAGTTGATGGTTTTGTTAAGAAGGTAAAATAAGAGTTAATGAAGTAAGAGATATTTTTTAGCTTTTTTACTTGTTAATACCACTATGTTTCCTCAGACATATAACATTTTAGAATCCGCAGGATGCAAGTTTAATAACATATAAATACCGGCACCACCTAAAATGGTTGAACTATATCCCTAGGGAATATTCTTATTTTTAAATATTAAAAGTAACACGTACTTTATCATAATATAAAACTTTATTTAACCATATAACTGTCAAGAACATTTTAATTTTTTCTATAGCGTCAAGTCATTTTTAGCAATACCATCTGCTTCTCAAAAATGACAAAATCCCAGACTAAATGAATTCAGAGACTCTTAAAAGTATACTTTTCTGAAAGTACATTGGTATCTTATGATATGAAAATAATTTGTTTTTATATAATGTATGTTGTTAATGATATTGACCTTTATAGAGTGAGTAAAAGTTTAGTACTCAACTTCTGAATTCAAACCACCCTAAATACTCCATAATTTGTTCAAAATATCCTAAATTCACAATTTTGAAATACTAGAAGCAATATTCTTTCAGAAAATGTCAAGTTATAGTTGCTTACATTGAATATTGTGATAGTGGTGAATTGTTTCATTCACTACCTTCAAATTTGTGTTATACAAAATACAAGGGGGAAGGAACGTAACGAGTTTAAAAATTCCTTTTCAATTGAAGTTATTAAATCAATTTTTTATTAATTAATACTCCAGAACATACACAAACAAAAATATCTTTGGGGTAGATCCTTGGGATCAAATCTGTGTCTTTTTTTCCACCCATTCCCAAAAGAATTGTCTGTAACAATACGACAATGCTTAGGAATAAAATTGTCAATATCTGACTTATCTCGACATCACTGCTAGAGATAATATTGGCATTACTAGCACATGGAATATCTCTGAAATCTTTGCTTTCATTTTAATACATTATAGAAATAATTCCAATAAAGAAATTCTGTGTTAATTTTTAAATTTAAGGGGGGCTTCTCCGGCATCAGACATTGTTGAGGTAAAAAAATTTGATAAAATTTCACACCCAATTAACACAAAAAAAAAAACCTCAATTAAAGCATGTAAACAAACTGATAGTAACGGAAATGGGAAGCCAACTCATTTATATAGAGTGCTTTCCCCTTAAACAATATGCATGAAAACATTTGCATTTTTAATGACGATTTTGCTAGCGGCCGATTAAATCAGCCGTGACATCACTGAAAGGGGTATGAAAATTATAGGGTTAAAAAAGTCAATGCAGCACCTTTGCTCCCATTTCTTGCAATGGCATTATGACTCTTCCTGGTTGAAAAGAAAGGAGGAACTCTTCTTTAATGGAGTCAGACAACTGACGCCCACCTGAGCGGCGAAGACTCATGGATATATCTCCCCATTTTGATTCAGTCAATGTCTGTAAATCAAATAGAAAATAATTGTCGGAAATATTAAGTACCTCAATAATAATTTAGATAAACCTGTTGATTTCAACTTAATTTAGTACCTACCAACAGAAAAAAAAAAAATTGAATAAGCACAATTTTAAGCCTAACAATAAACTATTTGAATGCCACTCTTATGCAACTGATTTCAAGAAATGTGCAATGATTTATGGTCATGGCAAAAGTCTTGAAGATTTTTTTCAAGCACTGAGCTGGTTTGAAATGCATACCAAAGAGAATTATTATTTCAATATCTAATTCAAGGTATAAGATAAGTAGGCTGACATTGCTGACTTGTTTGGTGAGTTTACTAAAATATAAATGGTTACAATTTTTCAGCTGAACATCGAGACTATTACTATTACCTGCCAATGAATGGTTCCATCTAAACCTATAGAGCTCACACGCCCCAAACCACCAAATGTTATTATGTCGTAAGTGTTGTCTTCGAATAAGTTATGTCCCAGAAAGTGACGCAACACACCAGTCTTTCTTGCTAAACTAAGTGTGCAAAACAAAAAAATGTATGAAAATGAGAGATTTAACAAATTTTATTTAAAAACATCATTAAATGGTCTTATATCCAAGCTAATGCATAGTTTGCACTACTTTCGTTTGCCTACCATAACCTAAAAAATGCATGCTATGTCAAGTTAACCTTTTTATGATTTTTGGTGGAATTTTCTTATAAATATCCTCTTCCAGGCTCCATGAACGTGTCCAAAACAACCGCTTACTGGCGCACAAAGATATTTGCTCTAGCCTTTCTTGTACTGGGGTGATTCGCCAGATGTCCAGATAGCAAGGGGTGTAGTGCTAAAAGTACATATTATAAATGGGAAGGTATTATGGGTACTATAAAAAATGCGTCATCATAACTTCAGCAATGATGGCACAAAACTAGTACATCGACTTGCCACTATGAGTTTTTGGATTGAGGAATCCAACAAACTTCAATTTTAGCAAATATCTTTAAACAAAGCTGAAAATAGGGGGTGGGGGGAGGGCAATCAGACGCATAAACGAAAGACAATATAAATGGATTTAGCCAAGTTGTAGACAATAGACATCATCACTAAAACTATATTTAAAGTAATCCTTTAACGACTCTTTGATCCAATAAGTATTACATTGGAACAAAAAGCAACAATAATTATTGTTAACCTTCATAGGAATACAAAAATTGACACTTTAAAAGGAAGATTAATAAGGGCTGGGAACTACTGACTGTTCATTTACCTGTCCCAAATCCCAAACCATCTTCTCCATATGGCCATCTTTGTCCATATCCAGATACAAAGATCGGTCAGCTGGAAAATGCAGTGTTGCTCTTGGCTGACCAGTGACCAAGGATAAAACTTGAAGACCTTGTGGAGATCTAATGACAATGCTGTTATGGGGGGGGGGGGGGGGAAAGGGTTTGTCATTTGAATTCTTTCTTGCACAGAAAATATATCAACTGCTAAAATTCCCCATACACATTTCTGGTGGAAGGAAAACTAATTGAAACTCTTAAACTGAATTTCTTCCTGAGTGATTCACCCCCAACAGGTCATTGAATTAATATATCTATGCAATATGCCAGTGATGTCAATAGCTCCCTAATTAATTAATATGTCATTAATGACTACATCTATATAATATAGTTCAGATGGTGGTAAACTTCTGACTCACTGTGGCATACATTTTTCTAGCTCTCCTCTCAAAAAAAAGTTGTACAACGTTCCTCTACATCATACTCTAATTCTAATCACCGCCACTGAGAGTATGACTTTTTAAATAGTTTTAAGCTTTTCCATTTCGGAGGCCAGAGCCACTTTTCTGTTTTCAAAGTTGACAGTCAATTTTTTTCAACATCATAATTTTTGGCCCCTTTTTTCATATATTTACGAGACCCCATGCAGCCAAAGTGGTTGCAGGGCCCACGTGATGGCCGCCAGTACCATAACTAATCAGATCATAAGATTAAGGGTAATTAAAATAATTAAAAATTATCAATTGTAGATTAATGCTGTGTACCTGTTAGGATTTTTCACATGTTCATGAGCACTATGAGGCCTCTGACCACCATATGCAAACCCAATAAAATGTTCAGGCGACAAAGCTGATGCTGGAGGAGTTGTCAGTCTATCCTGTAGATCCTGAGATTCTCTGGTCGTTTTACCAAACTGCTTATTGACTCTCGCCATTAATATTTCTGTGTCCGAGTTGTCTGCCCAAAGATGAGGCTGTATTTTAAACAAATTTTAACACAATATAAATGTTTAAACATAAATTTCTATTTGCTATACCAGTGGTCGGCAAATCACGGATTGTGACCTGAGTGCGGCTCTTTCGCTCTACGTATTCATGCGAACAATCATTTTCAAGCATGAACCTCATCAAAGATAAATTGAGAAATCGTCTTACTGATGAGAATCTAGAATCCTGCTTGAAATTAAAAACGACATACAAACCAGAATTATAAAAACTTTCCAAGGAAATTCAAGGTGCTACATTAAATTAGGGTGACCAAATCATTATTTGGAAAAAACGGGACGCTCTCAAGGACAGTTGTTTTGTTGTGGTTATCTTTTCTCGTGGGTGGGGGGGGGGGAAATACCCTCCAGTTAAAGAGGGGTCCAGGAACTGTTTATTGAAATATGCTAATTTTAACTATAAAATCTAACCTAGAAATATACTTGGGGCACTCAGTCTTTTCCTATGTATCACGGATGTGATGTGTTGTTTTATGTCTGAACGTCCACCATGACTATTACTAAAAACATTATTGCAAAATGTGCACTAGGCTTCACTTTTATAGCGACCCTTTTTAATATAGTTCCACTCTTTGGAATACTCATCCATAAACTTACATTGACGCTTGGGCATAATTATTGTTTACATGAGAAGATAATATAAAATTAAAGAATAAAGTTCAACACCCAAAAAAAACCACCTGTCACTCTGACTCGAACACACCGGCAGGGATCACACACACAAGACTAACATATTACACGTAGCGGTCGTGGAATCAAAATAGTTTTCTGCACAGTTACATCCTCCCCCCACCCCCTGCGGCTTCAAGTCTCATGTCTTTTGCTATACATTTACATATAAAATTTATGGCAGGGACACTGGTGGAGGAAAGGGAACGGTGCAGCCATCAAGCTAGTCCACATCACAACACAGCTAGCCAAAATATTATTTGAAGTTATATTATAAATTAGAAAGTTTTAGTGATTAGAAAATGTGTTTGGTTAAAAAAAACAGGACATTTAGGTGCCCCATGAGACTTTGTGGGGACAACGGTACCATCGTGAAAAAACGGGACAATCCCCTTTTTAATTTTATGGGACAATCCCGTTTTTACAGGATGTTTCGTCACCCTACATTAAATGCATCTTTTGTATTTTTTTTCAATACATAAGATTTTTATTATTATCTGGTTGTATTTAATGTTTAGCAGCTAGTTTAAACTGACTCCGAAAAAAATGGCTCTTGACAGGTTCTTGAAAAGTAATTTGGCTCTCAAAATTTTTTTTATTCGGCCTGCTGCTGATTTTTTACTCTTTTGACTAATAAGTTTGCCGACCACTGTACTATGCCAATAAGATAAAAAAAACTCATAGTAAACTGATGTAAAAAATAAAAATAATTCATCATTCATTTTATTTGACAAGATTAATTTACGCAATGAGAGCTGTAATAAAATTTTGCTGATCTTTATTTTTTAATTCCGTATTTCCACCACTACATGCTTCATTACCATCAATCATTACTAACCATAACACACACAAAATATTGAAGTAAGAAAATGCAATTTCACTTTGTGAATAATAAAACATGTTCGCTCCATCCACCATTGTTCTACTTGGCGTCCTTCGCTGAAATATGATTTGTCAACAATTTTTTTTTTCTTCCTTAAACTTTGTTTCAACATGTTAGTACTTACCAGAAATTGGTTGAGTTGGTCACCATAATCAGACCATGGTGATTCCCCTTTGTGAGCTTTCTTGTGACGTAGTGCCAGCTTCCAGTGAATATTACCAATACTATTTGTCTGTTTTGAACAATAGGTCAATATAAAATATTTATATACCTTTGAGCAAAAACCACAATGAACTGTAAGCGATTTTTGAAATAAAGGCAAAAGAATAAAAAGTGAAAATAAGCCTTGACTATTATAGATAACACCTACTGACGCATTAAACAATTTTATGTTTGGGCAATATTTATTATTATTAATATATATATATATTTAGATAAGATAGATGCCTTTTTATCCAGGCTTGTCTCCTCAAAATCACCAGCTGTATGCTTCCAAAGTAAAAGGCCATCTGAAGCACTAAGAGCAAATGTAGAAAAGTGAGTTAATGTTTCATTCTCTGGCTCTGAATGTGCTTCTAAGGTGCGATTTCTTATCATATGGTCTTCCCTTTCTTTCAATCTGAAATTTAAAAAAAAAAAGCAACTTCACTTGAAATAGAAATTGTCAATTTTAAACACACCCCCCCCCCTTCCATATCTTTTTTTAATATTTACCTTAAACACATTTCAATAGTATAAAAGGCCAACTTAAGCACTAAAAGCAAATGTAGAAAATTGAGTTAATGTTTCATTCTCTGGTTCTGAATGTTCTTTTAAGGTGCCATTTCTTATCAAATGGTCTTCCCTTTTTTTCAATCTGAAATTTAAAAAAAAAAAAGCAACTTCACTTGAAATAGAAATTGTCAATTTTAAACACACCCCCCCCCCTTCCATATCTTTTTTTAATATTTACCTTAAACACATTTCAATAGTATAGTACAGTCTTAGGTTTATGTAATTAATGTTTCCAAAATGACTTAATCATTTTTTAAACAAGTTTGTTAGTGTGTAAACTTACTCAGAAAAAATATCAGGTTTATGAGATTTATGCTTGAAACTTCCAGCAACAACCACCAGACCTTTATGTTTTTTCTCTATGGAAAATGGGGAAACCAAAACTGCTAATGACTTCACTTCAACAGCCTGAAGGCCAGAGACTGGCAATTGAAGCTGCTGGTGCCAGAGTAATTTGAGATTGTGGCTGTAGCACAATACCTGCCAGTCATCTGTAACTACCACTATTATCTGGGTCAAATAAATATTGAAACAACAAATGATTCAGTCAGAGCGTTTAAAGTGAGGCTTTTCTATAGAAATTTAGAAAACCTTGATGAAAATAAAATGACTGCTTTAAAAGGATAAGTGTATCAATTTTTCTATAAATATTTAAACCCCACCCTCTAAAACAAAGAAAATTTATTTTTATGTACACAGATAAAAAAAATATTTTAGTCCCCAACTTCAACATTACAGGACTCTGCTTCTCTCTTACCTGCTTTCTTATTTGCATTATGGACAGATATGGCTCAACAAAACCTACATTCATCACATGTGGCTTTGAGAGGTGTCCTTTCATTCTTTCATTCAGAAAAAGCGCTACTCTGTATTTAACAACAACATGAGCCAAAGTCCTATCATTTCTTTCACTTGGTGATGGCATTGCTAGAACATTTAGATGTTGCAAATCATTTGATAAAAGTACAATTTCATTGACACCGTCTCCCTCCAAATCTGTAACTATAGGTGATGGACACCGGTCAGCATCAGTCATGAATTTGCCATTGGCAAACTTGGAGACCTCACTGCGCTTTCTCCACACTGGGTTAAGAGAGTAAGAATCACGTACTCTGAGAAGGTAACCCAGTACAATGCATAGACTTGCATAAAACAGCTCTCTCAATCCAAATCTAAGCTGTAGGCTTGTTATGATGGACATCATTTTTTACATCTTTCAATAATCTGTGTAAAAAATAAAGGAAAATGCCATGTAGTAGGCCTATGATACTTTAAATTTAAAACTGTTATAAATATTAGCATTCTTTTATTATAACGTAAAGAATGGCATATTTTGTCATTTAGCAATGACAATTTGCGTAGAGGAGTAACTGTTAGCCTATATGTATAATTAATATATCATCTACAGTTAGTATTAATGATACCAAGGATGTCAGCAAACTAGCATTTCTTGTTATATGCTGCTTTTGGGCAACTGCTTGTGCTAGGATTAGGTTAGTGTTAAGGAGTGCGACGTATTCTTTGGTATTTAAGTCATGGAGTAAGCCAGATCAACTTCCAGCTTTAGTTGCAAATTCTAAAGACTTTGAATTTTAGCTCTGTGTTTAAAAGTATTTACTTGATCCAATTTTTTGTCCTCCTTTTTTATTTTTGTCTTGGGTGGAGGGGTCAAAGTGAATAGTTTTTTACATTTTAATTTAATTTATGCCTTAAGAATCATAATATTCATTAAAATATTCAATGCATTACATAAAATTACAACAATAGGTCCTACAAATAATAAGTTGGGGTGGGGCTAAGCCTATACTTAAAGGCGACTATTCATACCTGGGTACCAGAAGTAAGAGGTTTGCATTAAAAAACTATTTAAAATATTATTGTTGGGTTTGTAAGACAAACGCAGGTATCAAATGAAAGATAATTGAATGGACTGTATGTTTGTAAACTTAATATTCAGTTTAACTAAAATAAACTACCACAAATGACATCCTAATAGCTTAAGTCTAATGGTAAGCGGGTGCAATTGGTGACGCTGCGTGTTTTCATTATCTTTCATTTGATACCTCATTTTGTCTTACAAACAAAATAATAAAATTTTAAAAAGATTTTAATCCCAACCTCTCACTTCTGGTACCCGGGTACAAATAGCCACTTCAATATTTATAATACTATATAATGTACTCTTCTAGGACTAAAATACTAGAAAACTAATATAAATATATTAATATTATTAATTGTAATAATAATAAGGCTAAGGCATGAAGGGCTATTTATTCCACTCCCCAAAACAATACCTCAAACTCAAAGCATCAGATCATATTAAAAATATATCCTGGTGGTATTAAATTAAGTTATTTTGTTTTAAAATGAATTATTATGGTGTAATATGCTGAATTTCCAGTGTATATCAAATTATTTACTACAAAAACAACCTTTATCGATAATAGGTCCTTTTGGGACACGTCTCACGTGACTAAAATTTCTTAATAGCTTTCTGCGTCATTCATTATTCAGAAGCCTGGGCCCATTCAATCCCTAAATCCGCATCACAGTTTGCACAACAAAAACACTAGTCTGTGCTCTTGTTCTCTCTCGTCTTGACTATTATAACTCTCTTCTGTCAGGTTCACCAATACTACATTTCATAAAAACTGCAGAAAGTTCAAAACTCAGCTGCTAGGTTAGTTCTAAAGTGGCAAAGAAATCTGATCACGTCTTTCCACTACTTCACTCACTACATTGGCTCCTTATACTCAGGCATGCATTGATTACAAGCTGTCTGTTCTCCGTCAAAAATTTGTCTCTGGTTCCTCCCCTTTACTTTCTATCTTACTGAACTTCTTTCTGTCTATTCACCCCTTCGCAAGCTTCGTTCCCCTGCAGACATGCATATTCTTTCTGTACGCAGAACACGTACTAAATCATATGGTGAACGATCTTTCTCTTTCTGTGCCCCCAAACAATGGAATTCTCTCCCATTTCACTTACTAAGCCACTTAGGTTAAAGTGCAGTTCAGGTGCGTATATTATTTCTTAGCGCATTTCGTATTTAAAAAAAAATTTATCATGTAAACTTACGTGTATTCTTTAATAATTAAATACAGGCAGTTATAGTTAACTAATTCTGGATTATAAATCGCATCTTTTCTTTTTATTTTACTTCTAAAGAGTCTTTAAACATCCCCCAACCAAAGTGTCACAGCCCCCATTTGTTTGTATTTTTCTTTTTACGCTATGCCAGATTTTTAGCCACCTATAAGTTAGTATGCTAAACGAAATTTTCAAACTAAGCATGTTCACAAAAAAGAATGAAATACTAGATTCTTCATTACGCACAAGCGCGCCCCCCCCCACTTTCTTTTTTTCCCCTCTCAGAGAGCTCGGAATATAGGGGTTGTCCTTTGAAGTCGAGTCGGGGAAGGGGGGGGGGCAGATTAGAAGTGGATCACTGACTAAGCAGTGGACACACACGTCATCATTGTCCTGGACCTGGTGTGAAGCTGATCACCCTGAAGGCTGCTAATACGCTGTCCGTGATTGGTCAGCTCTAATTTGAGCACCCCCTCCTCTTTTTTCGTATGCAAATGCGCTTATTACTGGTGACTGATTTGCGCTGAGTAAAGTGAGGGCTAGTGATTATTTTTTTTATATTATAAGATGGACTCGTTTTGGCTTTGCGGTATTGCTGGTTGTAGGATCATTTTGTTTAAAATTGCAGGACGACCAAGAAACAATAACTAAAATTGTTGATGCAACAGGCATTTTTAATGGTGCAGCATTTGGTTTAAACGCGCACCTTGTGGGGCAACAAATAACGTTAATACAACTGGAATTTCTCCTAAGGCACTCGTAACAATTGCAATGTGGCTTGTAAGCTGGGTCAAGTATGTGAGCTCCCCATAATTACCGGGATCTGCATATCACCCGAAACGGAATCTCACCGTAACCGGTATCCCGCCAGGATCGGTAACCCACTGGATAATCTGGATTAACTCACGGTAATCCCACCGGGATCAGGATCTCACTAGGATCAAAATCCTATCGGGATCGGAATCTTACCGAAACGGGATCCCACCGGATTGGGATCTCATTTAGTTTGGGATACCACCGGAAACGGATCTCACCGGGATCGGTATCTTACCGGGATCGGGATCCCACCATGACCAGGATTCTATCGGAATCACATCGGGTTCGGGATCCCATCATGATCCTTCCGGGTGCCATCGGAAAACGGGAAAAACGAAAGGTTTACATAAGTTATTTTAATTGTTTTTAAAAGGAGACAAATTAATTATTATTATTTTTACTATAGTCTTGTTGTTGACATTTCGTTTAATAGCAATGTTAACTAAAAGGACGGAACAGATGTTTTTGTCTGAATGCAGCCCCAGGCATATAGTTATAGTTGATAGTAAAGTTATAAAATAAATACATCATTTATTTCAACAAGATTCATCCAATTGGGCAACTTTTATAAAGTCTATTTAAAGACAGAAGAGTTATCCTTGATTTACCACAATGGCTCCGTAAAACACGAAAGATTCATAAAAATGTACTTTTTTTTATCTCGTAAAATTTGTTAAATTGTTGTTGTATTCCAATAAAAAGATGGTTATATAACTTTTAAAATACTTTTTATAAAGAATTAACATAAGTTTACACGGGAAAATAAGAGATTCAAACAGAAATAATATACGCACCTGAACTGCACTTTTACCGCCACTTACACCTCAGCAATATTCCACCCATCCCAGCCTTCAACTGCCCTCAAGACCCATCTCTTCAAACTGTACTATACTATACTGGCTCATTCTCACCCCCCTCCCCTACTGATAAACAAAGCTAAATGCTTCTGTCCATGGCTAGACTGGGGTAAAGGTACATGGGTAGGTGAGGTCAAGCTCTTAACTCTTTCGATTCTTTACTATTGTATTGTTTTGAAAGTAAATGAGTAGGTACTTGGATATGAGGCTATTTTGACGTAATCGCGGCCCATAGGGTTTTCAGACGCTTTTTTTGATGTGCTGGATGATAGGGTTCACTAAAAAATTATTTTTTCGCGCTAGAAACGTCGGATCAACGAACGAATTACTGTTCTAGTTACGTTAATGAACGGGCTTTAACGACATCCATTTTGTTTTCAGTAATATCAGTATGTCGTAAATAAAAAAAAATGTGAGAAAGCAGCTAAGTCTAATTTATCAATATTTTGAAAACTATTCGTTGTCCCATTTTAAATCGACCTGGTGTACCTGTGAAATTGTATAAAATATCACCATGTAAAATTTCAAGTCTCTAAGATGGCCATAACAATGTTATTTTTGGCCAGAACGGGTCTAAAAATTCAAAAAAAAAAAAAAAATGGCCGAAAACGAAAGTGACAAACCGGAAACAGTATTATTTAACTATAGTTGACAGATAAGAAAGCCCAAGACATTTTTTATGCCTTAAGCAATCAAGTTCCATCTTAATTAATATTAGGTTTTATTTCAATATCTATACAATAATAGACATATTAAGTAATATTTTATCAGATACTGCTCCATTTCAAGTTAAATCATAATTTTTATTGTAATATTGCCTCTATTATATTTCCTTTTTAAAAATAAATTACGTTTGGTCTTAATTTTTTTTAAATAATTTTTTAATTTTTTTTTGTGGAAGTTTTTATAATGACATTAAAAATATTTTTAAAATATTATATTTAATTTTTTTAGTTTTTAAATCAGCAAAGATGTTGCTAATATGATGATGAACACTTCTGGAAAGTTTCATAATATTTGTTTACTCTGCTATAAAGTTATCAGCCTTTTCGTGAAAATTTTTTGAAAAGAGGTCACAAATCTCTATGTCTATGTTAAAAAAAGTGAGTTTTTATTCACGAAAAAAATCATAACTTTTTAACCAAAAGCGCTACATGAAAAATGAAAACATATTATTACTTCATTTAACAAGAGCTATCTTACGGGTGTGTTCATTTTTTAATTAATTCAATTTGAAAATTTTATCCAAGTACCTATCATTTAGTAAATGTATCTGTTAACCACCTTAATAATAATGAATAGGGACTGAGACCTTTTATGTGTTACAGAAACATGATGATACCCGGCAAGTCAAGGAGTAAATGCTTACCACGTCTATAATGACTTTAATGACAATGTTTATGGCCTACTATACTTTGAGCAATTAGTATTATACCCAGATTCGTTGTGACAGCAGCCATTTTGAAAAGAGTTAGTTAGCAAATTAGGTTTTCTTTTCAAAAAGAGTAATTGTATTCTGAATTCTTTTCACCGTATTCGACTTTTAAAAAATAAAAAAATAAAAATTAGACCAACGCTGCATCAGCTAATGCTTAAAGAAAACATATTTGATATTTTATTTCCAAACATGGAACAAACTTTATATGCCATGTAGTATAGTATATTGAAAGTTTCTAGTCCTTATAATAATAAGCTATCATTTATGAATAATAAGGCACACAAGTTCGTATTTGCTTAACTTACAGATCTTTTGAATTATTAAAATCAATTAAAATCGCCAGGAAACAACAGCTTTAAAAGTAAAAAAAATTGCATTTAAAATTTGTAACAGAATCTATCTGGGGCCATCCATAAATGAGGTCCCGCAAACCCCCCCCCCCAGCCATCGTCACAAAAAGTTAACCCACCCCTTTTTCCCCCTAATATAACGTCACAAAGCTCTGTAACCATTACCCTTAAAAAATACATCTGTCCACTACTGTAGATTTTAGTTTTAATAGCCATATAATTTTTAGGTTTGGGCAGAAATCTTCACCTCCTTCAGAAAGTGGTTTTGCGTCACCACGTCCCTTGCCCAGGAAGTCTTTCGAGCTGGCTGCAGCACGACCTGGACCGAATCGAAGCCTATGAGAATAGGTGGGAAATGGTTGTGAATACGAACAAGACGGTTGGCTCGATGTTCACGAATGGGCGGAATGCACTTAAAGTGGATACGAAGTTAACCATCAATGGCAAAGATTTGAAATGCGGCCGGACTCTAGTTTATTTTGGGCGTGAAGTTGGATCGGAAGCTTCAGCTTCACAACCATATACACGAATGCACTTAAAGTGGATACGAAGTTAACCATCAATGGCAAAGATTTGAAATGGGGCCGGACTCTAGTTTATTTTGGGCGTGAAGTTGAATCGGAAGCTTCAGCTTCACAACCATATACACGAACTGTGTGCCAAAACTTCACAAAAAACTGGACCTGGTGAAAAAACTGGCCGGCACTGATTGGGGTGCAGACGCAAGACTATTGAGGTCCCTTTACCTCTGTAGCCCAAGAGGGGCAATGGACCACAGCCTCACGTTTAAGAGCTTCGCAAGTCGCACGGCTCTAGAGGGCCTGGACCGCATCCAAAACCGAGCTCTGAGGTTTGTTTGCGAGGCGATACGCACAGCACCCAAGGCAGCGGTGGAAATCTTGACAGACGTCGAACCATTCGATTTTAGACGGGAAAAGGCAGTCCTAACGACGGTGGAGCGTTACCGTCGTATGGGCAGACAGGAACCCCCTGCTTTCAATTACAGGAGAAATGGGTAAAGAAGTCCAAATTAAAACGACCTCCTTTATGGATACGGTTCACAGTCTTGAGGGAGACTTGGCACTACCCGAAAGCAGGGAGAGAGTTAAGGGGATACCGGCACGGGGTCCCCAAGAAAGTCTTACCCGACCTGACATACATCTCGCCATGACGAACATCAATGCCACCAAAGCCATCTCTCAACCAGAACTATTAGATGCATTGCAAAAAACGATTGATGCTTACCCAGACAGCCTGGTTAAAGTCTCAACAGATAGCTCATGCTTCGCCAGGGAAGAACGCAGTGGCTATGGTGCTCTCATCCAATACCCCAAAGAGATAGCTCCACCCGAGGAGCTATCCAGACCCAGTGGGAAAATTAGAACGAGCCTC
This sequence comes from Lymnaea stagnalis, assembly GCA_964033795.1. Taxonomy (NCBI): domain Eukaryota; kingdom Metazoa; phylum Mollusca; class Gastropoda; family Lymnaeidae; genus Lymnaea; species Lymnaea stagnalis. Next base: position 260,452 of record CAXITT010000601.1, on the reverse strand, counting down.
GATGCGGAGATCGAAACAATACTGGTTGCCCTCAAGAGAGTCCACCAACGCCTAGCTAAGAGGAAAAACTTTCCGGACGATGGCAAACGCCATTCTGGAGACAGTAGGTAACATTCATGCCAAAGGCGGCAAAGTAATCCAGCAGTTTATCGCTGGGCACGTTGGGGTGGCGCAGCGCGAGAGGGCGGACTTTTCGGCCAAAGAAGGCGCGGCCCAGCCGCAACCCGACAAACCAATGACTCAGCTGGGAGTCACAGCTTGGTTGAAAGACCACTTTCGTGAGAAGTGGCTAAGCGATTGGGCCGCAGAAGAATCTGGAAGACAGTTTTACCGGAAAATGCCGCGACCGAGCCTGAGGGATACTAAAGCGAAGTGACCAGAGCCTCGTCACCCAGATGAGGACAGGTCATTGCGCGACGCGCAGCACCTCCGTAGACTGGACGACAGGAGGGAACCAAACTGCAGATTTTGTGGCCAGACAGACGAGACAGTTGCCCAGTTAGTGGTTGCCTGACCCGGTGGTGGGAAGGGGGCGGAGGGTCGAGACCCAGAGGCCTGCCCTGAAACTACGATTTACGACGATGCCCACCAGATGAGGCCGGCCGCCATAATAATAGCCAGGGCTGTAAGAGATTGAATCTCAGCCCGAAAGAGGATGTAACACTACTGTGTGGACTTATTGCACCTGTGTCAGAAACAAAACATTAGCCAATAAACAGTGGTTCTTAAACAAGGTTGTAAGCACCCCCCCCCCCCTGTAGCGAGGAAGACTCTGAAAATAAATGTTATTTCTGGTTCTGGTTCTGGTAGTGTTTCGTTGCTGCATCCATGTACTGGCATCTTTGCAACGGTTGGGGGTATGATGTTGCTATTCTAACAGCTCCTGGCAGATGCCAGGGCAGCCTTGAAGCTTTCATTTGCTGTCATTGCTAGTTGTTTTAAATAAGCTTTTACGCATTTTGAATAGCAGCAGTAAATGTGTTTTAATTTTCTTCTTCTTCTTTTTTTTTTAAATTTTTTATTTTTTTTTGTGTTTTTCGTGTTGTAATTTTAGTTAGGGCATTACTTGAAATGTTAATTTTTTTTCGGGTGTCTAGAAATTTAATGAAACAAATAAAAACGACAATAAATAAATAATTTAATCATTTTCAAGTTTTATTACTATTTAATTTATACGTTTTGGGGGGGGGGGATGTTTAGAAGTTGAGAGGAGACGCAGCACTGAAAAAATTTAAGAATCCCTGGCCTAGAACATATAGCCTACTAATATCACCCCCTCACTCCACCCCTATCTCCAATCTACGATTTTTCGTCCCATCTCACTTTCCATGTAGTAGCCCCCATGTCCCATCTCTCCCATTTCGACATTTCTGAAGACTGACAAAGTCACTAGAATGCACACATATTCTCCTCCTTCGTGACGTTCTGTAACTTGATCTGAGGCCATTGCTCGGACCTCGCCTTCCTGCACTGATTCTCTCAGTGACCGTGGTTGGAAATTTTGAAAATAAAATGATATCATAATTTTTGTATAAAGGAATAATGCTAAAAAGGACTGTAATTTTGGTCTTACTGGGTGTATTTTTTTACTATGATGTTCCGCTTTTAATGGAACATCACATTTCTTAAACGCCCCCCCCCCTTTTCCCCCTCACGTCACACATCATCAGAAAAATGTGACCCCCCCCCCCTTTACCCCGCTAGAAGTGTGACGTCATTATTTATGGCTCCTCATCTGTTTTTTCCCCCTCACGTCACACATCATCAGAAAAATGTGACCCCCCCCCCCTTTACCCCGCTAGAAGTGTGACGTCATTATTTATGGCTCCTCATCTGTGAATAGATTCAATTACTTTGCAGACTTAAATAAGCAAGATTTGAAAAGGTCTAAAGACTAAATAGTATAATTAGTTAATTTACCTTTTTTGGTGTTTTTTTGTGTTGTTGTTTTTTCCTCTTCACTTTGAATTGATAAGCCAAATGGTCGTCTATTTTGCAATACGGCACGTATAGTAACTGTTTCACTAATCCTTACCATCTTGCTTTTATTATGGAATCGACCGACACCTTCCTTTCCTCGTCTGGAAATTCAGTGCTTTAAATATTAGCATTTTATGTGTGTGTGAGTGCAATAATTACCATCACCGCTCTCCGTCTTTAGGCGGGAAGGGGGTTGTTGGGTGGGGGGGGGGGTAAACTTTCTTTCTTTTTGAGAAGCGGGTGGTAATTTCTTAGGCCCAACAAAGCATTATCTGACTACTGACTAAATCGGCGACAACTGTTAATGGCGTCACGGAATTTTTGCTGATTTGTGCCCCCCCCCCCCATTTAAAAAAAAGTCATCACAAAAAGTTAGACCCCTAAAATATTACGTCACAAACCTCTGTGACCTCCCCCCCCCCTCCACACACACTTTATTTACGGAATTAATTTTTACCCAAATACTTGGGCGGTCCAACTCATGTTTCAACTCACTACTCACTACTCACTACNTTATTGTGCTTGTAACCTGTAAATTAATGGCCAAGCCATTATTCTGCCCCCCCCCCCCCTTTTTTTTTCCCAATCCTCTTGTCTACAATGTCACATGTTTTTCGACTCCCTGCCCCCCTACCCAGACACACAATTTTTGATGACGTAATTAACTGACGGTGACTTATTGTAACATTGTAAACCAGCATACAAACTAAGGTTTCTCTCCCGGGATCCGGCAACATTTTTAGTAAAGAAGAGACTTTCCGTGAAATGTTCACATCCCCGGTACACACTTTTACTTTTAACTTTTGGAATACAAATTTCTTTTTTTTTCCTTATTTTTAAATTTTTTAAAATTTCTGCAAGTGATTAAAGTGTCACAAATTGTAGCTATAAGCCAAGACCTGTAAGATCAATTTAACTGCGACAGATCACTAAACTCAGTAGCTCGAGTACTACATTCATAAAGAAGCAAAGTGACCCTTGCCACGATGTATTGGAAAAATCACTAATTCGTTTAGTCTGCGTTTTCTTTTCCAGCCAGTAACCCCACATAAATCTCCTCGCAACCCCATTTGACGTCGACCCACCCAGGGCCGTCTGCGCAGCAGGAGGGGTCCTGGCCCCATTAACGCACCGAGGCCCTCACACCTCTGTAGACTCAGGACCATGCGAAGGGAAACGGGTGAGAGGACAAAGCACTCCTGGCAACAACGTCACGGGGTGGCACAAAGCGTCTGGAGATACGTCCTTAAGAGTGAATCCAACGAGGAAAAAACCCCATGCACTTCACAAAGACATGGGCGACTCAGTCGCAAGAACTAGGCACCGCTCTTCCCGGGAACGGCTCTGCCTATAGGGCACTGACTATTGGGGTGATGTTATGAAAAGCATTATGGCCTAGAGCAGCGGTTCTCGACCTACCTCATGCCGCGGTGACCCTTTAGTACAGTTCCTCATGTTGTGGCGACCCCCCCCCCCAACGCAAAATTATATTCGTTGCTACTTCATTAAACCGTAGGTTATATATGTCTTCCGATGGTCTTAGGCGACCCATGAGAAAGGGTCATTCGACACCCCACTCACCCGCCAAGGGGTCGTGACCAACATGTTGAGAACCGCCTGCCTAGAGCATTTGGCTTTGGCAACTTTTGTAAGACTATTTGATCTATTCCTCCCCCAAGTGCCCAGTGTCACTGAGTGTGCCAATGCCTTAAGACGGCACTGTTTTTCCAAAGTAATTTCATTACTGAGCAGTGGAGTAGCTAGGGCTATCACCACCCGGAACTAAAATCTTAGTCCAACATGATTGTAAACATAGATTCTTACTTCATTTTTTTCGATTCAGTCAATTTTTTTTGTGTGTAAAATTTTACAGCCCACAAACACACACTTACATGGAAATTTGCTGCGCGGATACTCAAAACTGCTGCGCGCCGTCTGTGAGATTGCTGCGCGGCCGCGCAGCCGCGCAGCTTAAAGGGAACGCTGCCCCGGGCCAGTGCCCAGTGTTCACATGCCTCAAGATGGCACTGCTGCCTCTCTTACAAAATATATTTTTTGGGCAGTTTGTTGACATGTTTACTATAGTAGAACAAGGATACTGAGACAAACAATTTAGCAAAGACAAAAAAACAACTCTAAGAACATTAAGAATTAAACTGACCCTTTCATTTTGTACCATTAGAAATATGTATCAATAAATTACACAAGAAATTAAATTTCAAGTAACATTCAAAGGTTACGACTTAAACAACAAAGAAAGCATTGAGGGGAAAAAAGCTTTTTCTTAAAGAGTCGAATTATTGAGAAGTTTGATTTTTGTCAGCCATTTTTTAAAATTTGAAATAGGGAGTGGAAGGTGACGACAACCTTCATTTGACTAACGCCAGTGGTTCTTTGGTATTAAAGGATTCCACCGTTTTCTGAGTTTAACCGCGTGAAAAGCCATTCAACCAATTTCTCCCACAAACGAGCTGTTTGAACGCGTGGGCAAACTTAGAGCTCATGGCGATGTAGATGATGAAGCTAGACGACGCGTGGATGTGAAAGCAGTGTTTCTTTCAGAAATTTTCCCCCGGGAGTGGGGGAATTTCAAACTTTCGTGGGAGGGGGGCTATGCCAGTTGCAAGTGGCAAAAGGTGTAGCTAAGGGGTGGCAGATGGGACATACATCCCGAGGCGCAAGACATGCGGGTAGGGGGGGTGCAAAAAGGACTTTGGTGGAATTAATTGTTTGAAAATAACGGGTGTCAGAGTTGGAGGGGGGCGTAAAAATGAATCTTGTTCCCTGACGCCAAACACTGTAGATACACCCCCTGCTAGTGGCACTAAAATAGGGCGGATTGAGTTGTCCACCCACGTGTCACTTTTTCTTTATGTGTTGGTGTGGCAACTATGGACAACTGCAGAGTTTGAATCATGAAAGGGAGAACGGCAAAAATATGTGGCCACTCATGGCGGCACTAATAGTAGCTACGCCACTAGGCAGTGTATCTATCGATGTCAAAATCGGCGATCATTTTCAACGAGAAGTAGGGCGGAAATCGATGGGGCCGATGGATCTTGATCGGTGGAGGGGTTTGGGGAGCCTGCTCCCCAGAAATCTTTTGCTAATCTCAAAATCAAGAGGTGTATTTTTGAGTACACTTGAATTCGATGTTTCTATTGTTCCTTTTGAACAGGTAAGAAGAGCATTTTTAAAGTCTTGTGGGAGGCATTATTATTCAGCTCAGTGCCTTATATAAACTGAGTTCACTCCGTCTGTGGCGTGCCCCAGAGTATTCATTAGGCATAAGCTCACAGGTACCCATGTGTAACCGTTTTTTTCCAGTTCATGATTTGGTCACACTCATTTACGTTTTAATTCGGGTGCTGCCGTGACACGCAAAGGATTGTCCCGCAACGTGTAGTTCAGATACAATCAGTGCTGATTTATTTGATACACCCAAGCAGAGGTCATATATTTAATACAGGCAATCAGAAGGGACGCATTACTTAAACTTTACAGGTTGTATTGGAAACGAAATAAACCCATGCCTCTTCATACTCAGTTAACAAAAAAGAAACACAAATCAAATAAAAAGTTATTTATTTTTTATAGTAAAATTCAGCAGTAATAAACATGATAGATAAAATAAAGATAGACTTATGTTATTATCCAGTGATTTACACATAAACAAGGTTAGATATGACAATACTGTGCTCTATATAATGTGCTGTGTAATGTGCTAAGAAAATTTTCTTTTGAAAAGTTTAAGTAGTGAAAGAAAAGATATATGTTGTAATTAAACGTGCCAAATTGCATCTTTAAAAAAAAAGTAATTGTAAAATAGATTCGTATCTACTGATTAGTTTAAAACTCTATAAATAAGCCATGCTTGCAGTGCGACCCAGCCCATGTGCACGGCTGCACCGCTGCAAGCTGCTTGCTTCATGCCATTAAATTCCTCATCTGATCTGAAACAAATCGCAATATCTCTCACTTTGCTTTAACCCAACCGCTTCATTGCATACCTGAACACAGGCGACAGCCTTACGTTTACAAGCTTCCGACGTAGAGCTTAGTGCTGTATACAGTGCTGTCTTAGCCTGGGAGACGGTCTGCTGTTCGCTTTCTGATCCCTTGCAGGCGACGTTTTTCAATTTTACAAATTCGATCTCGGTGCAGAATCCATTTTTAACCAAACACTGGCTGGCCGTGACGCCGTTGACAGTTGCTGACACCAGCTCGCAGTCAGTATCAAGAGATGCGTTAATATATCGAGCCTGTCCTTTGCAGCTGTCGACTGTGATTTGACAAGCTCTAGAATATGAATTTTTCACGCTGTCAAATGTCGCTGAGGTGACAGAGTTCAAGGCCGTAAACACAAGCATCCATACGATGATGCTGTTTTTTTCGAATGATAGCGAAAATAGAAAAATGATATACACTGGAAATTCAGCATATTACACCATAATATTTCATTTTAAAACAAAATAACTTAATTTAATAGCACCAGGACATATTTTTTAATATGATCTGATGCTTTGAGTTCCTGCCATGGTTCAAGTTGCTGTTTTTTCTAATGATAGCAAAATAGAAAAATGTACACGAGCAAAGTGTGAATAAAAAACATTTCCAACTTCTAAATTATAATCAGGAGCCTTTAAGATTCATTGAAATGCAACTAAAAAGAAAACCTTAATAATATATCTTCCGCTTTAGAACAACTCCATTTTACAAATAATAACAATAAAGAATACCATGCATTTTCTAAACCTATGTGTATCTTATTGTTTTTTTCCGTTCTAGATCTTCAATGAGTTTTCTTATATTTACAAATGCTATGAATACTGTGTGTACTAGAACTTATAGAATTAGGAAAGAGGAAAGAATGACAACTATAATACAAATAAATATTGTAAAAGAAAGAAATATCAAGTTAATGGGACAGAACGTGTATTACGTTACGCTTCCATTAAAAACACAAACACTCAACAATTTCCAAGTGGCTGAAAAAGCCGAACTTCCATAAAAAGAACCAAAAAATTTCGAAATGGCTATTCGTACCTGGGTACCAGAAGTGAGAGGTTGGGATGAAAAAAAATATGTAAAATTTTATTGTTGGGTTTGTAAGACAGAATGAGGTATCAAATGAAAGATAATTTATATTCTTGAGTTGAGGTGCAATAGTACTATTACACGTAGCACTATTAAATTTTATTGTGTTGTTATCTTCCTTAAAGAGTTGTGTCAACTACTGTCCTGAATAAATTGTTTTTTGTTGTTGTTTTTTTTTGAGTGGTGGGTAGGTGGGATAACTGGGGGTGGCGGGTGGACTCTAGGCAAGGGTTACTGGTTCCAAGAAGTGGGGGGCTCTAGGCAAGAGTTTCTGGTTCCAAGAAGGGGGGGGGGACTCTAGGGATGGGTTTCTGGGTCCAAGGGTTGGGGGGGGGGAGGGGGTTTCCGAGTTATTTTTGTTTTGTTGAGAGCCAATGCTAATACACTGGTTTCCTGGTTTCAGTCTTTTGTTAAAACAGGCTAAACTAGTCTGCCGCCAATTTCTGGTGTTTGGTAGGCAGTGTAGATGATTCAAAGACCTACTTAGTCTTAAAAGTAATAGCCAGCGTCCCTCCTCGCACACACGCACGCACACGCACAGCAAGCACCCTTCACACTCCAAAAGAATCTGCACTGTTCCTACAACCGGTGATGAAGGAAGTGGAGTGGTGGAGTGCCCACCAGGGGCCCGGTGGACATTTTTCTTTAAATGAAGGCTAGACTTTTCGGAAAACTATAGAGCTGTTCATTGGGGGCGGCGAACAACTGTGTCCCGCCGCGGGCGGCCACTCACCCCAGCCACGCCACTGCCCACAACCACAGAGTTCCGTGGATCTAACGGCTGGTTCAGTTTACAGGTCCACGTCTCAGGATGGTTGGTGTGTTCGTCAGTAACTAATCTCGACTCCCTCCTTTCTATACACCCTGCCTCTCCCTTCTTAGCGTCACGCCAATCGACTCCCTCCATTCTATACACCCTTCCTCTCCCTTCTTGGCGTCAAGCCAATCGACTCCCTCCATGCTATACACCCACCCTCTCCCTTCTTATCGTCACGCCGATCGACTCCCTCCATTCTATACACCCTTCCTCTCCCTTCTTAGCGTCACGCCAATCGACTCCCTCCTTTCTATACACCCTTCCTCTCCCTTCTTAGCGTCACGCCAATCGACTCCCTCCATGCTATACACCCACCCTCTCCCTTCTTATCGTCCAGTCAATCGACTCCCTCCATGCTATACACCCACCCTCTCCCTTCTTATCGTCCAGTCAATCGACTCCCTCCATGCTATACACCCACCCTCTCCCTTCTTATCGTCACGTCAATCGACTCCCTCCATTCTATACACCCTTCCTCTCCCTTCTTGGCGTCCAGCCAAATATTATATATTCCGGAGATTTCTATCTTCCTACAATAATAATGAACAACTATCAATGCAATCTTAAGACCCACGGCTACCACCACATGGCATATGTTTTACAGGTATCTGTTGTTTTTTTCCTTGTCATTATTAGCATTTGACAGGGGGGGGGGACAGTATGGTTTCAGAGTGGTGAACAGGATTACAGTGGAGACGTTACGGGATAGTGCGACTTAGGATTAGGATATAAGGTAAGGTGTAGAGAGTATGGGGATAACTCGTGTATTAGGAAATATGCAAACCTAGAGATTGGTCAAAAGTTCGAAGACCCACGATACAGTCGCAGCAAATAAAACAGATGGCCAACTGCGTTGGACAGGCAACCTTGATAGGGTGCCGGAGATAGAGTGCCGGAGTATAGAGTGCCGGAGATAGAGTGCCGGAGATAGAGTGCCGGAGATAGAGTGCCGGAGATAGAGTGCCGGAGATAGAGTGCCGGAGATAGAGTGCCGGAGATAGAGTGCCGGAGATAGAGTGCCGGAGATAGAGTGCCGGAGATAGAGTGCCAGAGATAGAGTGCCGGAGATAGAGTGCCGGAGATAGGGTGCCGGAGTGTAGAGCGGCGGAAGTAAAATACTGGCAGAAACCCAGGGGCAGACGGCTCACTGGTCGACCAGAGAAGGACTTGAATCACCTTGGTGTCCGCGCATGGAGGGGTCTGGGAGAAGCCATGGATTGGTCCGAATGGAATGATGTGGTGGAGCAGGCCAGAGCCCGACATGGGATGTAGCGCCACTGATGATGATTATGATGATGTAAGAAAATATGATGATAGACGTTAGGGCGTAAAAAGATAAGTAGAGGAGATTGAGCGGGTTTAAGATTGTGTACAGAGTATAGGATTGTGTTGAATGGTAGGAGGGAACAATTCTCATCTGTTATGTACCGGTATAAGGATTTCTTTCTTACCCGGGGTAACAGAGGTAACATCTTCTAGTATTAACTCTGTCTTTTCTCAGTATTTAGCGGGTTTTCCCCATTAAAACGAACAGATCGCAACGTTAACTGGGTGTGACGTCTCAGACTTCTCAGCATGACCCGATACACCAAACAGGATATGGCATGACGTGGCCAATCCCAGCCCCGAGGATACGAGTCAGGGCGTGGCATTTTCCCCTTTCTGTTTCAGTTTCCAGGTATCCGTGGTTTCTTGAAAGTATCAAGATCAAAGCAAGAAAAGGGGGAGGGGGTGGCGTTGACATGAAAATAGTCATGACAGCTGAAATAAACAATTTAAACTATCTTACAATAGCTGGTTAGGTTTTTAAAAAAGAAAAAAACTTAATATACTTCATTAGAAATATTCCAGGATTAATTCTTTGTCAGCTGTTAGATAAACATTTTCCAGTGATTTCAAATCAATTCTAATTTTTCCTGCAGCAAGAAAGAAAACATTTAAAAAAAAAATCTGTTGCAATCTGTTGTAATATGAATTTGTTTTCATTTAATTTGGTAATTAAAAAAAAATGAAAGCGATATCTGTAATAAATTTGTATTTTTAAATTAACAAGCAGATGCCAATATAATAAGAATGCTAAGTATAAAATATATGCTTGAACGCAAATTAGATTTTCTATGTAAATTTATGATTATACTGTCGTGATGAGCGGTCAGGAGGATGATGTAAGCAAGGACTCGTGTGGGTTTCCACCTAAGTCATTTGTTTCAAGCGCCCTGGATTTTGATATACCGTATACCAGCGTCATTATTAGATGTTATAACAATAGTAAACATAGTCATTATTAGATGTTATAACAATAGTAAACATAGTCATTATTAGATGTTATAACAATGGTAAACATAGTCATTATTAGATGTTATAACAATGGTAAACATAGTCATTATTAGATGTTATAACAATGGTAAACATAGTCATTATTAGATGTTATAACAATAGTAAACATAGTCATTATTAGATGCTAAAACAATAAAAAAACATGGTCATTATTGGATGTTAAAACAATGGTAAACAGAGTCATTAGAATCTGTAACAATGGTAAACAGAGTCGTTAGAAGTTGTAACAATGGTAAACTTAAGCACACAGTTATAAGAGCGAATGTAACAAACTCTAAAAAGATGTCAGTAAAGCATGACTCCGTGTAAGGTGGACATGTTTTTTCTGACTTCTATCCCAACTCCTTCACTTCCTTGCTCTCCTGACTTCTATCCCAAATCCTTCACTTCCTTGCTCTCCTAACTTCTATCCCAACTCCTTCACTTCCTGGCTCTCCTAACTTCTATCCCAACTCCTTCACTTCCTTGCTCTCCTGACTTCTATCCCAACTCCTTCGCTTCCTCGTTCTCCTGACTTCTATCCCAAATTCTTCACTTCCTCGCTCTCCTGACTTCTATCCCAACTCCTTCGCTTCCTCGTTCTCCTGACCTCTATCCCAATTCGTTCACTTCCTTGCTCTCCTGACTTCTATCCTAACTCCTTCTTCACTTCCTTACTCTCCTGACTTCTATCCAAACTCCTTCACTTCCTTGCTCTCCTGACTTCTATCCCAACTCCTTCATTTCCTTACTCTCCTGACTTCTATCCCAACTCCTTCACTTTCTTGCTCTCCTGACTTCCATTCCAACTCCATCCCTTCCCTACTCTCCTGACTTCTATCCCAACTCCTTCATTTCCTTACTCTCCTGACTTCTATCCCAACTCCTTCACTTTCTTGCTCTCCTGACTTCCATCCCAACTCCATCCCTTCCCTACTCTCCTAACTTCTATCCAAACTTCTTCACTTGCCTGCTCTCTATAACGTATATCCCCAACGCCTTCACTTCCTTGCTATCATAACTTATCTATCCCAACTCCTTCACTTCCCTGCTCTCCTGACTTCTATCACATTTCCTTCACCTCTCTGCTCTCCTGACGCTATCCCAACTCCTTAACTTCCTTGTTTTCTTAACTTCTATCCCCAACTCCTTCACTTCCCTGGTCTCTTAACTTCTATCCCAACTCCTTAACATCCCTGCCCTCTATAACTTCTATCCCCAACTCCTTAACTTCCCTGCTCTCTATAACTTCTATCCCAACTCCTTAACTTCCTTGTTTTCTTAACTTCTATCCCCAACTCCTTCACTTCCCTGGTCTCTTAACTTCTATCCCAACTCCTTTACTTCCCTGCTCTCTATATTTTAATCTCCAATTCCATCTTTTCCCCTTTCACACCCCGGCTTCTTCTCCCAGAACAGCGGTTATCAACCTGTGGGTCTTGACCCCTTTGGGGGTCGCAAGACCCTTTCCCAGGGGTCGCATAAGACCATCTGAAACCACATATGCTCCAGAAGTAGCAACGATATAATTTTGTGGCTGGGGGTCGCCACGACACGAGGAACTCTATTAAAGTGTCGCGGCTCTGGAATCAGCCGCCAATCCCATTGTGTAAATGCATTTAGAGCATAACCACTTCATTTGTTGACATTGATTGTATCTGTTGAAGGCCGGTAACTAAGCAACTGCAAACAGAAACTACAATACATTCTGTGGTGGCTTTGTTTTTCCTGGAAAGAACCATTAATGCACCCTTCCTTCCTTATATGGCCATATGGAGGGGCCAGTGGGCGGAAGGGGGGGGGGCAGAGTTTTATAGGGATAATATATAAATGTCATGAAAATATCTGTTTCGTATTCCTACCTGCAGCTGAAACAGAACACAATCGTCTCGGCTATCGTTTGACCCCTGTGCAACTGACGAGGTAAGTGTCACAGGAGGGGGGGGGGGGCATCCGCTAAGATAGCATAGGTTTCAAGCTATACCATGAACTGTCTTGTGGGGGAAGAGTAATAATTTGTTCTTTATAATTTAAAAAAAAGTTTGAATAAAGTCGGCCTAAAGTGTTAAATATTTCTTGCCCACCACGAGGACCGGTAGGGGTAAATGTCATGAAAATATCTGTTTCGTATTCCTACCTGCAGCTGAAACAGAACACAATCGTCTCGGCTATCGTTTGACCCCTGTGCAACTGACGAGGTAAGTGTCACAGGAGGGGGGGGGGCATCCGCTAAGATAGCATAGGTTTCAAGCTATACCATGAACTGTCTTGTGGAGGAAGAGTAATAATTTGTTCTTTATAATTTAAAAAAAAGTTTGAATAAAGTCGGCCTAAAGTGTTAAATATTTCTTGCCCACCACGAGGACCTGTAGGGGTGTAAAAGAAACCTCAAGTAAGGCTCTAGATTGTTTTAGGGGATACAGTGTAGCGGCTGTGTTAAGGCAAAATGAAAGGTATTGTAGTTTGTATTGCAAACCGTGAGTGTAGGTTATTTATTACAAAAATTGAGTGTAGAATATTTATTGAAAACCTTGAGTGTAGAATATTTATTGAAAACCTTGAGTGTAGAATATTTATTGAAAACCTTGAGTGTAGAATATTTATTGAAAACCTTGAGTGTAGAATATTTATTTCAAACCTTGAGTGTAGAATATTTATTGAAAACCTTGAGTGTAGAATATTTATTTCAAACCTTGAGAGTAGAATATGTATTTCAAACCTTGAGAGTAGAATATTTATTTCAAACCTTGAGTGTAGAATATTTATTTCAATCCTTGAGTATAGAATATTTATTTCAAACCTTGAGTGTAGAATATTTATTGCAAACCTTGAGTGTAGAGTATTTATTTCAAACCTTGAGTGTAGAATATTTATTTCAAACCTTGAGTGTAGAATATTTATGCTAACCTTAAGTGTAGAATATTTATTTCAAACCTTGAGTGTAGAATATTTATTTCAATCCTTGAGTATAGAATATTTATTTCAAACCTTGAGTGTAGAATATTTATTGCAAACCTTGAGTGTAGAGTATTTATTTCAAACCTTGAGTGTAGAATATTTATTTCAAACCTTGAGTGTAGAATATTTATGCTAACCTTAAGTGTAGAATATTTATTTCAAACCATGAGTGTAGAATATTTATTGCAAACCTTGAGTGTAGAGTATTTATTTCAAACCTTGAGTGTAGAATATTTATTTCAAACCTTGAGTGTAGAATATTTATGCTAACCTTGAGTGTAGAATATTTATTTCAAACCATGAGTGTAGAATATTTATTGCAAACCTTGAGTGTAGAATATGTATTTCAAACCTTGAGTGTAGAATATTTATTTCAATCCTTGAGTATAGAAAATTTATTTCAAACCTTGAGTGTAGAATATTTATTGCAAACCTTGAGTGTAGAGTATTTTTTGCTTATTGTTAACCTTCGATACACGTCAGAGTCGGAACCTCGGGATCACGTGTTATAGGAGCAAGGTGTAGTAGTTATCGTGTTTTCGAAAATTTAAATACCAAAGTAAATACCTAGCTCCGGAAGCGGTGACGTAACAACGTGTTAATTCCTCACGGTTTTCTTCCCCTCCCTTCACCTTTGAAGTAATTGCGATGTCAAGTGACTGTGCTGGAGTGAGAAGAAGGATATTAGTTCTTTTCAACGCTAGCTTTCTTGCGGTTTATATAATTGTAATATTACCATCCCCTCGTTCCATGCTGTGAGTTTCACGCATAGGTCCCGTTATATCTTTTTAAAAAACTAATTCAAGTGACATTGGGCAAATTTACAAGACCTAGGTTAGTGGCATAGGAATAGGCGGGGTGGGGGGCGTACGTTTATTTGCGTCGAGGGTGGTAAATTTTTTGACTGCGACTATTCGCACCCGGGTACCAGAAGTGAGAGGTTGGGATTAAAAAAACTATTTAAAATATTATTGTTGGGTTTGTAAGACAAACGGAGGTATCAAATGAAAGATAATTGAATGGACTATATGTTTGTAAACTTAATTCTTCAGTTTAACTCAAATAAACTGCCACAAATGACATCCGAATAGCTTGAGTCTAATGGTACCCGGGTGCGAATGGCGGCGCTGCGTGTTTGGGTCCATGTTATTCTTTATTGTCATTAATTGTAAAATAGAAATATTCTAAAGTGAAAGATATGCTATTAAGTTTTTTTTAGCTGCATTTCAATGAATCGAAAAGACTCCGGATACTTTATAAGTTGCAGATGGGTTTTGTTCACTCTTTGCTCGTGTAAATGTTTCTATTTTTTTGGCCATCATTAGGAAAAACAGCAACTTGAACCATGGCAGCAGCTACCAGTGAGCTCACCGTGTTGGTGCTTGTGTTTACGGCCTTGAACTCTGTCAATTCAGCGACGTTCGACAGCGTGAAAGCCTCATCTTCTAAGGCTTGTCAAATCACAGTCGACAGCTGCAAAGGGCAGGCTATATCTTTTGACCGATCTCTTGATAACAACTGCACACTGATGTCAGCAACTGTCAACGGCGTCACCGCCAGCCAGTGTTTGGTTAAAATTGGATTCTGCACCGAAATCGAGTTTGTACAATTAAAAAACGCCGCCTGCGGTGGATCAGAAAGCGAACAGCAGACTGTCTCCCCGGCTAAGACAGCACTGTATACAGTATTAAATTCCGCATCAGAAAATTGCAAAAGTAAGGCTCTAGCTTGTGTTCAGGGATCCAGTGTAGCGACTGTGCTAAAGCAAAATGAGAAGTATTGTGATTTGTTTCAGATCAGCAACACGCAAACAACGACAAAAACCTGCCTGACAGCAAGTCCTGGCTGTTCAGATGATGAATTTAACAGACTGAAGTCCACTGCGTGCACCTCTCCCGACGTAAGCGGTGGACCGTTCGCCACGGCTGTGATTGCGAGTTCACCAGCGTGCAAATACAGCATGGAGGTTTGCACCAGAGCGAACGGTCCTGCTCTGGCCCTGATACAGAGTGAGCAGTACTGTCGGGTCATGACCATCGACACTAAGGGTGCCACAACACAAAGCTGCCTGGTAGGCAGTGAAAAGTGCACACCATCAGAGTTTGACCAGCTGAAGCAAGCAGCTTGCAGCGGTGCAGCCGTGCACGTGGGCTGGGTCGCATTGCTCACGTGTCTTATTTATGGATTTTTGAACTAATTAGTTGATAAGAATATTTTTTTACAATTACTTTTTTAAAGATTCAATTTGGAGCGTTTCATTACAATATGTATCTTTCTTTCTTTCTTTTTTTTTTTAAACTACTTAAATTTTCAAAACAAAATTGTAATAGCACATTATAGAGCACATTATATGAGGCACAGTATTGTCATATCTAAACTTGTTTATGTATAAATAACTGAATAATAATCAACAACATAAATCCATATTTCTTTTTTTCATGTTTATAACTGCTGAATTTTACTAATAAAATAAATACATTTTTATTAGATTAGTTTTCTTTTTTTCCAACCGAGTATGAAGAGGCATGGGTTTATTTCGTTACCAACACAACCTGTACGTTTTAGTAATGTGTCACTTCTGATTGTGTGTATTAAAAATATGACGTCTGTTTGTGGGTGACAAATGCATCCCTTCTGATTGTGTGTATTAAATATATCACCTCCGTTTGTGTGTTACCAATGTATCAATTCTGATTGGATGTATTAAAAATATTACGTATGTTTGTGTGTGAAAAATGTAGCACCTACGACCGAGTGTATTAAATATATTACTTCTGCGTGTGTGTATCAAATATCTCAGCACTGATTGTATCTAAACCGCGCGTTGCATGACGATCCTTTGCGTACCACAGCAGCACCCGAATTAAAACGAAATGCAAAAACTCTATCTAAAGATCTGGTCGAGTGATAAAATTCAATTTTTAAATTATTTTTTTTTTTTTTAGAATCGATAGCGTAGAACAATAATATCGAACACTGGCTCCACCGTTAAACGTCGGAGGGGGTAATTGCAATTTCATATCTCATGGCGGAAACACTTTGAGAGACTGGAGCGGGATATCAGATGGGAATGTCTTTTTGTGTGTGTAATTTATATTTTATTGCTGCTACACAAATCAGATGTTGTACTTCTATTCATTGCTGTCACACAAGTCAGTCTGTTGTACTTCTATTCATTGCTGTCACACAATTAGTCTGTTGTACTTCTATTCATGGCTGTCACACAAGTCAGTCTGATATACTTATATTTATTGGTGGTTATAAAAATAAAGATTTATTTTAGAGACCAAGTTCGAATATTATACCAAGAAGTCAGTACATCATTAGACAAGTGAGTCGGAGAGACAGATCAAGAAGTCAATAGGGCATTAGACAAGTGAGCAGGAGGAGAGGCAGATGCCTACCAGGATGTTATTTATGTGGTGATAAGGGGTCTTATTGTATAATTCATTGCTTTCAATGGACATTTATACCGAAATAAGTACAGGTTTCATTTTGAAAAAAAAATCTATTATAATATAACAGGGAGTCAGCAGTATGCTGAAGCTGGTTAGAACCGGTTCAGGCGAACCAGTTTTTAACTATTCTAATAAACCGGTTGATAACGATTTTAATGAACCAGTTGGTAACTATTCTAATAAACTGGTTGTTAACTGTTCTTAATGAACCGGTTGTTAACCATTCTAATAAACCGGTTGTTAACTACTCCATTGAACTGGTTGTTAACTATTTTAATGAACCGGTTGTTGTTTGACTGGCAGCACACGACCGGAGTGAGTTGTGACATTTTTTTAAATGTCTTAAAACCATTTAGGAAAGAATCGGAAGCAAAGTTTCCTACAATAAATAACTGATCTCAACAACTCTATATAAGTAAATAGTATGAAAGCACAGATTGTTTCGGGAACAAAAACAAGACAATAAATGACACACATTGCATAACACGCTATTTAAAGTCTCTATGACACACGCATAGAAAAAAATCTTACCCTCTCACAACCCTAATCTCTCACCACCCCCCCCCCTTTTTTGCCCCTCCACAACTCAATTTAATTTGAATAAAATTGTGTGTTTTTTTAATAGAAATAGATGGTGTTTAATTTTAATCAGACAATGATAACTAGGTGACACGTCATATAATCTAAAATCTCATAGTTGAGATATCCTTTATTGAGATCCTACTGCAGTCATTGTTAGTGGCAAAGGCATTTTTTATTATTTTCAAACCACTTCCTTTATTTAAAAGTGGTCTCTATTTTTTTAATGCCCAAAATGCATTAAAATAACGGTCTTAATTTTATTGATGGGTAGTAACCTAGATCAGAATGTTAGACCACTTAAGTCTCCGCATACATGTGGCTCAGAATGTTAGACTACTATAGTCTCCTGCTACATGTGGCTTAGAATGTTAGACCACTTAAGTCTCCTGATTCGCGTGGCTCAGAATGTTAGACCACTTATTTTCCTGATACGTGTGGCTCAGAATGTTAGACCACTTATTTTCCTGATATGTGTGGCTCAGATAGTTAGACCACTTATTTTCCTGATACGCGTGGCTCAGAATGGTAGACCACTTATTTTCCTGATACGTGTGGCTCAGAATGTTAGACCACTTAATTTCCTGATACGCGTGGCTCAGAATTTTAGACCACTTATTTTCCTGATATGTGTGGCTCAGAATGTTAGACCACTTATTTTCCTGATACGTGTGGCTCAGAATGTTAGACCTCTTAATTTCCTGATACGTGTGTCTCAGAATGTTAGACCACTTAATTTCCTGATACGCGTGGCTCAGAATGTTAGACCACTTATTTTCTTGATACGCGTGGCTCAGAATGTTAGACCACTTATTTTCCTGATACGCGTGGCTCAGAATGTTAGACCACTTATTTTCCTGATACGTGTGGCTCAGAATGTTAGACCACTTATTTTCCTGATACGCGTGGCTCAGAATGTTAGACCACTTATTTTCCTGATACGTGTGGCTCAGAATGTTAGACCACTTGTTTTCCTGATACGTGTGCCTCAGAATGTTAAGTCTGATATAATTTGTTGTAGCGTGGCCAATTTTCACTGGGATTTAAATTATAGGGCTGACATAATGACCACCCCCCAGCCACCACATACACACACACCAATGCCCATCCTTCCCTAGCTAAAATTAGCCTAAAGTTTGACACTATGATCTGACAGTGAGATACAATTATGAGAACGTTTTCTTTTTTTTAAAAAAGGATAACAATGACAGAAATACGTTACATCATATTTTGATAACAAGCTGTGTGTCTTTTTTAAAATGAAAGACACATAGAGCAGTCAATATCTGGCGGTGTGTGGACTTGTGGGGGGGGGGGTTGAGAGAGTAGGGATGTGAGACGGTAGGGTTTTTGGGAGTGTGGTAGATGGGGTGGGAGAGGGGGGGTATGGGAGAGTGGAGGTGTTCGAGAGAATGGGGTTCGGGAGAGGGTAAGGGCGGGGGGATAGTGGGCTGTTGGAAAATGGGGGG
>CAXITT010000601.1:147180-239702 GCA_964033795.1 Lymnaea stagnalis | reverse complement strand
CACATGTGGCATTGTGTGTCGCCCAAAGTAACTGCACAATGTGGCATTGTGTGTCGCCCAAAGTAACTACACATGTGGGATTGTGTGTCACCCCAAGTAACTGCACAATGTGGCATTGTGTGTCGCCCAAAGTAACTGCACATGTGGCATTGTGTGTCGCCCAAAGTAACTGCACAATGTGGCATTGTGTGTCGCCCAAGGTAACTACACATGTGGCATTGTGTGTCGCCCAAAGTAACTGCACAATGTGGCATTGTGTGTCGCCCAAAGTAACTGCACAATGTGGAATGGTGTGTCGCCCAAAGTAACTGCACAATGTGGCATTGTGTGTCGCCCAAAGTAACTACACATGTGGCATTGTGTGTCACCCAAAGTAACTACCCATGTGGAGTTGTGTGTCGCCCAAAAACGGACCGTTCAACACCGTCGTGGGAATAGACATAGGGATTAGGGCTATCGGCTTCCATCTCCAGTCCGTAAGATCACGCTTGGCTAGGAACATTTCAGATCGGAGTCGCTTTTTTATCGATTTTATTGTTCGGAAACCCTGTTGAATTATGCTATAAGTGATATCGTGCGGGAAAAGAGATTTTTGTAATTATCTATATATAAATATATTTGCGAGTTTTGATCCTTTAGGAGAATTTTAAATTTTAAGCAATCAAGTGTGTTTTCACATTTAACAATGGGGTTGTCCAAACCTCTTCTATTTCCTATATCTCAAATACCATTAAACTTATATAAATATATAAATATAAAAATTACAATGTATCTTAGACAGCTGAGATTAAACGTGGACAGACACATATTATGGGTCTTTTGGGGTTTTTGGACCGGGTTTTTTATACCTCTTATTTGGGTTGGAGGCTCAACCAGTTCACAACTTGACCAAAACGTCCGGCCGCGAGGCTGCCAGACTACATGGCTTGATCTGCTGTGACGTCATTTAATGTTTGAAAAACAGACCTGAACACATTGAGCTCCTTGTGTCATTCTGTGGCTACACTTGAACGCTCTCTGTGTAAGTAAACTAGGCATTGCGCCTCTTTGCACCCATGTGTTATTCTCTGGCCACATTTGGAGTAAGTAAACGGAGCAATGCGTCTCTTTGCACCCATGTGTAATTCTCTAGCCACATTTGACGTATGTAAACGGAGCAATGCGTCTCTTTGCACCCATGTGTTATTCTCTGGCCACATTTGGAGTAAGTAAACGGAGCAATGCGTCTCTTTGCACCCATGTGTTATTCTCTGGCCACATTTGGAGTAAGTAAACAGAGCAATGCTTCTCTTTGCACCTATGTGTTTGAAGAATGCATTAGTTGCTTGTTAGTAATGGGCGATTTCTGTTCGTGACTTTATGTGAGGCAGTGTTTTAATCTCCAGTTATCTACGTCAATTTGACCCGTAACATTACTATTGTGATGATGAACATACAGCCATAAGCTGAATTATTGCATAGATTTAGAGACCAGTGTAGCAATAACCGTTATATCGTTCAGGTTACACTAACTGCCATGCCAGTTTAAGCGATTGCTAAAACAGTAGCTAACCATCGAACATACGTAAAATGTATGTAGTAGCTATCCTGCTATGTGCTAAATTCTCACATCGGAAATGATGCACATGCTAGGACATTATTAACATCTGTATCAATATACAAACTGCAATGAGATTTTGTCTTCAAAAGGCACAGCGATTGATACAAGCATCAAACTAATGATTATTATAATTTATAACATTGCAGCAATTGTCCGGTTGTGTGGGCATCTTTACATGGATACCATACATGGACGATATAACCATAGTAATGTCTAGACCTGTATGTTGGCTCTCACTTCTCACACCTGCATGTTAGACCTCATATCTCACACCTGTATGTTAGCCCTCATATTTAACACCTGTATGTTAGCCCTCATATTTAACACCTGTATGTAGGCCGTCACATCTCACGCCCGTATGTAGGCCCTCACATCTCACACCTGTATGTAGGCCCTCACATCTCGTACCTGTATATTGGCCCTCACATCTTACACCTGTAGGTAGGCCCTCACATCTCACACCTGTACGTAGGCCCTCACACCTCCACTCTTATAAGAACCAATAATATCCAATGCTCTTATAATGACCAATAATATTCAACATTCTAATAAAAACCAACAAAAGCTGAAGACCCCAGGACACGATTTTCTTGAAGTTATAATTAATATTTAAAACTATTCTCCACCCACTCGACACACGGCAAGACATTAAAAACACATGTATCATACACCTTTCGATCCCCCCAAACCGTCAGCAAATATATTTGTGTTCAACGGAGCGTAGCACCCGCTTGATTGATCTGTGTCACAAACTCTTCGGGACATTAGTCAGGGATTCTCATATTGGTTAAGTTTTCTCAAGACATGACTAATTTTTGACAAAGTAACAAGATTATATTTTAAAAGGTTCATATGTTAGTTAATTAAGTGTCTTGAGGTGGGTACATATTGTTCCCTATTTAAAAGGTCGCTACAAACTATCTGGACTTTGAGACGGCTACAGCGTGACTTCTGTAATGAAGGTCACTACAACCGCTCTGAGATTTAAGACGGCTACAGCGTGACTTCTGTAATGAAGGTCACTACAACCGCTCTGAGATTTAAGACGGCTACAGCGTGACTTCTGTAATGAAGGTTACTACAACCGCTCTGAGATTTAAGACGGCTTCAGCGTGACCTCTGTAATGAAGGTCACTACAACCGCTCTGAGATTTGACACGGCTACAGCGTGACCTCTGTAATGAAGGTCACTACAACCGCTCTGAGATTTGAGACGGTGTCCAATATATTTAAAGGCCCTGGCACACTCTCCGTTGCCCGTGGAAGAGTTGGTGACGTAATACATGTAACTCGTACCTCAATCCTGTCGGCTGACCTACTGACACATGCACAGATATGCACGTGCATAAAATGTTTAGGTTTATTTTAACCAAAAAAAAAAAAAGATTTATTCAATAAAATTAGCTGGCGGACATACTTGAAACACAAGCTGAGACCAGGTGACACATTTATCTGAAATTTACAGAGACAAAATTATTTTTAGTTATGCGATTTTTTCATTACAAGTTACGTACAAAAAAATTGTTACGTTATACATTATCAAATCTCTGATGACGAAAGCTTCTAAAAATAGTGGCATTATATGGAAACGTTTCATTAGTGTTTTACTTTTTTTGATTTTTTTAAAATTACTCTCTAACAACAGCTTTAATTAAAACAAAAGATCTTACGACACGAGTGGACGCAATTTGTTATCTTAGTCTCAAGCTAGTTTGGGTACAAGGAGCTCACCATAACCCGGAGGTGACCATCTCCAGTAAATAAAGGTCACATAGAGAACGAGGCTTCCACCAAACAGACCAGTGGCCACGTAGACATACTCCAGCCTGGGCTTGTTGACCAAAGGGGCGATAAACAGGTACAGGTTCAGTAACGCCATCAGGATGGGTATCACAAGGGGAATCTGGTACGGTGTTTATTTTAGGACTATTTTACTATTTTTTATTGTATATAATATTAGCCGTCGGAAATTCTGCCAACCAGCCATTCAGAGTCAGCCAGTCACAAAGAAAATCGAAGTTGATATGAAGGATTTAAAAATTTGTTTTTGTACACACAACAATCAATTTTCTTGCCAAACATTTTTATGGCACTTTTTGCCAAACATTTGTATGACACTTTTTGCCAAACATATGTATGACACATCTTGCCAAACATGTGTATGACACTTCTTTCCAAACATGTGTATGACACATCTTGCCAAACATGTGTATGACACTTCTTTCCAAACATGTGTATGACACTTCTTGCCAAACATGTGTATGGCACTTCTAGCCAAACATGTGTATGACACTTCTTGCCAAACATGTGTATGTCACTTCTTGCCAAATATGTGTATGGCACTTCTTAGCAAACATTTGCATGGCACTTCTTTCCAAACATTTATATGGCACTTCTTGCCAAACATTTGTATGATAATTCTTTCAAAACATTTGTATGACACTTCTTTCCAAACATTTGTATGGCACTTCTTGCCAAACATTTGTATGGCACTTCTTGCCAAACATTTGTATGACACTTCTTTCCAAACATTTGTATGACACTTCTTTCCAAACATTTGTATGGCATTTCTGACACTTCTTGCCAAACATTTGTATGACACTTCTTTCCAAACATTNGCTGGTTTATATCAACGTTGCTGGCTGATTCTCTTATGGATAATTCTATTAGGGTTTCAATCTTCTTTTGATATTCCTCAGCTTTTTTTTTTTGGTCCCTACTCATTATCTGACTATTGTACTGTTTTTCTCTTTTATTTTGTTTATTTTCTCTTTGCTTGAAAAAAAAAAGATAATAATAAATTCAAAGTTATTAAAATTTTGAATCATTTAACAAAAACTTTGTATAATTTCGACTGATGGAAGAGCGAGACGCTTGATACCAGATGTACCTTTATGATCCTCTTGACATTTGACATCTCATAGTCTGCAGCCTGAAGCGGATGAGTGAGAAGTAGCTGCAGCCGACAAAGAAAGTCATAATAAACCCGAGAAAGCTGATGAGTTGACCAACATCCGCTGGGGCTATGTAGATCAAGGCCACGGCCACCTGAGTCAAAGAAGATAGGAGCACACATATTCGATTAGAGTGTATGCGTCTGTCACTAAGAAGAATAGTGTGTCGTATGTCTATCAACGAGACGAATGGTGTGCCTGTGTCTGTCAGTGAGACGAATGGTATGTCTTGTGTCTGAAAATGAGACGAATGGCGTGTCTGTGTGTTTGTCAATGCGATGAATTTAGTATCAAAATGTTTCTTCTGGTGGTTTTAAGTTTTGCACCAAGGACCAAAATGAAAAATTAAAAAAAATAAAATAAATCCCCATTTTTCAGTACGGTGTCACTACAAAACGAGTGACCTGTCAGTACGGTGTCACTACAAAACGAGTGACCTGTCAGTACGGTGTCACTACAAAACGAGTGACCTGTCAGTACGTGTCACTACAAAACGAGTGACCTGTCAGTACGGTGTCACTACAAAACGAGTGACCTGTCAGTACGGTGTCACTACAAAACGAGTGACCTGATTTAAGCGCCACCACTTCCCGCTCCGTCTAGCAACATTTGGTAAGGCCTCAAGAACAGACATGTTTTGAAAACCAACATTCGATTACAGCCTAATACCAGCCTCCACGACTCCAGCCTCCACGACTCCAGCCTCCACGACTCCAGTCTCCACGACTCCAAATAAGTCCAATAAACCCTCAACTCTAATATAAAGATCATACATACTATGCTAGAAATGAGTTTTCAATGACCCCCCTCCCCCCCCCCCCCAATGGATGTCACCTTTGTGGTCAAAATCTTAACTTCTGTTCTAAAATGCCGAACTGCCTGCCGGTATTCATTCCCTTCACACACCGCCATCGTTGTCTGGATACAGAAAATATCATTTTCCCTTGAAGCTCTTTCTTTGGTAGTTAATACTTAGTACCAACACCTCGACACCACGACAGAAATGATTTCAAAGCAAAATACATTTGCTGAAAAGACGGATGACAGTTTTATGACCTGCTTGCTTAAAAAAATTTCAGTGCACTTACCGTGACAGCCATGGTTCCCAATGCAAGGTTTTCATTACACTTACTGTGACAGCCATGGTTCCCAATGCAAGGTTTTCAGTGCACTTACTGTGACAGCCATGGTTCCCAATGCAAGGTTTTCAGTACAATTAACCGTGATGGTCATGGCCCCCAATGCAAAGTTTGTCAGTGCACTTACCATGACAGTCATGACTCGCAGGGCAAAGTTTGTCAGTACACTTACCGTGACAGTCATGGCTCCCAAGGGCGTTAAGTGGTGAAAATAAATAAAATAAAAAAATCTGGCAAGTTACCGTCCCTAGCTGCTGAGAAGGTAACTCTGAGGAAGAAAAAAAAATGAAAACTAGACTGAAATAACCTGGATTTTATTGTTCTAAACGAGTCTAATGCTAGAAATCTCTAACACCAACACAGCACTCTTAAATTGGCCCAGTTGTCGCTTACACTATCATAATATACACTTGCACACGGATCGCTTACAACAGCACAATTCTTAGAACGACACCTTTACCTGGTGCCAGAGAGGATGTTGTTGTTGGCTGACCCAAATGTTGACACCATAACGGCGAAAGGTATCATCGTGGCGTAACTACCCAACACGCGTTCACCAAACACCTGTTGATGCAGCAGAGACTTACTTCACGTGGACAATTTTCATTAACAAATTACTTTCATAATATATGTATATAGGCAAATAGATTATAAGACACTTATTATATTTTCTTCAATCTCCAACATTGTTTAATTAATGAATTAATAATGTAACAAAAATGATAATAACGCTAAAAGACGACAGTTTTTTTCCTCCTGGAAATGTGTTTTAATGTAACGAAAATATTTTAATGTAACGGGAATGATAAGATGTAACGGGAATGTTATAATAAAAAAAGAAACTTACAATGTCCTAGGAATTTTACAACTTAAAGGATAGTTAACGTGTAAATGGACTGTTATAATATAGTGGCAAATGTTCATACGCAAATTCATTACTTTCATTATGATGTGCATAGGCAACTAGCTTATAAACAGTTTTTATATTTTCTTAAATGGGGAACATTATTTCAAACACCGAAAGACGAAATTATGTATCTTTTAAATATATTATAAAGTAACAAAATGCTTATGGCTTATTTTTAGACCATCAGTAAAGGGATCCTCATACCATCACCCAGGAACATACACGATATAACAGGCAGGGGTCTTAAAAATTATCGCGTTAGGGAGGGGAAAAACGATTTGAAAGGTTCAAGAACCCCTGATATAAGAGAATATAAGATAGATTTTTTTTAGTTTAAGTTGTCTATCCAACAAGACTTGCAACAAAGAAAACAAAAAAGCGAATGTCATTCAGCGCGGTTATCGGGAATTTTATTTCGTGAAATAAGTGGCATCATATTTTCTTCATCTTCCCCTGGAAAACAAGGAAAAACTTTTTTTTTAGGGTTAGGCTTGTGGGTGGAGCTGAAAATGTGATAAAATGTGTTGTCGTCGAATGTGCCAATTTTTCAGCTCGATGGGTTGACGGGAAGTGGGTCAATTAGCCGGCCGAAGATATTGCCACCCAGCCAGAAAGAAACATACGAACCCGTACAAAAACGACGTTAATATAAAAGATTTTAGAAAGGGTAAAGCAGCCCCGAGGTTTTACACCGCCCTTAAAAGTTTTTGTAAACAATCTAGAACTCACGCACGCTACAGCATCTGCCCTGAGTAGCTCACTCTTTGTCACGACAGCCAGGTACGAGACGTTGGTCTGGATGTACACAACTATGACCAGCAGAATGCCAAAGATGGCCGCCCTACTATCACCAACAAAGATCAACCAGAAAGGACATACCAGGTGCCCATTGATGAAGATATCATAAAGAATAGAAGATGGAGGTGGATAGGGCATGCGCTACGAAAACCCTCAGATAGCACCATCAGACAATGCCTAACATGGAACCCACAGGGAAAAAAAAAGAGAGGAAGGCCTAAGAATACGTGAGGACGTGAGCTAGAGGCAGACACACAAAATATGGGATACACCTGAAAGCAATTGGAAAGGAAAGCACAGGATCGTGATGAGTGGACAATTCTTGTAAACGGCCTATCCCCAGACGGGGTAAAAAGGCTTAAGTAAGTAAGTAAGAAGTGAAGGATTTGGATAGACGTTATGAGAGCAGGGAGGTGAAGGAGTTGGGATAGAAGTCAGGAGATTAGGGAAGTGAAGGAGTTGGGATACAAGTCAGGAGATCAGGGAAGTGAAGGAGTTGGGATACAAGTCAGGAGATCAGGGAAGTGAAGGAGTTGGGATACAAGTCAGGAGATTAGGGAAGTGAAGGAGTTGGGATACAAGTCAGGAGATCAGGGAAGTGAAGGAGTTGGGATACAAGTCAGGAGATTAGGGAAGTGAAGGAGTTGGGATACAAGTCAGGAGATTAGGGAAGTGAAGGAGTTGGGATACAAGTCAGGAGATTAGGGAAGTGAAGGAGTTGGGATACAAGTCAGGAGATTAGTGAAGTGAAGGAGTTGGGATACAAGTCAGGAGATTAGGGAAGTGAAGGAGTTGGGATACAAGTCAGGAGATTAGGGAAGTGAAGGAGTTGGGATACAAGTCAGGAGATCAGGGAAGTGAAGGAGTTGGGATACAAGTCAGGAGATTAGGGAAGTGAAGGAGTTGGGATACAAGTCAGGAGATTAGGGAAGTGAAGGAGTTGGGATACAAGTCAGGAGATTAGGGAAGTGAAGGAGTAGGGAAGTGAAGGAGTTGGGATACAAGTCAGGAGATTAGGGAAGTGAAGGAGTTGGGATACAAGTCAGGAGATTAGGGAAGTGAAGGAGTTGGGATACAAGTCAGGAGATTAGGGAAGTGAAGGAGTTGGGATACAAGTCAGGAGATTAGTGAAGTGAAGGAGTTGGGATACAAGTCAGGAGATTAGGGAAGTGAAGGAGTTGGGATACAAGTCAGGAGATTAGGGAAGTGAAGGAGTTGGGATACAAGTCAGGAGATTAGGGAAGTGAAGGAGTTGGGACACAAGTCAGGAGATTAGTGAAGTGAAGGAGTTGGGATACAAGTCAGGAGATTAGGGAAGTGAAGGAGTTGGGAGAAAAGTTATGAGAAAAGGGAAGTCAAGGAGTTCGGATCGACGTTATGAGCGCAGGGAAGTGAATTGGTTGGGAAAGAAGTTATGAGAGCAGGGAAGTGAACAACAAGATGATTTAAGTCCTTCTCTGGTCAACCGGTGAGCTGTCTGGCCCTGGGTTTCTGACTGTATTTTACTTTCGCTGCTCTACAACCCAGCATCCTCTAAAGGGTACCTGTCCATCGCATATCGCCTTTTAAAATAAAAAGAAATGTTGCGACTAGATCGTGGGTCTTTGAACCGTCGACGTATCTCTTGGTTTGCATATTTCCTTACAGTTATCCCCTACTCTCTACACCTTAACTAATATCTTAAACATACGTCACACTATCCCGTAGCTCTCCAAAGTAATACTCTTCACCAATCAAAAACCGAATAGTCCTCCCCTGTCAAATGCGAGTGATGACATGTAAAGAACAGATCAATATAAAAAGTCATGCCTTGTGGAGGTAGCAGTGGGTCTTAAGATTGCATTGATTGATCGTTAATAATTATAATTGTAGGAAGACAGAAATCTCCGGAATATCTTGGACGCCAAGAAGGGAGAGTGCATAGAACGGAGGGAGTCGATTGACTGGATGCTAAGAAGAGAGAAGGCGGGGTGTATAGAATTGAGGGAGTCGAGATTTGTTTCTGGAGAACACACCAACCATCCTGACATAGTTGTCCCCCCCCCCTTTTGAAAACTCTAAGTCCATGCCAAGTCCATGCTAAAAGTCCATGCTAAAAGTCCATGCTAAAAGTCCATGCTAAAAGTCCATGCTAAAAGTCCATGCTAAAAGTCCATGCTAAAAGTCCATGCTAAAAGTCCATGCTAAAAGTCCATGTTAAGTCCATGCTAAAAGTCCATGCTAAGTTCAGGCTAAGTCCATGCTAAGGGGGCGTCCCAGGGTACATGTCTGTATTGATTTGAGGGGCCGTCCATAAAGTACGTCACGCTCCAGAGGGGGGGAGGGGGTGTAAGAAAGTGTGACAGTCTGTGACAGTGTAGAGGGGGGGGGGTTCCAGGCCATGTCTGACGTCACAAATTAATTTTAAAAATTTTTATTTCTAAATTTTAAAATTATTTTTTAGTAGAATTTAATAGCTTTAAAAATAATTTTCAAACATTTTGTGAAACATTTGAATTAGCTTTATGTCAAAGTAGCATGAAATGCGTATCTCCTGAATGTGTTGTTCACGATTCCTCTCAGATAAAACGCATCGGTCCTTTGAGAATCACTGCTAGAAGGCAAAGAGAACTCATCGCAGTTATTGGCAGAAGAGAAAATGCACATTCAGAGGATGTTGAGTGGCTAGATGAGGATGACGTTGATCTGTCTGCAATTATCCTTCCAGGAAACGATGATGGTGAAAGATTGATGCCAGTCGTAACTTTGGATGAATACTTCACTTCACCATGGATTGATGATGTCCAGTGAATAGTTTTGAATTAAACATGATTCACAGGCCCATAATTTGTCAATCTAGCCTTCCTTTAGTCAAATTGTTTTGTTTCCTTTTTATTATTTAATCACTGGGTGAGGTCAAGTCTTTTGATGTCAAGCTGCGGTTCTTCAGTTCCATGCGCAAATACAAATAATTACATTGAAATAAAAATGTTAGTGGCTCTTTAAAAACTGGAAAATTTTATAAATTGTAACTTTTGGCTCTTCCGTCTCAAAAGGTTGCCGACCGCCGGTCTAGTCTAATTTTTGCAATTTTTTTTTTTTCGAATCAAATCTAGACTGAGTTACCGCTTCAATCAATAACTGTGACAACTGTTGACAATTAACTATTTTACTATTAAAGACATTTTAATAATGTGATAGTTCTTTTAAGTGGAAATTTTATATTTTAATACAGTTTAATAGTGAAGTGTGTTTTGGATTAAATTTTAATTAGGTGTTAATTTTAAAAAAAAAATTGTTCGAAAGTGTGACGTACTTTAAGAGGTGGTTGGGGGGGGGGTCCGAGATTCGTGACAGTTTTAACATTTATTTAGTGTGTACGTCAACAATGTTTTTTTTTTTTTGTTTTTTTTTTTAAATAGTCGAGATAACTCCACAGAAAACCATGGCACAAAAGAAAGTTTTACATTTTTTTTTGTTGAGAAAAACAATCTACATTAACTAAACAAAATTTAAACCGTCGAGAGTAGGCATCCCCCAATCCACTTCAGATGATTAATCTGAAGAATCAGCAATGATCCCGACGGCAAATCAACAAACGTCCATCTGTTTATTTCTAAGTTGAACCATCCTTCCGTTTAAAAGATTTAATGATTGTTTTTTTTTTAAATTGATAATCTATAACACTGTGACACTATAGAGCGTCACTTACTGATCAGGCAATTAGCAGTTTAACCTTGTTATATTTCAACACATAGTATTTGTCAATTATTTATTATTATTTAAGGGGTCTTATATAGCGCGGTACCCCAGTCTAGTCCTAGGCTCACCGCGCTACACATAAAAAATTAGCAAAAGGAAAGAAAGACACATGACATTTTAAAAAAAAAACCAGTTCCATAAAATTATTTATGTGGTCACTTCCCTATAAGAATTGTTTTAATTATTTATGTGGTCACTTCCCTATAAGAATTGTTTTAATTATTTATGTGGTCACTTCCCTATAAGAATTGTTTTAATTATTTATGTGGTCACTTCCCTATAAGAATTGTTTTAATTATTTATGTGGTCACTTCCCTATAAGAATTGTTTTAATTATTTATGTGGTCACTTCCCTATAAGAATTGTTTTAATTATTTATGTGGTCACTTCCCTATAAGAATTGTTTTAATTATTTATGTGGTCACTTCCCTATAAGAATTGTTTTAATTATTTATGTGGTCACTTCCCTATAAGAATTGTTTTAATTATTTATGTGGTCACTTCCCTATAAGAATTGTTTTAATTATTTATGTGGTCACTTCCCTATAAGAATTGTTTTAATTATTTATTTGGTCACTTCCCTATAAGAATTGTTTTAATTATTTATGTGGTCACTTCCCTATAAGAATTGTTTTAATTATTTATGTGGTCACTTCCCTATAAGAATTGTTTTAATTAGTTTCACGCCCTTTTAAAATCGTCACAATGCCCTTCAAAATTTGGAAAATAATGGACTCATGATTTCATTAATGTCTAGGAGTGAGAACTGTGAACTTAGAATAATTGACTTGTGATTTACTACACAAATCAGTCTCAACTTGTGACTTACTACATAAATCATTCTCAACTTGTGACTTACTACATAAATCATTCTCAACTTGTGACTTACTACATAAATCATTCTCAACTTGTGACTTACTATATAAATCTGTCTTAACTTGTGACTTACTACATAAATCAGTCTCAACTAGTGACTTATTACATAAATCATTCTTTTCAAAACTTTTTTTCGCGATCTTGCTCGAATTATTCATAAATTCTTCATTTAAAAATTGCCTATTGTTTACTCTGGCATAAGTGCACCATAAAACAGTCCTTACTCTTGCATATAGGTAGCATAAAACAGTGCCCACTCTTGCATATAAGTAGCGTAAAAAAATTGCTTACTCTTGCATATGGGTAGCATAAAACATGGCTTACTCTGGCATATGGGTAGCATAAAATAGTGCTTACTCTGGCATATGGGTAGCATAAAACAGTGCTTACTCTGGCATATGGGTAGCATAAAACAGTGCTTACTCTGGTATATGGGTAGCGTAAAACAGTGCTTACTCTGGTATATGGGTGGCGTAAAACATTGCTTACTCCTGCATATGGGTAGCATAAAACATTGTTTACTCTTGCATATGGGTAGCATAAAACATGGCTTACTCTGGCATATGGGTAGCATAAAAAGTGCTTACTCTGGCTTATGGGTAGCATCAGTGACGTAGCTAGGGTTGGTATCGACCGGTGGGGTCCGCACCCCCCTCGCAGCCCGCAGCTACGCCAATGGGTAGCATAAAACAGATTTCCGATCACTCATGGTCAGAAAACCTGCAATAGAAAGATGAAAATATAAATTAGACGTTGAATTAAGCATGAGAATGGTCAGTATTGTCCATCCTTTATCACCCCCCAACCAAGCCAAAACTTGTTTAAATATTTCGAAAACATTTGATAATGAGGAGAACGTAAGCAGCGTTCCATTCAAGCACTTCTCCCTACCTCAAAAAAAAAAGTCAACTCCACCCCCTTGGAGAAATATGTGTACAACAATCTATATATATTTTTTAAAAGACACCGATTTCACTCAGTGGAACCCATGCAATATCGCTGCTCTGGATATATTTAATGATTCGAATATTTAAGGCTAATGTAAATACAGCATTCAATTCAAAATGCAGTATTTATTCATGTATGTGTTTATTTTTACATAGACAGCTCACAGCTTTACGTCCAAGCAGCAACGCTACTGCCCTGTGTTCACATACATCGATACCGTTGCTTATATTTATTTATTATTTTGATTGTCTACAACCAGAGTTTCCTTAAGGCAGTGGTTCTCAACCTTTCTAGTGCCGCGACCCTTAATACTGTTTCTCACACAATTATTTTCGTTGCTACTTCATAGCTGTAAGGATATATGTTTTCAGATGGTCTTAGGCGACCCCTAGAAAAGTGTCCCTCGACCCCCAAAGTGGTCGCGACCCACAGGTTGAGAACCGCTGCCTTAAGGCGTCTCTCCGGTAGGGGTGGGAACTGCCCCCTTCCCGAAGCAAGTCAACCCCCCCCACCCCCCGAGAAAAAAGTGTTAAAAAATAAAGCAAAACTATAATTTTAAAAAAAAAACAGCAACACGAAATTGTCATTTTTATATCATTTTTTAATTACATTTTAGAAACATTTTTATAACATGTAAAACCATTTTTATGTCATTTTTATAACATTTTTATAACATTTTAAAAACATTTTTATAACATTTCTAAAGAGTTGTACTGTAAATGGCACTTAATAATCTAATTAACTACAAGGACGTTTTTGAAATAGTCAACAATCTCTAGTCTCTGTGTGTTTTATGGTGTTTGTGCATTATTTTGTGTACAGCTTGTTGTTCTTTTGTTCTTTGCAACATTCCTAAAATAATGGCTTACTATACAAGGGAAAAGTGTGGCCTGCCCAAGGAAACGATACGGACATTTAACTAACATTCCATCACTATAAAGGCCTTTAATTGGGGAATTAAATCTTGCTATCAAACATTGGCGATATGTTTTCAATTTATGTTCCTTTAAGACATTACATCAACTTTTTAAACTAGGGCAGGATGTTAATTGTAAATTGTCAACAACGTGTTTTTATATATAGAGTAATTGGTATAATTTTAACCATTGATAAACAAGTTTGTTAAAGTTGTCATTTAGTATGTTACTATCAAACATTATGTTGTTCTCTTTTTTTGTATCTTGTAAAAGTTAGAATGCTTCACTTTTGTGACGGACACCACTTTGATTGGAAATATGTATATATTTTTAAATGTATTTATTACTGAAGAAGTTTAACATAATATATGGCAAATTTAAAAAAAAAATATTATTAAAATAGCAATATTATTCATTAACAACTTAAAATATAGCGTTTTTATAAACACAACCATTTCGACTAAACGCCTTCTTTAACAGACGACACAAAACAGGAAACAATCAGAAATTAAAAAAAAAAAAAATGTTTGAGAATCTGAATGTAGTGAAACGAAAGCCTATATAAATATATAATTCTTTATTCTAGATTCTGCAGCCGTGTTTCCCAACTTGGGGCGCCACGCCCAACAGGGGGGGGGGCAATTTGATTGTCTCTATTTGAAGTCTCTATTTACTGCTCATACTGCAACTGTACTCTTCAGGCTAGTTACACAATGTCCTTATCGCTAAATCTGGGAAAATTCATACTTTAAGAAAGAATTTAATCAAAACAGCAATATCAGCGTTTCTTAAAACGGTTCTGGAAAAAAAATGAGAAAGGCGTAAAATCTTTGCCACTCAGTAACAATCATGTTAGAAGAATAATAGGCGAAATG
The DNA here is from genome assembly GCA_964033795.1 of Lymnaea stagnalis. Classification (NCBI taxonomy): domain Eukaryota; kingdom Metazoa; phylum Mollusca; class Gastropoda; family Lymnaeidae; genus Lymnaea; species Lymnaea stagnalis. Next base: position 224,947 of record CAXITT010000601.1, on the reverse strand, counting down.
AGTTACGATATTGAAATAAATGTTGAAAAGCTGTAAACAATAAAGTTCTCAGAGCAAATGGATGAATTAACTTTGAGAGACAGTGAGGCTGCAATAATAACTTACTGATAACTATATTGATAAAGGTTTTTTTTGTGAAGAAATGTTGTTCTCTTAATCATTAGAAAGCACCTCTACTGCCTACGCTATACATACATAATAATATATATATATAGATATGTATAATAAGCTAAAAAAAGTACTGAGATGTCAATAATATCCCGATAAAAAATATAACATCTTGTGCTGCAGATGGTGCTCCTAGTATGATGGGCAAGAAAAATGGCTGCTTAAAATTGATAATGCGAATCCTAAAATGCTACTTGTACATCGTGTTATTCATCAGGAAAACGAAGTAGCTACAAACAGTTCGCCTGTTCTAAATGAAGAACTAAGTTCAGTTCTAAGGTGTATCAATGTTATTAAAGCTAATGGCAAATGTGACAGTCTCTTCGAGCTATTTTGTGAAAGACAAAATGCAGACTAAATGAGACTTTGACCTCACACTGAAGTAAGGTGGCTTTCGAAAGGGAATTGCTTGAAAAGATTGATGGAACCATGTGACACTCTTGCGATTTTTTAAAGTGACAAACATGAAATTAAAGTATTTGTTAACGGTCGATGGTAAACTATTTATGAATTATTTAGCCAATATCTTTGAAAAACTAAATATATTAAATAACCAACTTCAAGGAACAAATACAAGTCTTGTTGATGCAAAAGCGAAGATATTTGGTTTCATACATTTATTGAATTATATCAGAAACATATTTATGAAAATTTTCATTGGCTTCAAAAACGTGAAGTGACTGATACCGCTATACGTGTTACTGTCGATCATCTGATAATTATATCTGCTAATTTAAAAGAAAGATTTTCTGATTTGAAACAAATTGATTTTCCAACTTAGATGATGCAGCCAATTTTGGTGGATTTATCTGATATTTTCAATATGCACTGAACTAAATTTCCTCACCAATTTCCTGGTGATTTCTTCCTAAAACCTATCATTTAAGTTTCTTCAGTGAATAGCCCTATTTTTTAATATATTAAAATATATGTATATGAGAATTTTAGAAAGGTGTAGGTGGGGCATGGCACACAAAAGGTTGGGAAACACTGCTCTAGAGACTAGAAAGACAAAAGATAATAACTGATTGACTGGATTAAAGTTGTTTAAATGAAATTGTAGAACAATGTATGTCAAGCTTGAATTAATAGACAGGACAATAAGATTTGAACGTTGTGGCTTAGAGCCTTCTTCAGCAAACAAGACAAATAGAAGTAAGACATCCCTAAAGTTTTTTTTTTTTTACTGTGCTGTGTTACCTGTCATACTTTATTTTAAAATTGTATGATGTATATCAAGAGTGTCCCAATGATTTTGTTTTCCAAGACCTTAAATAGGGAGCAGTGCTGAATGGAAACGGGAAATATCTTTGAAAGGCTGTCTGTTGGTTTGTAGCAGGCAGAAGTGGATAATCCATTTTCAGTTCACATAAGTGTGATGTCCAGAAGAAGAGATCTCGGAGATCTGTAAAGAAATTGAAGAGATGAGTAGAATGAGTTTAGAAAATCAAGCAATCCTAATGACATTGTAAATATTCTTGCAGATTAAGGTGGCGCTGTTGCTGCTACGGATTAAAAAAAAAACAACAACATAAATTAAAGAAGCCCAAGAACATTTAGAATATGTACACAATTCTGTGAGTTTCTCAAGATGACCCGATTGTTGACAACATTGAAATCATGCGACAAACAAACAATCAAACAAAAAACAATTTATTTATGATTCAAAACTCCCAGAATCTTCGTCAGCTCTGCACATGTTGTACAATAGTGACCTGGGAAAACATTCTTCAGTTTGCTGCGTTAAATTCACAAAGTAGGCAACCCTGGATGACCTATTGTCTCTACAGAAATCAGGAACTGGCACTGGAACGAGCTTCCAAAAGCAACAGTTGATGTGACTACATTTGCGTTTATTGTTTCCTGTGTTCAACCCCCCCCTCCTCCGGCCCGGTTCATACTATGATCGCTCAGTAGCCCTTGCAACCAGTGAAGCATCCCCTTCAAAACGATGCACAGTTCCATCGCGAGCCCCTCTACAAACATAGGAGTCCGAATGATCAATACATTGATCGTGGGCCCTAAAAATATAGAAGAAGGAGAGAAGAAATCATAATTTCTTGATAGGAACTTCCAAACTTTGTCACTTCTTTACACTCCAATATTATTGATGAAGCAAACCAAGCTTTAAAAACTTTGCTTTCCTAAACATTACCCCAATATACAACATCTACTGTGGGAAATATGAACAATTTGCCTACCGTGGACGATATGAACAATTAGCCTACCATGGACAATATGAACCATTAGCCCACCGTGGACAATATGAACAATTAGCCTACCGTGGATAATATGAACCATTAGCCTACCGTGGACAATATGAACAATTAGTCTACCGTGGACAAATGAACAATTAGCCTAACGTAGACAATATAAACAATTAGCCTACCGTAGACAATATGAACAATTAGTCTACCGCGTTAGTCTACCGTGGACAATATAAACAATTAGCCTACCGTGGACAATATAAACAATTAGTCTACCGTGGACAATATGAACAATTAGTCTACCGTAGACAATATAAACAATTAGCCTACCGTGGACAATATGAACAATTAGTCTACCGTGGACAATATAAACAATTAGCCTACCGTGGACATAAACAATTAGCCTACCGTGAACAATATAAACAGTTAGCCTACCGTGGACAACATAAACAATTAGCCTACCGTGGACAATATAAACAATTAGCCTACCGTGGACAATATAAACAACTAGTCTACCGTGGACAATATAAACAATTAGCCTACCGTGGAAAATATAAACAATTAGCCTACCGTGGACAATATAAACAATTAGCCTACCGTGGACAATATAAACAATTAGCCTACCGTGGACAATATGAACAATTAGCCTACAGATGAATTCCCCCCCCCCCATTTTCAATTTTTATTTTTATTCCATGGCGCCCCCATGCAGTAATTTGTCCTGTTTTGGAAAATCGCTGATGGTGCCCTAAGCACATGGCGCCCCGCGCAACTGCCCGAGTCAGATGAATTCCCCCCCCCCCCCCATTTTCAATTTTTATTTTTATTCCATGGCGCCCACATGCAGTAATTTGTCCTGTTTTGGAAAATCGCTGATGGTGCCCTAAGCACATGGCGCCCCGGGCAACTGCCCGAGTTTCCGACACTTTGAACCGGGGTCATCACATAGGACTCTCCCGCCACCCTGGCCTCCCCCGAAACATCTAGCGAGAGAGACATTCGGTCAACAGATGCGCTTTTGTTTCTGGAGGCTTGGTTGCAATGCCGACAGGTAGGGTCCCTGTAACTATCCAGCCTGTTTAAACATCTTCAATAGTCCGTCTCCCAGGGTGAAGGAGAGAGTTTGCTTCTAAAAACTCTCCCCGGGAGAAGGTAAGAAAACAAAGCCTAGCCAATATTCAGTACAGATCGGTGTACTACTTAATGATATACGAACAAACTGCAATGGATATCATTTATTTGGAAGATAAATTGATTAAAATATTTAGCAATTGAATCCGTGCACCATCAATCAAATCCTTAATTTTTAAATAGCTGCAATAACGATTTTCTTTTCTTTTCATACGAAATTCACCATAATTTTCTGCTTCACGCTTGCAAGGGATCTAACCAAACCCGTTTCATTTGTTTCTTTTGCTTTTTTATTCAAAAGTTAAATGTTAATTATGTAAATATTCAATTAAGATTGAATTTTCTTCCTTAAACTTTCTGTTTTACATGTAGCCATGACGGGATGGCGTCATGAAGGCATAGAGGGAAACATTTTATATTTGTATTTAGTCGCCAGTTAAAGTATTTATTTACTTTCTCATATGGTTTGCGTCTTAAATTAACTTTACGCTTTTATACAATATTTTGTTTATGCCTCTTCCACATAGTCTTCAGTGTGATAGAGAGCTAAATAACATTATTTCATAAGCCGAGATAACCAAATACATGAAATTATTATTATTATTAATATTTTTTTTCATTTCACGAGATCGGTTTAAAAAATCGTTTCCGAGAGTTGTTTAAAAGAGATTACCCGAAAGTGGTTTAAAAAAAATGGTTCCCGAGAGTAGTTTAAAAAATGGTTCTCGAGAGTAGTTTAAAAAATGGTTCTCGAGAGTAGTTTAAAAAATGGTTCCCGAGAGTAGTTTAAAAAATGGTTCCCGAGAGTAGTTTAAAAAATGGTTCCCGAGAGTAGTTTAAAAAATGGTTCCTGAGAGTAGTTTAAAAAATGGTTCCCGAGAGTAGTTTAAAAAATGGTTCTCGAGAGTAGTTTAAAAAATGGTTCCCGAGAGTAGTTTAAAAAATGGTTCCCGAGAGTAGTTTAAAAAATGGTTCTCGAGAGTAGTTTAAAAAATGGTTCTCGAGAGGGGTTCAAAAAATTGTTCCGAGAATACGCTCTGCTTTAGAGGGTTAATTTTTTCGGGCCGCCAGAATCAGAAGATGTTTTTATAGCTTGAATGCTCCTTACATCGGAGTGGTGCCACAGAGTTAACAATGTTATTATGACGTAGGGCTAACAGGGCAAAATACGCATGCATCTGTATGAGACAATACCTGTCACTTTTTGAAGACAGTTGACTTGTTCTATTTGATGCCTGCCCGTTAGCCGATGCCGTATCACAGATCTCCCACCGGACACTGTATAGATACAATTTTTTTTTAAAAAGTCAGACACGATTGATCCCTAGCAAACAACAAGAGACTAGTGTGGCGACTTGTCTCACGTAAACTGACCGATTAGTCTAGTGTTGAGATTTGTCCTACCCTACCTGACTGATGAGTCTAGTGTGGCGACTTGTCTCACGTAAACTGACCGATTAGTCTAGTGTTGAGATTTGTCCTACCCTACCTGACTGATGAGTCTAGTGTGGCGACTTGTCTCACCTAAACTGACTGATGAGTCTAGTGTTGAGATTTGTCTTACCCAAACTGACTGATGAGTCTAGTGTTGAGATTTGTCTCACCTGACTAATGGGTCTAGTGTCGAGACTGACCAATCCTATGAAGACACAATGACAACTATCCCGGAGGTTATAGGATTATTCTAACAGGTTCAAGTACAAAGAATATAATCTCACAAAAAATTGGTCAAATTTACCCCTCCTCCCCCCACCCCCACCACCACCCCCACCCCACACACACAAAAGGTGATCCGCTGTTCCCATTAACCGTATTGATTGTAAAGGAAGCCATTACAAAAATGGTAATTTTGCAAAAGATTGAATTTTTATGAAGGTCAACACGACTCTTGTATTGTCTTTGTCCTACCACGCGGCGCATGTTGGCACAATTGAGCTTTTTATGACTCGTGTCTCCATGAATGTTTCGCCATGACAGTTATCCGCTTTCTTCGCCTCTACTTTTAAATAGCTAAATTACTGTTTTTAACAACAGGGGAAACTACTTCGAACAAAATAGAAACTATAAAAGTAAGGGTTATCATTCTTAAATAACTTTTTTTTTTTTTTTTTTTTTTTTTTTAAATGAAGGGGAAAAAATTAATAATAACAATAATAATTTAAAAAAAAATGGATTCTTTCAAGTTATGTTTTAAGCTGCTTAGGCATACATTTGATGTACGCATTATGTTCAGTCATGGGGGAGCGTCTTAGAGCAGGCCTGCACAACTCAAAGTGTAAGGTGGGCCCTATTACTTTATGAAAAACTTGTGTGGGCAAAAAGAAAATAGGACAGGGGAAAGCTATTAAGAAAATAATAAGAATAAAGAATATTTCGTTACTTCTCGGGTCGCGAAGTGGGTGCTAGCTGGCCACTTGCGGCCCGCAGGCCGAAAGTTGTGCGGGCCTGTCTTAGAGCATAAAATATTAAAAATTTCCTCAACACCTATGGATTAAATTATAAACATCATGCGACGCGAAACGGCACTGCCTTGCAGCAGACTCATTATTTCATTTTATCATCAAGCGCACCATTCAAAATTAAGAAAATTTGTGGAAAAGAGAAGAAAAAGGCAGACTCTTGATTTGTTGTTGTTGTTGATGATGTGGAAGTTGGAAAGGAACATTTGTGTCTCACACATCGTGAGATCTAAACTGAGCCAAAGTAAAAATGTTTTATATAAGCTTTTTATAGTTTTCTGTAAATGTCTTTTTTATTTGTATGTGTTGGGGACATTTTTTAAAAACAACTTCCACTTTGGATGTCTTTCCACATATTTAATGTTTGGAAAAAATTTAAATAATTTTAACTTTTTTTTTTTTTTTTTTTTTTTTTTTTTTTTTTGGGGACAAGACTAGTGAAATACATTTTAAAAAAAATGTTTAAAATTTAAAAGTGTTTTCACCAAATTTCATTCTAAATAAATTGTGATTTTAACCATTGTTTCTACGAACCATCGAATCTGAAGTGTCCACTTCTGATCATTTCAGGTAAGGCCCTAAATAATTCATTAATTAAATCACGGAATTCCCCGAGTGTGTTTTGAAACGAATAGTTTCTACGATTGGTTGATCCTCAAGATTGAAGATTTTGTTGTACTCTATTGCCATCGTGTTTTATATACTGCTCCATTGTCCCCGTGTTCTGTTGTATTGCCCTCCTGTTTTGATGTACTTCTCTATTGCCCTCGCGTTTTGAGGTAGTATCTATTTTTTTTCTGCGTCACATGTCATCAATTAGTTGTCCCTCTGAAAAGTCTGCTGTAATGTCTGCTTCACAGCTAATCAGCATACATGTTTCCAATTGTTTTCATGATAAAGTTGACCCCAATCGAATTTCTTTAACTTTCTGTATTGAGAAAAAATTCTTTTGCATCAAACTTTGGACATTGGGAGAGTCATGATATAGATATAAGAATGAGCTAGGGTGACATAACGCCAAAGGGGTTATACGCATTAAGTGCGTTCGGATTCCTAAAAACAATCATAGTTATTTTCTATTATTTTACGGAAATCGAATAAATTTAAATGCGCAAAACATATTTTAAATCCGCTTTTATTTTAGTAAAAGATTAAATATTATTATTATAAATTACAAATACATTTTAAGTATCAACTAAGGAACTAATTTAAGCATTTTATATGTGTATGAAAGTTATGAAAAAAAATCATGGTCAAAGAATTATACCGTAATCAAATTTATCGGGGAAACCCAAGCATTAGTCGTTTTTAGTGCGTCTTTTAGTGCGTTGTTAATATTGCGAAATACAATTAAAATTAATTTGTTCTAAATAATCACGCAAATGACGTCATAGCGCGAATAGCCTATTTCGCCAAAACTCTTAGGTTTCTTTAAATTTAATAACCGCGCGTGACAAAACGGATAATTTTATTTTCCCTTCTTAAAAGTAAAATTAATAAATACAATTGATTGCTTTTTAAATTGTAAATAAAACACACACACACATTTTTTTTGGGTATATTTTAACATTTCAGTTTTGCCTTTTTTATTCCAAAAATATACTTTAAAAAATTTATAGCGTAATAAAAACTAATGCGGTTTAGGTCAATCAGTGCAGCGCAACTTCATTGCTAAATAGCATTCACTAATCCACTTATACCCAGGCCCGCTGAGAAGGGGGGGGGGGCAGGGGGGGCAAATGCCCAGGGGCCCGGCGAGTTTTAGGGGGCCGGCCCGGGCCCGCAATCAACTTTTGAAAATATTATGATCAGCTATAAAAAAAGTATGACTTATGCTTTTGTAAATATAACTTAACTAAACTTAATTACAATCAGATTAAACTTCAAGCATCTGAATATTGCCGTACTTATTGACCATTTTATCATTTTTATGCAATTCCGTCAATCCGTCGTCTTAGTACTTTCTTCTGCTGAAATAAACATCAATTTTTGAACATGAGTCACACGTGACACGACCAGAGAGACCGGGTTTGGTAAATTCGGTCGCTATTTTGAACACGCCCACACGATCTGTCAAAATTGTTTTTAATTCTCATGAAGCCTAAAGATAGTTTAGAGGATCAGACCTCGGGGAGTCCGTGACAGCCCTGCCTAGGGGCCCGAAATTTCTGTCGACGGGCCTGCTTATACCTCATACAAATAAGAACGAACCATATGAAGTTCAAAATATGTTAGTTTGGGTATGGAAGGGACTACAATTCGGTGGAAGATTTTCTAAATTGATTTAAATCTGGGTGGGGGAGGGGTTGGTCACTTTGCCCGAGGCTGCACAAGATACGTCTCAAAATAAAGGAGTGAATTTGATAAATAATTAATCTTCTTGGTTACATTCATATCGGAGGTAGGAAATAAGATATGTGTAAATTATTTCGTGGATGACAACAGAGTTAACATACTACCTGAAAAAATGCATTAGTTTCTGGAATACGCTAAACCAGTGGTCGGCAAATCGCGGCTTGCAAGCCGTATGTGGCTCTTTAGTGACCTGAGTGCGGATCGGCCAGTCGGCCAAAAATCCGTTTAGACTTTGAAAAACATGGTTCTTGCCAGGTTCTTGAAAAGAACTTTAGCTCTGAATTTTTTTTAAACAGTTCTGCTGCTGACTTTTGGCTCTTTTGAATAATGAGGTTGGTGACCACTGCGCTAAACTAAACATGAACCCTAAATTCTCTGTCAGTTTTTTTTATATTTCTGCCATTATAGGTTGATATATTTCAGTGCTACAAGGACAAAAGATCTCAGTGCTGCAAGGACAAGAGATCTCAGTGCTGCAAGGACAAGAGATCTCATGACTACAAGGACAAGAGATCTCAGTGCTGCAAGGACAAGAGATCTCAGTGCTACAAGGACAAGAGATCTCACTGCTGCAAGGACAAGAGATCTCAGTGCTACAAGGACAAGAGATCTCAGTGCTGCAAGGACAAGAGATCTCATGACTACAAGGACAAGAGATCTCAGTGCTGCAAGGACAAGAGATCTCATGACTACAAGGACAAGAGATCTCAGTGCTGCAAGGATAAGAGATCTTATGACTACAAGGACAAGAGATCTCAATGAGCCCATGTATTGGCGTTATCAAGATTTCTATGTGTGTTCAGTTTTTTCTATCCTAAATACAATTTCGGTATTGTTGGAAACTCTTCTCCAGGACAATACCCTTCGTACCTCACATTTCGGTCAGATGTAATTAAAACCGGATTAAACTGCCAATGAATGACAGAGCACTCCGCATTGTTCCCTGTGCGTGACTGGAAAAACAACAACAAAAACAATCAGCCATCTCCATTGTAATGTATGTAATTGAATCTAAGTATAGAACTTTTGTGTTTGTGTTAGTGTGTCAGATCTGCTTACCATTGGGAATAGTTTGTATGCGACGTGTACAGTTAACAAACAATATCATGTTTTCAACAACAAAGATGCACCGTCAAGGTGTCTAATATTTATCTGGAAGACGTTCAGTCAAGTCTTGATCAGGTTAAGGCAGTACTAGACAAGAACCGTATGCAGACTGACAGTCAAGTTGATCAGAAGACAGTACTAGGCAAGAACCGTATGCAGACTAAGACAGTCTAGGCTTGATCAAGTTAAGACAGTAAGAGACGACAGCGACTAGGTTAAGACAGTACTAGACAAGAACCGTATGCAGACTAAGACATTTAACTTGCTCATGTTAAGACAGTACGAGACAAGAATGATCATGTTAAGACAGTACGAGACAAGAATGATCAGGTTAACACAGTACGAGACAAGAATGATTCGGTTAAGACAGTACGAGACAAGAATGATTCGGTTAAGACAGTACGAGACAAGAATGATCATGTTAAGACAGTACGAGACAAGAAGGATCAGGTTAAGACAGTACGAGACAACAATGATCAGGTTAAGACAGTACGAGACAACAATGATCATGTTAAGACCGTACGAGACAAGAAGGATCAGGTTAAGACAGTACGAGACAAGAAGGATCAGGTTAAGACAGTACGAGACAAGAATGATCAGGTTAAGACAGTGCAAAACAAGAATGATCAGGTTAAAAAACATTGACCGGATGCAGACTATGGGTGTGAACTGAGTGCATTCGTTTTCCTCTCCGCTTCGTGATGGTCCCAGCTTGACCTTTGCTCTCAGTTGCCGAATCACCGGAAGAATCTCATATTTCAATCTAGGCAACGGAGTGCACCCCTCTCGCGTTCCTCTCCTTTTTTTGCCGCTCCCATTTGCTGAATCGAACCCGAACGTTTTAACTCGCAACTAAATTTTCTCCCAGTTTACTCTCAGCAAGTGATTAGACCAGCCGCAAAAATGGCCATCAACACTTGTTTTGCTGTAAATTTATTGTGTCAATCTATCATACATCTATTCATCTTTCAACCCACCCGTCGGCCTGTCTGTCTACCTGCCCTAAATTATGTTTTTGTCATTAGTCATCTTCAATGTGCCACTTACCGTAGAGTTATCACAAGTCTTTCTCTTGAAGACAAAGGTTTTCGAAAATTCGTTGTTCTTTTCTCCATATGAAGTCCAATGTGATCAAGAAGGATTGGACAAGTTTCAGGGCGCATCCAAATATAGGAATACATTTTTCTTCATCTCTTAAAACTTCATCCAGAAGATGATGATATTCTCCAAAATCACCTCTTCGTAAAAAAAATTCTGTGTGTCCAATAACGTTTTGGGGTTCGACGTTTCCTTTTCATCCAAAACAGTAAGAGCAATTGCAAAGCCTCCATTATTGTTCCACCTAGTGGAACCAAACTGAGCAAAATGGTGCAATGTGTCGCCAGTGACGATACAAAAATGTAACACATTCGTTTCTCTTCCATTTTCTTGCCGATCGTCAAAATGGAGACGAAAGAGAAAGGAGAGGAAAACGAATGCACTCAGTTCACACCCTAAGACGCTAAATTCAACAGGCAAAGAATAGGGAGATTTACCACATGAATGAATATCAAAATGACATTAGCCCTGCGGGTGGCCATCGTGTTTATAAACACACAAAAAAAATAAAAAATAAAAAAATCAAATTTTAAAGTAATATTTACTTTAAAAAACTTATTTGGGGCTTATTTTCATGGTCTGTTAGTTTTCCATGTACAATAATAATTTTTGTGTGTACCGATTCCCCCCCCCCCCACACACTAAATTTATTTATCTAATAACACAATCAAAGCTCTTCTTGTTCAGATATCCGGCTCCTACAGCATTGACAACCAAACTGTCAGTGATTTCATTCGGCAGTAAGTCTAGATGTCTGTTTATATACCAATTGGTCTTGGGCTCATTTTCTGGATATGACTTATTTTACGGATAGGTCTTATTCTGGAAAGATCTATTTGCTGGAAAGGTCTTATTTTCTGGATAGGTCTTATTTTCTGAAAAGGTCTATTTGCTTGAAAGTTCTCATTTTCTGGATAGGTCTTATATTCTGGAAATGTCTATTTTCTGGAAAGTTCTTATTTTCTGGATACGTCTTATTTTCTACATATGTCTTATTTTCTGGACAGCTTTTATATTAAGGAAAAGTGTTATTTTCTGGATAGATCTTATTTTCTGCAAAAGGCTTATTTTTTTGGAAAGGTCTTATTTTCTAGATATGTCTATTTTCTGGCAAGTTCTTATTTTCCACATAGGTCGTATTTTCTGGAAAAAGTGTTATTTTCTAGGAAAAGTGTTATCTTCTGGGAAAGTGTTATTTTCTGGATAGGTCTTATTTTCTGCAAAGGACTTATTCTCTAGAAAGGTCTTATTTTCTGGAAAGGTCTTATTTTCTGGAAAAGTCTATTTTCTGGAAAAGTATTATTTTCTGGATAGGTCTAATTTTCTTGAAAGGTGTTATTTTCTGGGAAGGTCTTATTTTCTGTATGGGTCTCATTTTCTGGAAAAGGTCTTATTTTCTGGAAGGGTATTTTCTTCTCCATTAAAAACACCCCACGGCAGTTTTAAATCTGCTTTTAAAGCTCAGTGAGACTATGCAAGAATCTGTTTTATGTTAATCAGCTACTCTATAACACAGTGGTTCTCAAAGTGGGCGGTACCAGCAGTAGAGGACGATGGGAAAATCTTGGTGTGTGTGGGGGGGGGGGAGGTAAAAGGCTCAATAAATTAAGGGGGATAGTTTTAAATTATAGCAGAAAAAATTTCTTACATTAAAACTTATAAAACTTTAGGTCCAAACTGATTTAAAATAATCTGACCAAAATTGTGTTGTCGATGAATAGGCATGAGTCAAACTGTACAAGCGGTTATAAGCACTAAGAAATATTTACTAAATAGGGCGACATCAATATCTTGTAAAACAGTTGTTAATGCACTGAATAGGGGATCTGCTGACACACACAAACATATATATATATACATAATATATATATATATATATATATATATATATACACAGGGTGGGCCAATAAAAGTGAGAACATCTCGTAAAATATTACGCTACGAGATGTTCTCACTTTTATTGGCCCACCCTGTATATATCTTTTACACATACAAAAGTCTCGCTATTTACCCTGGTAATACCGGCTGATCTATAGAGCACAATACGTTGCTAGAGGTGGTCATCTTGTGGCTGAGAGCTTGAACAACTTACTAGCCTAGGGTCCCTATTTTTTTGAAAAAAATAAAGCGAAGATAATAATTAAAAATATTACCATTCCCTTTGTTGTTGTCCTTGTCACAAAACTATTTACCTGGATCATTTGGAGTCGACACGGGTTTAGAATCTGGCATTCCCAAACCTCTCAAGAACTTTGCTTGTATAACCTGGCCGTCCTAGCCTAGACAAAGTGTCAAATACATAAGCCCTTATACGCTAAGCATATGCATTCTATAGAATGGTTGGATGGTACACTTTGACTGTAACATTAAGATATGGATTTTTATCGCGAGCCGTTCACGGTGAAGATACAAAAAAAAAATGGTAAAATTTATTTGTTCCGTCCGGTAATGTGTGTTTTTGTGTGTGGGCTGTGTGTGTAGGTAGGTGTGTGTGTGTATAAAAACTAAAATACTAACATTCAAGGGACAATGGTAAATTGACGATCTCAAAGTTAACCCCCATCCAATTTGGATGATAAACAGGGATGTTTAGGTCCCAGTAAGTTCGGTTGGCTAAAATAAAAGTAGCTAAGACATTAATTGCTGACCGATGGTCAAGGTGACACCTCAATTTTTTTAAAAAGGAAGAAAAAAAACAAGTGTGTGGGGGTTGGGGAAGAGAGGCTCACTTCCTTGGGTAAGTTGTCTATGAGTCACCTAAGACAAATAAACATTTCCACAAAAATGGTCAAGTCATTTTTCGCGGTGCCCAGAACGTGTGCGAAAACGAGTTTTGAAATATTTAAATCTTTCGGTTTCAGAAAAAAGTCTCGTTCAGCTTTTGGTTTCGACTTAGGTTTTGACCGAAAAACATTCGGCTTCGACCGAAATCAGAAAATCACTTTAGTTCGGTCTCGAATTTCGGACCATATGTCTGTGAGTAACCTTGTGCAAGCGACCGATCTTTTTGTCTCTCAGCTTGTCCCTCAGAATTTTTTTGCTTCCTACAGCTTTTCTTTCTTCTGGCAGTTCTACTAATTCCCAGACTTTATTCTCTTGGAGCGATTCGATCTCTTTATTCATCGCCCGTTAATCATTGAGACTGGTGTTAGCTCGCCATGCCCTGTCTCACTGTACTTCTAGACCTTGAGTCAAGTTCAACCACTCACCATATCGATTCGGTGCCCGTTTACCTCTCGCCGTCTGGCATCTAGCTCCTCATCTGGTTCATCAACACATTTATTATCACGATAATCAACACGATTCACTTCTTCATCGACGTCACTATCACTGAATTCCAGCAATATAGCTGTTGGTTCCTGAGACATTCCAGTCTCCTTCTCGAGACCGAACTTGTTGTCATTAAACAGAACGTCTCGGCTGTAAATCACCCAACCAGTTTTGGTTAGGCGACAACCCTTCACATTGATTGCGTAACCCCAGGAAAATGCATCTCTGTGATTTTAAATCAAAGGCATGGCTTTCAACTTTTGGAATGTGTGCATAAAGCCACACGTCCAAACACTTTTAGGAGTTCGACACTGGGTTTCCTACGAGTTAAAACCTAAAATGTCATCAACCTGCTCATCAACGATGTTAGCCAATATACAAACCCGTTGGATTTAGAAGAGAATGTGGGGGGTGTGGGTGGGGTGGGGGGATACAAGATGGTAAACCATTTCTGTTTGCAAACTGATCTGATACAACCTCTCGTTACAATCTACTCTCACGGCACCCTGCTCTATCTCATGACATCCTTCTATGTGACAACCTGCTGGGGTTGCGCCGTGATCTCATGGTACTCATATCTGGTGGCAACTAGTTGTTGGGGCAACCTGCTGCGGTGGTAACCTGCTGTGGTGGCAACCTGCTGTGGTTGCGCCCTGAACTCATGGTACCCATATCTGGTGGAACCTGTTTTGGTGGCAACCAGCTGTGGTGGTAAACTGCTGTGATGGCAAGTTGCTGTGGTGGCAACCTGATGTGGTGATAACCTGCTGTGGTGGCAAACTGCTGTGGTGGCTACCTGATGTGGTGGCAACCTGCTTTGGTCTCTACCTGAAGTGGTGGTTACCTGATGTGGTGGCTACCTGATGTGGTTGCAGCCTGCTGTGGTGGCAACCTGCTTTGGTGGCAACCTGCTGTGGTGGCAACTCATGTGGTGGCAACCTGCTGTGATGGCAACGCATGTGGTGGCAACCTATTGTGGTGGGAATCTGCTTTGGTGGCAATCTGTTGTAGGGGCAACCTGCTGTGGTGGAACCTGCTGTGGTGGTAACCTACTGTGGTGGCAATCTGCTGGGTTGACAACCTGATGTGGTGGCAAAATGATGGTGTGACAAGCTGCTGTGACAGAAACCTGACGTAGGGGCAATCTGTTGTGCTTGCAACCTGCTGTCGTGGCAACCTTATTTGGTGGCAGTCTGCTGTGATGGTATCCTGTTGTATGGGCAACCTGATGTGTGGGGCAATTTGCTCACCTATTTAACTGAGGTTTGTTTTGAAACGGGCTTTGGCTAAAATTTTCAAATTTGCCATTTTCCATTTGGATCACACCTTGTGAGGGGGTCATCTTGTGTGGTGCTACACCCCTTGTGAGGGTGCCATCTTTTGTGGTCTGCATTCTTTGTCAGGGTGTCATCTCGCGTCGTCTATACACTTCGTGAGGGTGTCATCTTGTTTCGTCTACACCCTCTGGTGAAGCTTCTGCTCAAAGTATCGTGTCAACATTTGAATGATGTAAATTAAATTGTGTCTTAACGATTTTAGGATCTTATTTGACAGGGGGGGACAGTATGGTTTCAGAGTGTTGAACAGGATTACAGTGGAGACGTTACGGGTTAGTGCGACTTAGGATTAGGATATAAGGTAAGGTGTAGAGAGTATGGGATAACTCGTGTATTAGATTATGCAAACCTAGAGATACGTAAAAGTTCGAAGACCCACGATACAGTCGCAGCAAATAAAACAGATGGCCAACTGCGTTGGACAGGCAACCTTGATAGGGTGCCGGAGTGTAGAGCGGCGGAAGTAAAATACTGGCAGAAACCCAGGGGCAGACGGCTCGCTGGTCGACCAGAGAAGGACTTGAATCACCTTGGTGTCCGCGCATGGAGGGGTCTGGGAAAAGCCATGGATCGGTCCGAATGGAATGATTTGACGGAGAAGGCCAGAGCCCGACATGGGCTGTAGCACCACTGATGATGATGACGATGTAAGAAAATAATGATCATAGAGGTTAGGGCGTTAAAAAAAAGATAAGAGAAAAAAAAAGAGTTTGAGCGGGTTTAAGATTGTGTGCAGGGTATAGGATTGTGTTGAAGGGTAGGAGGGAACAATTCTCATCTGTTACGTACCGGTATAAGCTTTTCTTTCTTACCCGGGGTAACAGAGGTAACATCTTCTAGTATTAACTCTGTCTTTTCTCAGTATTTAGCGGGTTTTCCCCATTAAAACGAACAGACCGCAACGTTAACTGGGTGTGACGTCTCAGACTTCTCAGCATGGTGTCATTCGATGTTATAACAATGGTAAACAGAGTCATTAGATGTTATAACAATGGTAAACAGAGTCATTAGATGTTACAACAATGGTAAACATATGCACACAGTTATAGTAGCGAAATGTAACAAACTAATGATGTCAGTTAAGAATGACTCCGTGTAAGGTGGACATGTTTTTTCTGACTTCTATCCCAACTCCTTCACTTCCTTGCTCTCCTGACTTTTATCACAACTCCTTCATTTCCTTTCTTTACTGTCTTCTATCACAACTCCTTCACTTGCCTGCTCTCTATAACGTATATCCCGAACGCCTTCACTTCTTTGCTATCATAACTTATCTATCCCAACTCCTTCACTTCCCTGCTCTCCTGACTTCTATCACATTTCCTTCACCTCACTGCTCTCCTGACGCTATCCCAACTCCTTAACTTCCTTGTTTTCTTAACTTCTATCCCCAACTCCTTCACTTCCCTGCTCTCCTGACTTCTATCACATTTCCTTCACCTCACTGCTCTCCTGACGCTATCCCAACTCCTTAAATTCCTTGTTTTCTTAACTTCTATCCCCAACTCCTTAACTTCCCTGCTCTCTTAACTTCTATCCCCAAATCCTTAACTTCCCTGCTCTCTTAACTTCTATCCCCAACTCCTTAACTTCCCTGCTCTCTTAACTTCTATCCCAACTCCTTAACTTCCTTGTTTTCTTAACTTCTATCCCCAACTCCTTAACTTCCCTGCCCTCTATAACTTCTATCCCCAACTCCTTAACTTCCCTGCCCTCTATAACTTCTATCCCCAACTCCTTAACTTCCCTGCTCTCTTAATTTCTATCCCCAACTCCTTAACTTCCCTGCTCTCTTAACTTCTATCCCCAACTCCTTAACTTCCCTGCTCTCTTAACTTCTATCCCCAACTCCTTAACTTCCCTGCTCTCTTAACTTCTATCCCAACTCCTTAACTTCCTTGTTTTCTTAACTTCTAACCCCAACTCCTTAACTTCCCTGCCCTCTATAACTTCTATCCCCAACTCCTTAACTTCCCTGCCCTCTATAACTTCTATCCCCAACTCCTTAACTTCCCTGCTCTCTTAACTTCTATCCCCAACTCCTTAACTTCCCTGCTCTCTTAATTTCTATCCCCAACTCCTTAACTTCCCTGCTCTCTTAACTTCTATCCCCAACTCCTTAACTTCCCTGCTCTCTTAACTTCTATCCCCAACTCCTTAACTTCCCTGCTCTCTTAACTTCTATCCCCAACTCCTTAACTTCCCTGCTCTCTTAACTTCTATCCCCAACTCCTTAACTTCCCTGCTCTCTTAACTTCTATCCCCAACTCCTTAACTTCCCTGCTCTCTTAACTTCTATCACAACCCCTTCACCTCCCTGCTCTCTATAACTTAATCTCCAATCCCATCTTTTCCCCTTTCGCACCCCGGCTTCATATCCCAAAAACAGCGGTTCTCAACCTGTGGGTCGCGACCCCTTTGGGGTCGCAAGACCCTTTCCCAGGGGTCGCCTAAACCATCTGAAAACACATATGCTCCAGAGTTATGAAGTAGCAACGATATAATTTTGATGCTGGGATCGCCACGACACGAGGAACTCTATTAAAGTGTCGCGGCACTGGAATCAGCCGCCAATCCCAATGTGCAAATGCATCAGAGCATAACCACTTCATTTGTTGACAGCTATTGTATCTGTTGAAGGCCGGTAACTAAGCAACTGCAAACAGAAACTACAATACATTCTGTGGTGGCCTTGTTTCTCCTGGAAAGAACCATTAACGCACCCTTCCTTCCTTATATGGCCATATGGAGGGGCCAGTGGGTGGGGGGGGCAGAGTTTTATAGGGATAATATATAAATGTCTTGAAAATGGTGATCGGACAACTGAACGCACGACAGGTGAACCCACGACAACTGAACCCAAGACAACCGAACCCATGACAAGTGAACCCACGGAAAAGTGAACCCACGGAAAAGTGAACCCACGGACAAGTGAACCCACAGACAAGTGACCACACTGACAACTGAACCCATAGACAACCAAACGCACGGCAGGTGACCAGAAAAAAATATAAAAAAAATTAAATAGGATAATGTAAAAAAGCCGAAATGTCTAGAAAACGTACAATGTATAGATTTTCTACTACTGAAGTATACACATACAACAAGAGCCCTCCTCCCTAAAGTTTTGGGCCAAAAGCGCAACACTAATAAAAGTGAGTATTTTCAAAATTATTATTCCTGTAAATTATTCTAGTTCCTTTTTTGCTTTTTAGTTTATAGCTTTAGGCCATAGCCTCACCATCACTTTAAATTGGATTAATAAATAAATGATAAGTGAGCATCATTGAGCATTCTCATCATTATTGAAAATCATTTTTTATTAGTGTCTCATTCATAGGTGTCTTATAAATCCTGTGTTTATGTTGAGTCATAAGCACTCTTCAAAACGATTAGGCTTCTAAAAATAGTACCTACATAATTTATAAAATAAAGGAAGAAAAAATATTATAATTTCATCTTTTACAAAATTAATAATTGTTATAAGTTATTTTATTTTTACTTTAGTATATGTGACATTATATTATCATAAATAAATGTAGTTATATTTTCAATTGTATTTTTAAGAAAGGCATATGCTCATACTGATAGTTATAATAGCCCAGTGGTCGACAAATCGCAGCTCAAGAGCCGCATGCTGGTCTTTAGTGACCGAAGGGCGGCTTGGCCAGTCGTCCACAAAATCGGTTTTGACCCAGATAAACATGGTTTTTTACAGGTTCTTGAAACAAAATCTGGCTCTCAAAATTGTTTTAACCGTCCTGCTGCTGCTAATTTATTCTTTTGATTATTGAGTTTGCCGACCACTGGTTTAACCTGTAGCACTTTGGTAGTATGGCCTGTACTGTGATAAATATTAAGAAATAAATTATGATCATATTTACTAATAAGAAAACAACTTAAATGCCAAGATTTTACCTGCCTAAAGCCAAAAGACTGATATCCTGGTACTTGATTCTTAAAATGTTGTTATAAATGTTTATAGGTTGACAAACATTATGTAATAGAAATGATTTTAAGTTCCATTCTATTCAGAAAATGTATCTACTACCTCTACTAGCAGTGATGAAATTCAAAGCATTCCAGAATTTTTTTTACTCTTATGGCAGATATTTGTGTCCTAACAGGTTGATTAAAAATGCTTTTGAGTACTTTATTTTTTGGATAAGTCTAATATCAAAGATGCATATATCCTTAAAAATCAGTTTGACTATATTTCATGACTTAAGATTATTTTATTTTTTCCTTTCATTAAAATAATATTTTGTTATATTTTTGTTCTTTTTAAGCTTTTCCTAATGGCTATGGAATTTTCAAAGACTCAAAGAGGAAATTTGGTATTGGTATACAAAGGATTTGAATATATTAAACATAGAGAAAGCAAAGACAGTGATGTGATGACTTGGAGATGCAGACAGTATCATGCCCGGACTAGTCATTGCACGGTGTTTATAAAAACACATAAAAATAATGTTATTGCAGAGCCAACAACACACACCCATGACTCGTGTCCACAAAAAGCCAAGGCTAACATTGCTGTAAGCAAAATGAAAGAAAGTATTAAGGCTATTGGTGCAACACCTAAAAATGTTATAGGTAATGTGCTAATAAATTTTAGCAACGATGTCCTGCAGCATATTCCCAAGCAATCATCCCTATCAAGAACTTTAATTCGACACAGAGAAGAGGTGCATTTTCCTGTACCAACTACTTCCAGTTTTGACATCCCACATTATTTCATGACTTAAGATTATTTTATTTTTTCCTTTCATTAAAATAATATTTTGTTATATTTTTGTTCTTTTTAAGCTTTTCCTAATGGCTATGGAATTTTCAAAGACTCAAAGAGGAAATTTGGTATTGGTATACAAAGGATTTGAATATATTAAACATAGAGAAAGCAAAGACAGTGATGTGATGACTTGGAGATGCAGACAGTATCATGCCCGGACTAGTCATTGCACGGTGTTTATAAAAACACATAAAAATAATGTTATTGCAGAGCCAACAACACACACCCATGACTCGTGTCCACAAAAAGCCAAGGCTAACATTGCTGTAAGCAAAATGAAAGAAAGTATTAAGGCTATTGGTGCAACACCTAAAAATGTTATAGGTAATGTGCTAATAAATTTTAGCAACGATGTCCTGCAGCATATTCCCAAGCAATCATCCCTATCAAGAACTTTAATTCGACACAGAGAAGAGGTGCATTTTCCTATACCAACTACTTCCAGTTTTGACATCCCACAAAAATATCTTCATTTAACTCTATATGACTCAGGAAGCAATGATCCAAACAGAATTCTAGCAATTGGGAATAAAGATTTATTACTTGAATTGGACAAGAATGAAATGTATGGCGATGGAACATTTGACAAGGTGGCAAAATTGTTTTACCAACTTTACACGTGGCATGCGAAAATTGGTAATGCTTACCCTCCATGCATATATTTTCTTTTGCAAAGAAAAAACCTTCAAACATTTACCAAGATGTGTGAAATTTTGAAACAACTTTTGCCAAACTTATCCCCTCAAAAGGTTTTGGTAGATTTTGAAAAAGCCTGTATGAGAGCAGTTCTTACAGCTTTCCCAAGCGCAGAGGTTAAGGGTTGTTATTTTAACTTATGCCAGAATTTGATAAGAAAAATTAGTTGTGTTGGCCAAAAATCTGATTTTGAGGCAGACATTGAACTTAAATTGAAACTAAAATCTCTGGCCGCCTTAGCATTTGTACCCATAAATGATGCGAGAGCTGTGTTTGATACTCTTGCTGCAACATTCCCAGATGATAGAAGGTATAATGAAGTTCTGACCTTTTTTTTTTAAACTTACATTGAAGGTGTAATAGGTAGAGAGCCACAATTTCCAATCAAAATTTGGCATCAATATGATGCTGCTATGGAAAGGTCACCAAAAACTACTAATTGTTGTGAAGGATTTCACAATGGCTTAAATGCATTATTTCATTGCAGCCATCCAAGTATCTGGAGTTTATTTGAGGGCCTTCAGAAGGATATATCTTGTCATAGGCTCACTTTGGCAAAAGCACAAATATATCAACCAGAAAAAAAAAGAAGAAATATGCACTTCTAGCAGTTCAGGGATATGAAAATAAACATGATAAGATAGCTTACTTGCCCAGAATGGCAAATCTGCAATGAATTAAAATTCATTATTCATAGTTATTTTTCATGAATTCAGATATTATATTTGATAATAAACATATTTTATATAATGCTATGCATTCTTCCTTTTTTTCTATTTTTTTTTAACTTGTTGTATATTTTATAATAATTTTTTTTTTAAATTATAAAATAATTGTTGAGCACTTTTTATCCAATAGACTTCATTAGAGTACTAAATTAGACAAGTCATTTTGACAAAAATTTCACAAAGTAGTAAGTATGAAAAACAAAAATAAATAAAAGTTTCAAAGTTTAATTAAACAAAATTCTTCATTATCTCACATAAACCATAGTCAAACATTCCATGAAAAATAAAAATGTATCTTTTGTAACATAAATTTGCCAAAATTTCAAAATATAATATAAATACTCAAAAAAAAAAAAGTGAAATTAAAATTTATTTGATTTATAAATAAAATTAACACTACAACGTAGATTACCATTACAAACACAAGATGATTTATTCTTGTTAATATGCCTAAACAATATTTAAAAAACCCATTATATTATACATACTATAGAAACTATATTATAATGTCATCCTATTCTTAGTGGGCCTTTGATACCAAGAGATTACATTAAAGTGGTTTTAGGGTAATAACCAAAAATGGTAGCATGTTCCAAGACACTTTACTTTAAACAACCTATAGGCCTACTATAACTTTATAACACAGTAAAAGGGAGGAGTCTAGGCTTTATACTGTATTGTTTTTTATTTAGGATAAAAAATGACTTTAATAAGGGTTCTTGGTTTCATTATCTAAACTGTACGTTGTCTATTTTTTCTATACAATAAATTAATAATAATGGGATAATTCATGAAAGTTAAAAAATTACAGGAAAAAGTACCAGGTAATAAATAAAAAAAGTCCGAAAATACATTAAATTATATTCATTATAACTTAATATAACTCTACTAAATACGTTTGTTAGACGATATTTATTTCGCATAGTTGAGCAAAGCATCAATTCAATTATAAATTAATAAAATCAATAAAAATCAACACTCTTAAAATATTCCGAATAGTATGGTATGCCTCTGGAAAGTATGTCTTGAGGCAGGTAAACATGTAAAAAGACCACTTTATTTTTTGTATAGTAGCGGAGAACCGAATTTCAAAATATGGAAAGAATACTTATAATTAAGCTTAGGGCTAGGGCCTACTTGTTTACGACGATACTGTCGATGTTAGCATTAGGCAGTACGCTCCATATTAAAGGCGACATAAGGAATACATTTCATTATCAGAGTCGCACTGAGTGAGACTGAGAGGGTCCGTAAGTTGACATTTCTTGACAAGAACAAATAACTCGTTCTAATTCTAATTGCAAAACCAAAATAATTTGCCAACTATATTATTACTCGTTTTTTAATTATTTTTTTTAAGCCGCAATGCTTTGCAGAGTAGAATTATTTGTTAACGTTAATTTATTAACCAATGAAACTAATTATACAAATTTATATCATATTATTCATATGTATTTAATCAGTAGAAAATTTTAGGTACATTTTCTAGGCGTTTCGGAATTTTAAAATTTAATATTAATTCTATTCAATTTTATTATTTTTGTGGTCACATGTCGTACGTTCAGTTGTCTATGGGTTCAGTTGTCAGTGTGGTCACTTGTCTGTGGGTTCACTTGTCCCTGGGTTCACTTGTCCGTGGGTTCACTTGTCATGGGTTCGGTTGTCTTAGGTTCAGTTGTCGTAGGTTCACTTGTCGTGCGTTCAGTTGTCTGGGAACCCTTGAAAATATCAGTTTCGTATTCCTACCTGCAGCTGAAACAGAACACAATCGTCTCCGCGATCGTTGGACTCCTGTGCAACTGACGAGGTAAGTGTCACAGGAAAGGGGGGGTGGGGGGTGCATCCGCTAAGATATCATAGGTTTCAGGCAATACCATGAACTGTCTTGTGGAGGAGAGTAATAATTTGTTCTTTATAATTCAAAAAAAGTTTGACTAAAGTCGGCCTAAAGTGTTAAATATTTCTTGCCCACCACGAGGACCTGTAGGGGTGTACAAGAAACCTCAAGTAAGGCTCTAGATTGTTTTAGGGGATACAGTGTAGCGGCTGTGTTAAGGCAAAATGAAAAGTAATGTAGTTTGTATTTCAAACCGTGAGTGTAGGTTATTTATTACAAAAATTGAGTGTAGAATATTTATTGAAAACCTTGAGTGTAGAATATTTATTTCAAACCTTGAGTGTAGAATATTTATTGAAAACCTTGAGTGTAGAATATTTATTTCAAACCTTGAGAGTAGAATATGTATTTCAAACCTTGAGAGTAGAATATTTATTTCAAACCTTGAGTATAGAATATTTATTTCAACCTTGAGTGTAGAATATTTATTTCAATCCTTGAGTATAGAATATTTATTTCAAACCTTGAGTGTAGAATATTTATTGCAAACCTTGAGTGTAGAATATTTATTTCAAACCCTGAGTGTAGAATATTTATTTTAAACCTTGAGTGTAGAATATTTATTTCAAACCTTGAGTGTAGAATATTTATTTCAAACCCTGAGTGTAGAATATTTATTTTAAACCTTGAGTGTAGAATATTTATTTCAAACCTTGAGTGTAGAGTATTTTTTGCTTATTGTTAACTTTCGATAAACGTCAGAGTCGGAGCTTCGGATCACGAGTTATAGGAGCAAGGTGTAGTCGTATTCGTGTTTTCGAAAATTTGAATACCAAAGTAAATACCTAGCTCCGAAAGCGGTGACGTAACAACGTGTTAATTCCTCACGGTTTTCTTCCCCTCCCCCCACCTTTGAAGTAATCGCTATGTCACGTGACTGTGCTGGAGTGAGAAGAAGGATATTAGTTCTTTTCAACGCTAGCTTTCTTGCGGTTTGTATAATTGCAATATTACCATCCCCTCGTTCCATGCTGTGAGTTTCACGCATGGGTCCCGTTATATCTTTTTTTAAACTCATTAAGGTGACATTGGGCAAATTTACAAGACCTAGGTTAGTGGCATAGGAATAGGCGGGGTGGGGGGCGTACGTTTATTTGCGTCGAGGGTGGTAAATTTTTTGACTGCGACTATTCGCACCCGGGTACCAGAAGTGAGAGGTTGGGATTAAAAAAAACTATTGAAAATATTATTGGTCGGTTTGTAAGACAAACGGAGGTATCAAATGAAAGATAATTGAATGGACTGTATGTTTGTAAACTTAATTCTTCAGTTGAACTCAAATAAACTGCCACAAATGACATCCGAATAGCTTGAGTCTAATGGTACCCGGGTGCGAATGGCGGCGCTCCGTGTCTGGGTCCATGTTATTCTTTATTGTCATTAATTGTAAAATAGAAATATTCTAAAGTGAAAGATATGCTATTAAGTTGTTTTTTTAGCTGCATTTCAATGAATCGAAAAGACTCCGGATACTTTATAAGTTGGAGATGGTTTTTGTTCACTCTTTGCTCATGTAAATGTTTCTATTTTTTTGGCCATCGTTAGGAAAAACAGCAACTTGAACCATGGCAGCAGCTACTCGTGAGCTCACCGTGTTGGTGCTTGTGTTTACGGCCTTGAACTCTGTCACCTCAGCGACGTTCGACAGCGTGATAGCCTCATCTTCTAAGGCTTGTCAAATCACAGTCGACAGCTGCAAATGGCAGGCTAAGTTAGTTGAGCTTGTTGACGACTGCAGACTGATGTCAGCAACTTTCAACGGCGTCACCGCCAGCCAGTGTTTTGTTAAAATTGGATTCTGCACCGAAATCGAGTTTGTAAAATTAAAAAACGCCGCCTGCCGTAAATCAGAAAGCGAACAGCAGACTGTCTCCCCGGCTAAGACAGCACTGTATACAGTATTAAATTCCGCATCAGAAGATTGCAGAAGTAAGGCTCTAGCTTGTGTTCAGGGATCCAGTGTAGCGACTGTGCTAAAGCAAAATGAGAAGTATTGTGATTTGTTTCAGATCAGCAACACGCAAACAACGACAAAAACCTGCCTGACAGCAAGTCCTGGCTGTTCAGATGATGAATTTAACAGACTGAAGTCCACTGCGTGCACCTCTCCCGACGTAAGCGGTGGACCGTTCGCCACGGCTGTGATTGCGAGTTCATCCGCGTGCAAATACACCATGGAAGTCTGCACACGAATAATCCGTTCGGTTGTGGCCCTGATACAGAGTGAGCAGTACTGTCGGGTCATGACCATCGACACTAAGGGTGCCAGAAGACAAAGCTGCCTGGTAGGAAGTGAAAAGTGCACACCATCAGAGTTTGACCAGCTGAAGCAAGCAGCTTGCAGCGGTGCAGCCGTGCACGTGGGCAGGGTCGCATTGCTCACGTGTCTTATTTATGGATTTTTGAACTAATTAGTGGATAGGAATCTTTTTTTTACAATTACTTTTTTAAAGATTCAATTTGGAGCGTTTCATTACAATATGTTTCTTTCTTTCTTTCTTTTTTTCTTTCTTTTTTTTTCTTTCTTTTTTTCTTTTTTTCTTTTTTTCTTTCTTTTTTTCTTTTTTTCTTTTTTTTTTTCTTTTTTTTTTTTTTTTTTTTTTTTTTTCTTTTTTTTTTTTTTTTTTTTTTTTTTTTNTATCTAAACTTGTTTATGTGTAAATAACTGAATAATAATCAGCAACATAAATCCATATTTCTTTTTTTTTCATGTTTATTACTGCTGAATTTTACTAATAAAATAAATACATTTTTATTAGATTAGTTTTCTTTTTTTCCAACCGAGTATGAAGAGGCATGGGTTTATTTCGTTACCAACACAACCTGTACGTTTTAGTAATGTGTCACTTCTGATTGTGTGTATTAAAAATGTGACGTCTGTTTGTGGGTGACAAATGCATCACTTCTGATTGTGTGTATTAAATAATATCACCTCCGTTTGTGTGTTACAAATGTATCAATTCTGATTGCATGTATTAAAAATATTACCTATGTTTGTGTGTTACAAATGTAGCACCTACGACTGAGTGTATTAAATATATTACTTCTGCGTGTGTGTATCAAATATCTCAGCACTGATTGTATCTAAACCAGTGAGTCGGAGAGACAGATCAAGAAGTCAATAGGGCATTAGACAAGTGAGCAGGAGGAGAGGCAGATGCCTACCAGGATGTTATTTATGTGGTGATGATGGGTCTGAATTAGGAACATTTTATTATTCATTGCTTTCAATGGACATTTATACCGAAATAAATACAAGTTTCATTTTGAAAAAAAAAAATCTATTATAATATAACAGGGAGTCAGCAGTATGCTGAAGCTGGTTAGAACCGGTTCAGGCGAACCAGTTGTTAACTATTCTAATAAACCGGTTGATAACTATCAACCGGTTGTTAACTGTTCTTAATGAACCGGTTGTTAACCATTCTAATGAACCAGTTGTTAACTACTCCATTGAACTGGTTGTTAACTGTTTTAATGAACCGGTTGTTGTTTGACTGGCAGCACACGACCGGAATGAGTTGTGACATTTTTTTAAATGTCTTAAAACCATTTAGGAAAGAATCGGAAGCAAAGTTTCCTACAATAAATAACTGATCTCAACAACTCTATATAAGTAAATAGAATGAAAGCACAGATTGTTTCGGGAACAAAAACAAGACAATAAATGACACACATTGCATAACACGCTATTTAAAGTCTCTATGACACACGCATAGAAAAAAATCGTACCCTCTCACAACCCTAATCCCCCCCCCCCTTTTGCCCCTCCACAACTCAATTTAATTTGAATAAAATTGTGTGTTTTTTTAATAGAAATAGTTGGTGTTTAAATTTTAATCAGACAATGATAACTAGGTGACACGTCATATAATCTAAAATCTCACAGTTGAGATATCCTTTATTGAGATCCTACTGCAGTCATTGTTAGTGGCGCAGGTATTTTTTATTATTTTAAAACCACTTCCTTTATTTAAAAGTGGTCTCTATTTTTTTAATGCCCAAAATGCATTAAAATATCGGTCTTATATTATTGATGGGTAGTAACCTAGATCAGAATGTTAGACCACTTTAGTCTCCGGATACATGCGGTTTAGAATGTTAGACCACTTAAGTCTCCTGATACGCGTGGCTCAGAATGTTAGACTACTTTAGTCTCGTGATACGCGTGGCTCAGAATGTTAGACCACTTTAGTCTCGCGTGGCTCAGAATGTTAGACCACTTTAGTCTCCTGATACGCGTGGCTCAGAATGTTAGACCACTTTAGTCTCCTAACACGCGTGGCTAAGAATGTTAGACCACTTTAGTCTCCTAGCACGCGTGGCTCAGAATGTTAGACCACTTTAGTCTCCTAACACGCGTGGCTCAGAATGTTAGACCACTTTAGTCTCGCGTGGCTCAGAATTTTAGACCACTTATTTTCCTGATACGCGTGGCTCAGAATGTTAGACCACTTATTTTCCTGATACGCGTGGCTCAGAATGTTAGACCACTTTAGTCTCGCGTGGCTCAGAATGTTAGACCACTTATTTTCCTGATAAGCGTGGCTCAGAATGTTAGACCACTTTAGTCTCGTGTGGCTCAGAATGTTAGACCACTTATTTTCCTGATACGCGTGGCTCAGAATGTTAGACCACATTAGTCTCGTGTGGCTCAGAATATTAGACCACTTATTTTCCCTTATACGCGTGGCCCAGAATGTTAGACCACTTATTTTCCTGATACGCGTGGCTCAGAATGTTAGACCACTTTAGTCTCCTGACACGCGTGGCTAAGAATGTTAGACCACTTTAGTCTCCTAGCACGCGTGGCTCAGAATGTTAGACCACTTTAGTCTCCTAACACGCGTGGCTCAGAATGTTAGACCACTTTAGTCTCGCGTGGCTCCTGATACGCGTGGCTCAGAATGTTAGACCACATTAGTCTCGTGTGGCTCAGAATATTAGACCACTTATTTTCCCTTATACGCGTGGCTCAGAATGTTAGACCACTTATTTTCCTGATACGCGTGGCTCAGAATGTTAGACCACTTTAGTCTCGTGTGGCTCAGAATGTTAGACCACTTTAGTCTCGTGTGGCTCAGAATGTTAGATCACTTATTTTCCTGATACGCGTGGCTCAGAATGTTAGACCACTTATTTTCCTGATACGTGTGGCTCAGAATGTTAGACCACTTATTTTCCTGATACGCCTGGCTCAGAATGTTAGACCACTTATTTTCCTGATACGCGAGGCTCAGAATGTTAGACCGCTTATTTTCCTGATACGTGTGGCTCAGAATGTTAAGTCTAATATAATTTGTTGTAGCGTGGCCAATTTTCACTTGGATTTAAATTATAGGGCTACATAATGACCACCCCCCCCCCAGCCACCACAAACACACACACCAATGCCCATCCTTCCCTAGCTAAAATTAGCCTAAAGTTTGACACTATGATCTGACTGTGAGATACAATTTTATGAGAATGTTTTGTTTTTTTAAAAAAAAAGATAACAATGACAGGACTATGTTACATCATATTTTGATAACAAGCTGTGTGTCTTTTTTAAAATGAAAATAAAAAAATTAATTTTTCCTTCTTCGAATTCTCTACTTTTGTTTTCTGATCTTCTGGCCAAACAGTATGTGGATGTGACTTAAGTCACATAGAGCAGTCAATATCTGGCGGTGTGTGGACTTGTGGGGGGGGGGGGGGTTGAGAGAGAAGGGATGAGAAGGTATGGTTTTTTTGTAGTGTGGTAAATGGTGTGGGAGAATGAGGGTATGGGAGAGTGGAAGTGTTTGGGAGAATGAGGGTATGGGAGAGTGGAAGTGTTTGGGAGAATGAGGGTATGGGAGAGTGGAAGTGTTTGGGAGAATGAGGGTATGGGAGATTGGAAGTGTTTTGGAGAATGAGGGTATGGGAGAGTGGAAGTGTTTGGGAGAATGAGGGTATGGGAGAGTGGAAGTGTTTGGGAGAATGAGGGTATGGGAGAGTGGAAGTTTTTGGGAGAATGGGGGTATGGGAGAGTGGAAGTGTTTGGGAGAATGAGGGTATGGGAGAGTGGAAGTGTTTGGGAGAATGGGGATATGGGAGAGTGGAAGTGTTTGGGAGATTGAGGGTATGGGAAATTGGAAGTGTTTGGGAGAATGAGGGTATGGGAGAGTGGAAGTGTTTGGGAGAATGAGGGTATGGGAGAGTGGAAGTGTTTGGGAGAATGAGGGTATGGGAGAGTGGAAGTGTTTGGGAGAATGAGGGTATGGGAGAGTGGAAGTGTTTGGGAGAATGAGGGTATGGGAGAGTGGAAGTGTTTGGGAGAATGAGGGTATGGGAGAGTGGAAGTGTTTGGGAGAATGAGGGTATGGGAGAGTGGAAGTGTTTGGGAGAATGAGGGTATGGGAGAGTGGAAGTGTTTGGGAGAATGAGGGTATGGGAGAGTGGAAGTGTTTGGGAGAATGAGGGTATGGGAGAGTGGAAGTGTTTGGGAGAATGAGGGTATGGGAGAGTGGAAGTGTTTGGGAGAATGGGGGTATGGGAGAGTGGAAGTGTTTGGGAGAATGAGGGTATGGGAGAGTGGAAGTGTTTGGGAGAATGGGGTTCGGGAGAGGGTAAGGGCGGGGGGTATAGTGGGCTGTTGGAAAATGGGGGGTGGGGTAGAGTGTGGGAATGAGAAGTTAGGAGTGTGGGGGGGTTGGGGAGGATCGGAGTGTTAATTGATTGAAGGGTGTTAGCGTTAATTGATTGGAGGATGTGAGTGTTAATTGATTGGAGGATGTGAGTGTTAATTGATTGGAGAATGTGAGTGTTAATTGATTGGAGGATGTGAGTGTTAATTGATTGGAGGAGGTGAGTGTTAATTGATTGGACGAGGTGAGTGTTAATTGATTGGAGAATGTGAGTGTTAATTGATTGGATAATATGAGTTTTAATTGATTGGAGGATGTGAGTGTTAATTGATTGGAGTAGGTGAGTATTAATTGATTGGAGAATGTGAGTATTAATTGATTGGAGGAGGTGAGTGTTAATTGACTGGAGAATGTGAGTGTTAATTGATTGGAGGATGTGGGTGTTAATTGATTGGAGAATGTGAGTATTAATTGATTGGAGGGGATATAGTGGAGGCTATAACAAAAAAAAAGAGATAAATAAAGAGCATTTAATTTGACAAAAATGAAAATAGCCCAACCGGCAAAAGGGAAATTGCGCCATCTTTATCATGTCAGTTATAGCAGTAACTAATTGAAAAGTAGTCGAGGATATAATCGAGTTACCTACCGGGTCTGGAACTCCGAGCTTTAGCTCACTCACCCGCCACACGTTAATACACAATGTGTCCCCATTTGTCCATTTCGTGTGGCGTACCTAACAGCTTTGAGGGGCATTTGTGGAAAAGCTGAATACAACATTTGTAAGGAGAGTCTAGCAGCGGGGGGGGGGGGGGGGGGGGGGGGGGGGCCGTTTTTTGGGGGGGGGGGGGGGGGGGGCGGCTGCGTGTGCAGTTTTTTGGGGAGTTAGCCCCGGTCGGCATTTAAACAAGGTACGCCGCTGCCTTGTTTCACTATCTCTCCACGCCCCGCCACTGCCATGTTTCACGTTCTCTCCACCACCCGAGACCACGCCACTGCCATATAAAAGATTTCCCCCCTGCCTCAGGCAATCCTAGATCCCACTTTGCAGACAGATTTTGTGGTACAATGAGTGGGAAGAATGTCACCAAGCAAGTTAACATAACAAAAGTTCTGTATGAGGCCAGACATTGTTACGCATGCGGAACAACATGCCAGGAAAAGCTACACAAACGTGTTTGATAAACTGAGGCCAATGATATGACAGCTACAACCTTTCAAGGTGCTGATATTTTCTCGGCTCGTGTCCAATGTTCCCTCTAAGGTTTGCTGGTTCGTGTGTAAAATCATACAGTTGTGTGCAAAGTTTTACAGGATCAATTTGTGTGTGTGTGTGTGTGTGTGCAACATTTTACAGCCCATATACACAAGCACACACTTACATTATGACTCGTGTTATTTTCTATCTGCTGTTGCTGTATATACTTTACTAATAAACATTACAAATTTTAAAATTTTTAGAACCCTTGTCACTAAAAGTCATTTACCCCCGTATCGCTTACAATCCCCCGCCCCTATGGGCACGTGTAATAGTTGTGTCTACCCTCAGACCATCGAAAAATTTCATCTAAACAAAGGTGTCTAAATCTGTCTAATACACTACCCGTTAATACACAGACTCCTGCTATAGTAACACCCCTCATTCCCCCAGTCCAATAGATGAGATCCCTTTTACTAAAACACCTGTTAGATTTGCCTCACGTCCAGGTGTTCCCATAGTCGGACGGTTCATGAATGGTGGGAAATGACATGGGAAACAGGGTTAATCCGTACATTTCTTACGTTTTATTCTCAGTGGAATGCCTAGTGCTTGTTAAAAAATAAAATGAGTAAAACAGAGTATGGTTGTTATGTGCTAGTGCTTGTTATGAAGTCTGTCGGAATATCTGGTAGAACCAAGAGGGAGCCCTGTCCGTATAAAACACACAACCCTACTTTTAAAATTTCTTGTAGCTAGCTCCCCGGGCGCCATTGTTGTTTATGGTCTAACCAGAGCGCCCCGCAACTCACAGAACACGTCAGCCCTTTGTTAACAAGCGTAGCGGGGAAATGTGAACAATGGCCGAGCTGTGACCTTTGGTTACAATGCGCGGTGTAGCGTGACTTGTGAGCGCAGGTGGGGTGATGGTCAGTCAAGAGTTGAAGTCATTGATAATTAAAAAATATAACCCCCTAGACTAAAAAATTTAAACAACACACTACAATTACTCTAATTAGGACCCTACTCGGTCCTCAAACTTGCCAAGAAAAAGCTTAAAACCACCTGTCCTGCCTACCAAACCATATACAATAGACAAGAAAACTAATTCAAATACAAGAAAATATACAATCAAAACACTTTGAGAACCCCTGAAAATGAGAAATATGTGATTACTCATCAATAAATTTCAATAAAGTTATCCTGCTACAATAGAATTATTCCATTACGAGAAGAAAACTCGTTATGAGTCACAACTAATGAGAACCACTTATTAGAAAATCAACCACGACATCGTGATAACCACTTTAAATATACAAGAAAACTAATTAAAAATATAAGAAAAGTTATTAAAATGCAACCACAAATGACCCCCAGACTTTGAGAATCACTTAAAATAGACAAGAAAACTAATGAAAATACAAGAAAAAAATATACCCAAAACACAAAGAGAACCACTTATTAGAAAAAAATGAGAACAACTCATACTAAAATTATATAACAAGAAAACTAATGAAAATACAAGAAAAAAATATACCCAAAACACAAATTAATAGAACCACTTATTAGAAAAAATGAGAACCACTCATAATAAAATTATATAATTAAAAAACTGTCCTACAACAATACGTGAAAAAACTAACGAATCCCTCTTTTGTCTTTGCTATCGTATTTGTTATCTATTTGATGTCGTATTTAATTAAAATAATTTAATCAACTTAATTTAATCAACTTAATTACAAAGTTAACCATACACAACAGTACAAGTATAATTAATTCAATATAATTACGCTCGGACAACAATTCAATATAATTACACTCGGACAACAAAGGGAGGGCACTTTTATAAGACACAAAAAAGTAATTATCGGGTTATTCCCCTTGGCGGGTCTGGCGGGTTGACAACAAATCCTCATTTGTCAGTACGGTGTCACAACAAAACGAGTGACCTGATTTAAGCGCCACCCGTTCCCGCTCCGTCTAGCAACATTTGGTAAGGCCTCAAGAGCAGACATGTTTTGAAAACCAACATTCGATCACAGCCTAATACCAGCCTCCACGACTCCAGCCTCCACGACTCTAGCCTCCACGACTCCAGCCTCCACGACTCCAAATAAGTCCAATAAACCCTCAACACTAATATAAAGATTAGTACATACAATGATAGAAATGGGTAAAATGTGTTGTCATCGACTATGCCAATTTTCAGCTCGATGGGTTGACGGGAAGTGGGTCAATTAGCCGGCCGAAGATATTGCCACCCAGCCAGAAAGAAACATACGAACCCGTACAAAAGCGACGTTAATATAAAAGATTTTAGAAAGGGTAAAGCAGCCCCGAGGTTTTACACCGCCCTTAAAAGTTTTTGTAAACAATCTAGAACTCACGCACGCCACAGCATCTGCACTGAGTAGCTCACTCTTTGTCATGACAGCCAGGTAAGAGACGTTGGTCAGTATGTACACAACTATGACCAGCAGAATGCCAAAGATGGCCGCCCTAGGCAAGTTCCTGTTGGTGGGAAAATAAATCTGTAAGTTATTAAGTGATGAATATAGTCTCATCGTGGATGCATCCGTGTTCACAGATTTGTTTAATTTCTTTCCCTTGTAGATAAATTATTTTTGAACCGCAAAAAATAAAAATACGTGCTATTTGTTTACCAAGAATGCGCATTATTTGTATATCCCCTGTTATGTTAAGTCACCTGGCCGAGAGCGGATTTGAATTGCTTTAAACAATTACATGTTATAGAGTTGAAAGAAAACAAGTAATTTAGATTTTTTGTTTTTAAAGTGAACAGCGTATTTGTTCTACCCCAAAAAATTTGTCTTGGTTTCTAAAGGAAATAAAATTGGTCAAATTATTGTTTGTCAGTAAA
The DNA here is from genome assembly GCA_964033795.1 of Lymnaea stagnalis. Lineage (NCBI taxonomy): Eukaryota > Metazoa > Mollusca > Gastropoda > Lymnaeidae > Lymnaea > Lymnaea stagnalis. The sequence continues at coordinate 191,015 of CAXITT010000601.1, read as the reverse complement.
TGTTCGAATGTCGGTTTGATAGGAATACAAACTACAAGCGTCACGAGGCATGAAATAAAGAAATGATTGCAGAAGATCTGTAGTACGATCGTTTCATTATGAAATAAATTCCTTATTTTGTAATAGCTCTGCAGTATACAAGTTTGATAATGAAATAAAGACTTGATTGTAGCAGATCTCAAGTATAAATATTTGATAATGATACGTATGCAAAAAAAATATTTTTTTTTTTTAACAATTAGGATTAATGTTAACATGTAAAATTATGCATTGGTTAGTTTTCTTGCCGTCTTAGTTATTTTACTGCCGCGTTGAATTAAGTTCATCAAAATAATCTCATTTGTTACTTACACACATTAAAACAGTTAACACAACATAGTGTTTGTTGTTTTTCCACAGAGAGTTGTATGTTAGTACAACATTGTCGGACATGTACAGATTCAGTAATTCAAAGTTTTGTGGTGACTCGATTGAAAGATCCTGACGTAAGTGTTTTTGTTTCATAAAATCGATACATAATTATTTTATATTTTAATCAATTGAAGCAACTTAAATACATCTATTCTATATTCATTTTCTCCCCAGTTAAATACCTTAAAGGAAAGACTGGCAATGATATAATTGACTTTTGTTTCCCAGAAATACCAACGTTCTTCTTAAAACGTGTTTTAAAAATAAATTGATCAAAGGTGATTTCAATAGTGTGTGAAGTCTCCCAGTTTGCCAGGTAAATGTTTTAAATGTAGCTGCATACTTGCCGGGGTTCCTGATCTCCTCTACGACTGAATTCAGATTGGCCCTATGAGAGAAATGATAAACTTGTATGAGAGAAATTAGAGAGTAGCTTCTATGAGAGAAATTAGAGAATAACTTCTATGACAGAAATTAGAGAGTAACTTTGATGAGAGAAATTAGGGAGTAACTCTTACTTATAAGAGATAAATTAGAGATTAACATCTATGAGAGAAATTAGAGAGTAAATTCTACGAGAGGAATTAGAGAGAAACTTTGATGAGAGAAATTAGGGAGTAACTTCTATGAGAGAAATTAGAGAGTAGCTTATAATAGAGAAATTAGAGAGTAACTGTTACTTATAAGAGATAACACTGCTTCTGTATTTCACCGAAATCCAAGACTGACATTACAAAAAAGAATTCGGAAGGGAAAAAAAAAGTGAAAATAAAGTTAAGATGGTTATATAAGCTCAGACAACGTCGGTGAAAGTCTGTGGTTCTCTGGCGTTTACAAACGACGGTCGGTCAAAATCAAATTATTATTCTTTATCGTGAGAACTGTCCAATTGAAACTTCGAACGAACGAAAAAATTGGTGCCTCGATTCTGGTGTTCATTCCAAAATTTTATCATAGAAAATATCACTATTTTATTTACTTTGCAACAATAAATGTGATTAATTTTAACATTGCACTAGTCATTAAAGGCCAAGGCCGTTGTTAATGATCAACAGTAAAGATTCTGATGCGAGAGGTTGCAGTTTAACCATAAGGTCAGACAAATGTCTCTCTCTCCCCAAAGTATGTCGGTCTTGGAGGTCAGTGAAATACGGGAGTAAATGTAAACACAGCCTCAAAATCGCGGAAGGATCATCCCGTTGAGCCCCGGAAGTATCGAGGAACTTCCGGCTTCAGAAAGAAAGCAAACAAGCAAATATGGTTTCTATATTTCTATATATGTTTCTAAATGGACCACTAAAATATTTGTGGCGTCCGTATGATTGCTGTGCTTGTGTACTCGGAGCCTCAAAGCGTTCAAGATAAGAAAGCACGATGGTATCTTAAAAAGATTTTGTTAGCCAGAAGTCTCTACAGGAAATGATAGCGTTATTCCTCATGATATGATCGAGTTTCCCACCTTGACAAAGAGAGACGATGCCGCCGATGATGATGACGAAACGTGCAGACGTCTTTCCTATGGGTGTGACTCGTGACGCCAGGCGTGAACTGTACGTGTTGATGATAACGAGGCTCACTGGGGGAAAAGGTCACGATGCCCCATTATAGCTTTACAAAACAATACAGTTAGAAGACATTTTAAAGCGGCAATACAAGATTTTAAGTACTGATGTAGCTTTACTGCGACACTTCATTTTTACACTTCATTTTAACCAATAATTTAAACATTAATAATTCAATTTAATCCTTAATTTGAACACACCATTTTAATATTTAAAATCTACACTTCATCCTAACACTTCGTTTTAATATTTCATCCTAACACTTCCTTTTAACATTTTATTTTAACGCTTCATTTTAAGATTTACTTCTAACACGTCATTTTAACACTTCATTTTAAGATTTTACTCAAACGCTTATTTCTAACATTTCATTTTAACACTTTTTTTTTAATATTGTATTTTTACACTTCATTCTGACACTTCATTTTAACATTTCATTTTAACGATTCTTTTAAAGATTTAATTCTAACATTCATTTTAATTTGTCATTATAACACTTCATGTTAGCACTTCATTTTAAGATTTCATTCTATCATTTCCTTCCTGCTAATACATCATTAAAAAAAACGCATGTGTATACTTTTGAAAAGACTTTAATCATTTAAAAAAAAAAGCAATGACACATTCTTCTCCTGTAGTACACATCTGACTTACTTAAGGTTGTCACGGCAATCAGCTTTTCCAGTAGCTGAGGTCTGCTACATGTGGGGAAGAAGACACTCGTGATTCAACTAGGTGGACATTTCAAAATGTGTTTTGGTTATTTTTTTATTGTATTTTTTGTTTAGTTCCGCATAAGTTTCTACGTGGGTTTATGGGAATTAGCGTAGAATTATTTTTAAGTTTTTTTTGTTGTTTTTTTTGCACTATTAAGTGCACCCCTCCGCCCATCTTGACAAATGCGCCCTGGCGCAAGCATTCCAGTCAAAAATCAACATTTTTAGGCGTCGTCTAAGAGGTGGCATTCGAGGCGTCCCTTCTCCGGTATTCGACTGGAAGTGAACAATTAGAACCGGGCATAGACTTCTATTCAGCCTCATCACTAGTCAAATAAATGGCATTCCTATTGTCTGACTTTGTCCACGTGTTTTCTTCTCCCGATTACAGTAGTCTCTTTAAACCAATGTACGGGAGTTCCAATTAAATACAAATGACCAGTTGTCACAGACAGCAAGCTCTTAATCAGGAAGGTCGCACCCTTGCTACTTCTTTATGTGTTATGGTAATTAATTAATGACATTGACTCTGTATCATGGTTGCGGTCGTGATCTCAAGAGTATGTTAAGATTTGGCTATGGCGAGTAGCATTGCCCCTGTACTAATAAGGTGTGCTAAGTGAATGTATGTAGGACAAGTACAGTCCTTAGTACATAGTGGTGAAATGCCAACTCACAAAATCGGTTGTTAGTATTTGTGTCTACCCCCCCAACCCCCCGCAGAATGGCTATGTAGCAAAGTACTATAGTAAATTAGAAAAATAATTATTTTTAACGCAAATTTGATGCTCATCTTTGCATGATACCTGATGAACGGCTACTCACAAATCAGATGGTACAGTTAATGTAAAGAAAAAAAACCTCTTTGACCGGCTTTGTTACTGCAAAGTTAACTTTGCAACAGGCTTTGTTACTGCCAGGTTAACTCTGTGACGGGTTCTGTTACTGCCAGGTTAACCCTGTGACGGGTTCTGTTACTGCCAGGTTAACTCTGTGACGGGTTCTGTTACTGCCAGGTTAACTCTGTGACGGGTTCTGTTACTGCCAGGTTAACTCTGTGGCGGGTTCTGTTACTGCCAGGTTAACTCTGTGACGGGTTCTGTTACTGCCAGGTTAACTCTGTGACGGGTTCTGTTACTGCCAGGTTAACTCTGTGACGGGTTCTGTTACTGCCAGGTTAACTCTGTGACGGGTTCTGTTACTGCCAGGTTAACTCTGTGACGGGTTCTGTTACTGCCAGTTTAACTCTGTGACGGGTTCTGTTACTGCCAGGTTAACCCTGTGACATGATCTGTTGCTGCCAGTTTAACTCTGTGACGGGTTCTGTTACTGCCAGGTTAACTCTGTGACGGGTTCTGTTACTGGCAGGTTAACTCTGTGACGGGTTCTGTTACTGCCAGGTTAACGCACCGACAGTCTATGCTACTGCCAGTTTAACTCTGTGACAGGCTATTGTTACTGCCAGGTTAACTATGTAAACGACTCTGTCATTGCCGGGCAATTCGGTTCCATAAGCATTGAAGCCACACCAAGAAAGATCAGTTACCAGGAGTGTCGTTACACGTTCCCAGTGAACTGTGGTCCTCTTTAAACCATTTCTTTCTTAAGGGCATCATTAGACATGGACGTGCCTAGTCGTGAACACGCAAATGAACCAGTTCCAATATCCACGGAGATCGCTACGTCTAATTACTACCAGGGATGTCTCCGCCAATATAGTATGCAGTCATCTCCGAATTGTTATTTTTTTTATTTTTATGGGACGTAATATGATGAGGTTTTGTCTTTTGTTTATTTATTGATCATTAGTTACTTAGAGGCAAGGCTTTTACATAGATAAATATATCAATAGTGTTTTCAATCCCTGGTTCCACCACAACTGCTCGACTCTGAATTCTGCTTTGAATACAACAACTTATTATAATAATGATAATAACTATGAAAACTAAACAGCTCTTTAAAACACATTTCTTCATATAAATCTGCGTATGCATTTTTGTTTGCATTGATATTATTGTAACGTGATATTTTATTTGTTAAGAAACGGTTTTGTAAAAGGGTAAATTTCTGGCGAAAACACGTTTCATATTTCCTCCATTGCCCCCCCCCCCTTTTCAAAAAATACATTTTATCTTTACCGCATGCCCAAATACGTCACAAATAAAAGAAAATAAAAAAAGCGCATTGCAACAGCTACACAGTTAATCTCCACACCAAATAAAGCACCCATTGAACAAATCATTATCATTCAACACCCTTTGAAAAACAGGAAAAACTTTTTTACTTGTTAAATTTTTATTTATTTATTTATTTTTTGGGGGGGGAGGAAAAAAAAGGGGGGGGGGTGTGAAAATGTGTCGATAACGAATCTATGTGCCAAGTTTCAGTTCGATGTGGTGACGGGAAAGGGGGTCGATTAGCCTTCCGAAGCTTGTCCACACAGAAACAAACAAACGCGCGAACAAAAGCGACGTTAATATGAAAGGATTGAATTAAAGAACCGTTAAAAAAACAACGTTTTGCGTTAAAATCCTTTCAGTCCATTTTTTTTTTTTGCCTTATGCGAATTTGTGTTTGCATTTACGTTATTGTACGTGATTTATCCTTTACGTTGTTGTACGTGATTTATGCTTTACGTGATGGTACAACTGGTTTTAGTATTGGTTTTTATAAAAAACTTACCGCATGGAAACCTTAATAAACTAATGATATAATATTTAAACCGAAATACGTCACAAGTAAAAAGGCCCATAGAGAACACGACACAATTAAACTCCACACCAAAACCCGCAACTGTTGAACAAACCATGAACATTCCACACCCCCCCCCCCCCGGCCAAACCACCCTTTTAAAAAAAAATATATATTTATTTTTTTTTTATTTTTTTTTTTGAAAAACGGGAAAAACTGATTTTTGGGGAGTTTGAGCAGGGTCTAAAATTTAATAGAGCTTGTTTTCATTGGCCACGAGTCTATGGGCCAAGTTTCAGCACGAAAGGATGATGGGAAGTGACTCAAATAGCCTTCCGAAAATTTCGCCAGACGGAAGCAAAGAAACACATGATTCAAAGGTGAAGTTAATAAAGGATTTTTTAAAATGTAAATAGTTTAACTTTTCGGTGGGGGGAGGAAGGAGAGGGGGTCCAATTGTGCCATTAATTTCATCCATGTTTAATTCAGATTTGTAACGCCAGCGCATGAAAAAAAACCAACAACAAATGAATGAAACTGTAGCTGCGATGTTTGTTTGGCCTTGAAAAGTTACAACGTTCATAATCTTGACCACTCCAACTTCTCTGGTGGGCAGGCTTTAAATATTTTAGCTGTAGCCACGCGACCACTTTATCTGGAACGGAATGATGTAACGGGTACTCACGAGGTGTTAGAGACTTCATAGTCTCCGTAGGCAATTATTGATTGAACAGGTCAAACGAATTCGCAGAGACTTTCCCCATTGCTATGTGTTTGTAACATATTAGTTTCACTTCTATTGTTTGTTTGTTTATTTTGTTGTTTATTTTGTTGTTTATTTTGTTTCTAGTCTTTGTGCACGGCCGTTCCTTGTTTTGTACCTGCTCAGTTCCTAAACCGTGTTTCTTTTTCTTATTGCTTAACCTGATAGAAGTCTCAACTTGTAAACAAAAAAAAAACAACAAAAAAAAGTATTAAATGTAAAAAACACACAAAGCTAATTTTGTTGTATTTTATTAACAATAAAAAAAATAAACAATCTACAATATTTATTATTTTACTTTTTAGAAGGGTAAAATATATGTTTTTTATAATTAATTATAATTATACTTATACATTTGTTAAATAAAAGGGGATATAGTTTAATTTTTGCGCATTTAAATGTTTTCGATTTCCGTAAAATAGAAGAAAATACTTTCATCGTTTTTAAGATTGCGAACGTATTTAAATCGCCTCGTTTCTTTGGCGTTATGGTCAGCCTAGCTCATTCTTTTATAATATTAAATTGTTTCTTTGGCGTTATGGTCAGCCTAGCTCATTCTTTTATAATATTAAATTGTAGAACATTGTTTCTTCTAATAGAAAAGTTTGAAAATAAATTCCGTGAATGTGGATCGCTATCATCATAGAGAGAAATTTCAGCTTATTAACTGGTAGTGGTCTCACAATAAAATGATGGTGCGTTCTAAGCCACTGCTATATGACTAGTATTTAAACAAACTCCATGGCAGCTCATTTCTTTGGAAGAATCGATGTCTTCTGATGATGTTGTCATAAAAATCAGCTCATCCTGATTCAGAATAAATCTTAAATCACTGCATTCTTATTGCATATTAATCCATTTAAGATTTTTGTTACCGATACAAAAGCGAACCCCCCCCCCCAGCTATATGTGTATAGTTACATACGCTGACATAATCTTAAACGCATGAAAACTGATATGAAAATGACCTTGAACTTATTACTGTGTTTGAATTGTCACAATGATATTTTTCTTTGACGAAAACACATTTTTTTTTCCTCCATTGGGCAGGGTGGTTTCTTTTCATGGTAATAGACCACTGGTTCTCAAATCGTTTGGATCTCGTACAACTAAAAATGTCAACTACAGATGTATGAACCACCATAACAATTTAACTTTGAACATCTCTGGATATCTACATGTTTATGTTGTCAACATCTCTGTATCCCGTAGAACAATGACTTTAAGAAACACTGACATACATTTTCGCTGTGATATTACAACAAGCATCTAAAGTAAATGAACAGTTATTTTGAGCAACGTTGAAGTCTATTTCTGTATTGAAAGTCATAGTCTCAGTGGTGTGTTTCCGAGAGAAGACTTAGTGTAAAAATGTAAAAATGCAACACATATAGGTCATCAGTCAAAGAGAGAGTAACATCATTATAGAATCCTTAATTGTAATTCATACCTGAATCACACGGCTGACCTACTGACCCATGCATAGACACGCACGTGCATAAAATGTTTAGGTTTAGTTTTACAAAAAAGATTTATTCCATAAATTGAGCTGGCGGACATACTTGAAACACAAGCTGAAACCAGGTGACAAATTTGTCTGAAATTTATAGAGGCAAAATTATTTTTAGTCATGCGATTTTTTCATAACAAGTTACTTCAAGAATATTTGCTACATTATATATTATCAAATCTCTGAATACTAAAACTTTTAAAAGCAATGGCTTTATATGGAAACTCTTCATTTGTATTTTAATTTTTTAAACATCTTTTATCAAAATTGCTCTCTAACAACAGCTTTATAGAAACAAAAGATCTTACGACACGAGTGGACGCAATTTGTTATCCTAGCCTCAGACTAGTTTGGGTACAAGGAGCTCACCATAACCCGGAAGTGACCATCTCCGGTAAATAAAGTGCACATAGAGAACGAGGCTTCCACCAAACAGACCAGTGGCCACGTAGACGTACTCCAGCCTGGGCTTGATGACCAAAGGGGCGATAAACAGGTACAGGTTCAGTAACACCATCAGGATGGGTATCACAAGGGGAATCTGGTACGATGTTCGTGATAGGATTATTTAATCCAATATATCACATGGAGAAATATGTGTGAATTTTTTTATGATAGGACTATTTCATCCTTAAATAAACTATTTTTTATTAAATTATTTCATCTGTCTATCACAAGAATATATGTAATAATTGTAACATACGTCATAAGACCACCCTCATACATCATAAGACCACCCTCACACATCATAAGACCACCCTCATACATCATAAGACCACCCTCATCCATCATAAGACCACCATCACACATCATAAGACCACCCTCACACATCATAAGACCACCCTCACACATCATAAGACCACCCTCACACATCATAAGACCACCATCACACATCATAAGACCACCCTCACACATCATAAGACCACCCTCACACATCATAAGACCACCATCACACATCATAAGACCACCATCACACATCATAAGACCACCCTCACACATCATAAGACCACCATCACACATCATAAGACCACCCTCACACATCATAAGACCACCCTCACACATCATAAGACCACCCTCACACATCATAAGACCACCCTCACACATCATAAGACCACCCTCACACATCATAAGACCACCATCACACATCATAAGACCACCATCACACATCATAAGACCACCATCACACATCATAAGACCACCATCACACATCATAAGACCACCATCACACATCATAAGACCACCCTCACACATCATAAGACCACCCTCACACATCATAAGACCACCATCACACATCATAAGACCACCATCACACATCATAAGACCACCATCACACATCATAAGACCACCATCACACATCATAAGACCACCCTCACACATCATAAGACCACACTCACACATCATAAGACCACCCTCACACATCATAAGACCACCATCACACATCATAAGAGCACCCTCACACATCATAAGACGACCCTCACACATCATAAGACCACCATCACACATCATAAGACCACCCTTAAACATTCCGTAAAACATATCTTGAGCAATGGCCAATGAAAACTTATTGTACTTGCTTCAATAAATAACCTTTTTCCTGATCCCATCTCTAGGGCTTGTAAACACATGGACCCAAAAGTGTCTGATAATTTCAATGATAAATGATTTTTTTTTCACAGGACGATCATTTATATGACACTTCTTGAGCAAGCATCGATGACAGATTCTTGTACTAACTTGGTTACTAAAAAAAAAATGGCTTCTCTTGCATTTCTTTTTAAAAAAATAAATAATAATACCCATAAAATTATGAAGAACGATATTCTTTAAAGAAAACAGAATTACCTTTATGATCCTCTTGACATCTTTCATGGTCTGCAGTCTGAAACGGATGAGTGAGAAGTAGATGCAGCCGTTGAAGAAAGCCATAACGAACCCGAGAAAGCTGATGAGTTGGCCAACCTCTGCTGGCGCTATGTAGATCAAGGCAACTGCCGTCTGGGTGAATATATATATAATTATATAGTATTATATAATATTTATTTATATAACCGGGACCCAATGAGTAGAATGAAATCAGAACAGACATTTTGGAGACTTGTCTGACATAATTCATTCCCCTGGTTTTGTCTAGTTTTACCTTTAGACCTTGACAACAAGATAAAATGCATTGAAACCTAAAATAAAATTCTCCGAAATTGCGAATTAAAGAGTTTTATTACCTGCTTGCAAAGTTTGTCAGTGCACTTATAGTGACAGTCATGTTTCTCAAGGCAAAGTTTGTCAGTGCAATTACCGTGAGAGTCATGGCTCTGAAGGCAAAGTTTGTCAGTGCACTTACCGTGACAGTCATGGCGCTCAAGGCAAAGTTTGTCAGTACACTTACCGTGACAGTCATGGCTCCCAGGGCAAATTTGTCAGTGCACTTATCATTACGGTCATGGCTCCCAATGCAAAGTTTGTCAGTACACTTACCGTGACAGTCATGGCTCCCAAGGGCAAATTTGTCAGTACACTTATCATTATGGTCATGGCTCCCAATGCAAAGTTTGTCAGTGCACTTACCGTGACAGTCATGTTTCTAAAGGCAAAGTTTGTCAGTGCAATTACCGTGACAGTCATGTTTCTAAAGGCAAAGTTTGTCAGTGCAATTACCGTGAGAGTCATGGCTCCCAAGGTAAAGTTTGTCAGTACACTTACCGTGACAGTCATGGCTCCCAGGGCAAAGTTTGTCAGTACACTTACCGTGACAGTCATGGCTCCCAGGGCAAAGTTTGTCAGTACACTTACCGTGACAGTCATGGCTCCCAGGGCAAAGTTTGCTAGAGCACTTACCGTGACAGTCATGGCTCCCAATGCAACATTTTTCAGTACACTTACCGTGACAGTCATGGCTCCCAAGGGCGTTAAGTGATGAACATGTATATAAGAAAAAAAATCTGGCAAATTACCGTCCCTTGCTGCTGAGAAGGTAACTCTAAGGAAGGAAAATAAAAAAAAAATATAATGCAATAATCTGGGTTTTATTGTTACAAAGGAATTAATGCTAGAAATCTCTTACACGAACAGACAGAAATTAAACTAACCAAAGTATCGCTTACATCAACATAACTTACACTTACACATACATCGCCTACGTCAACATAACTTACACTTACACATACATCGCTTACATCAACATAACTTACACTTACACATACATCGCCTTCATCAACATTACTTACATTTACACATACATCGCTTACAACAACATAACTTACACTTACACATACATCGCTTACATCAACATAACTTACACTTACACATACAGCGCTTACATCAACATAACTTACACTTACACATACATCGCTTACATCAGCATAACTTACACTTACACATACAGCGCTTACATCAACATAACTTACACTTACACATACAGCGCTTACATCAGCATAACTCTTAGAACAACGCCTTTACCTGGTACCAGAGAGGATGTTGTTGTTGGCTGACCCAAATGTTGACACCATAACGGCTAAGGGTATCAAAGTGGCGTAACTACCCAACACGCGTTCACCAAACACCTGTTGATGCAGCAGAGACTTACTTCCCGTGGCAAATGTTCATTGACAAATTACTTTCATAATATATGTATATAGGCAAATAGATTATAACACACTTATTATATTTTCTTCAATCTCCAACATTGTTTAATTAACGATTTAATAATGCAACGAAAGCGATAATAACAATAAAAGACGACATTATTTTTCCTCCGGAAATGTGTAACGAAAATATTATAATGTAACAGGCATTTTATAATAAAATAGGAATATTATAATGTCATAGTAAAGTTATACTTTAAAGGAAAGCTATCGTGTAACGGTAATGTTGTAATTAGTGTAACTTGAATGTTTTAATATAATAGAAATATTGTTTTATAAAGGGAATGTTGTAATAAACAGGAATGTTGTAATGTAAGGAGAATGTTGTAAGAAAACGGGAATGTTGTATTATAAGAGGAATGTTGTAATATAACAGACATGTTGTAGTAAAAAAGACATGTTGTAATGTAATAGGAATGTTGTAATATTACTGGAATATTGTAATATAATTTGAATCTTGTAATGTAACGGCAATGTTGTAAAAACGAACATGTTGTAATGTAATGGAATGTTGTAATATAACGGGAATGTTGTAATATAACGGGAATGTTGTAATAAAATGGACATGTTCTGATGTAAATGAAGGTTTAAAAATGACAAGAATGTTGTAATAAAACGGGAATGTTATGATATAATGGGAATGTTGTAATAAAACGGACATGTTGCATTGCAATGGGAATGTTGTAATATAACGGGAATGTTGTAATGTAACGCGAATGTTTTCATGGCGTATTTTAAGACTATCGGTAAAGGAATCCTAAAACCAACACCCAAAGAACATAAAAGATTTGAGGTAGGAGCTCCTAACGGCACCCCGTGTGAGTTTGGAAGCGGTGTCGATGGGAAGGCACAGAAGACAAGAAGACGGGTAAATATGGTTTTGAAAACAAGAAAAATGTTGGGTGAAGTGGATGGATGTGCAGCGGTGCAAAAATGTTAAGAATCTCTGATATAAAAGAATATTACATTCTAGATACAGCCCGCCAAACAGTGGCGACGGCAGTACGTGAACTTCCCATCCACTAAAGTTACTTGATAAAATATGATCTCGAGTGACGCACATTTAAGAATCCTAAATTTTGCTACACGAATCATTTTTGTAAAGCGGTGCGCAAGATTTGAAGAAAAAAAAATGGCTGTGACTCACGGAAGAGTTGTTTTGTGATTGAACCTCATAGTAGCAACCTTAATTCAGACAAAAAAAATCAACCTGTAAAAAATTTTTTAAAGCAACCCCGAGGTTGTACGCCTTAAAAGATTTTGTAAACAATTTAGAACTCACGAACGCTACGGCGTCTGCGCTGAGTAGCTCACTCTTTGTCATGACAGCCAGGTACGAGACGTTGGTCAGTATGTACACAACTATCACGAGCAGAATGCCAAAGATGGCCGCCCGAGGCAAGTTCCTGATGGTGGAAAAATCGTTAAGTTATTAAGGGTTGAATTCATTCTTTCCGTGGAAGAATCCGTGTTCAAAGATTCGTTCAATTTCTACAATTTGGGAATACTTTCTGACACACTTTGCCACACTGAGACCTCGCCTGGTCCATACTTTCTGCCACACTTTGTCACACTGAGACCTCGCCTGGTCCATACTTTCTTACACACTTTGCCACACGTTTCACTGAGACCTCGCCTGGTCCATACATTCTTAGACAATCTGCCATAAGTTGCACTGGCTCTTGCAATACGTATCTTAAATGTGTAGTTGCTCTCGCAATACGTATCTTAAAATGTGTAGTTGCTCTCGCAATACGTATTTTAAAATGTGTAGTTGCTCTCGCAATACGTATTTTAAAATGTGTAGTTGCTCTCGCAATACGTATTTTAAAATGTGTAGTTGCTCTCGCAATACGTATCTTAAAATGTGTAGTTGCTCTCGCAATACGTATTTTAAAATGTGTAGTTGCTCTCGCAATACGTATTTTAAAATATGTAGTTGCTCTCGCAATACGTATTTTAAAATGTGTAGTTGCTCTTGCAATACGTATTTTAAAACGTGTAGTTGACAGAGAATTATTATTCAGATATAACTTTTTAAAGTGCAAACATTGGTTGTTGTTTTTTTATGTTTCGAAACAAGAAGTCTTGATGTTTCAAGAAATGATATTGGTCAAATTTGTTTAGCCATGTTTTTTTTTTAAGGTATAAAAGTCCGTTTGAAATTTATCATAAAATAAACACTTTATTGTAGCAGATCTGTAGTATAAATATTTGATAATGAAATAAAGACTTTATTGAAGAAGATCCGTAGTATAAATATTTGATAATGAAATAAAGACTTTATTGTAGTAGATGTGAAGTATAAATATTTGATAATGAAATAAAGACTTTATTATAGGAGATCTGAAGTATAAATATTTGATAAGGAAATAAAGACTTTATTGTAGGAGATCTGAAGTATAAAAATTTGATAATGAAATAAAGATTTTCTTGTAGTAGATTTGAAGTATAAATATTTGATACTGATGCTTGTGGGGACAAAAATTGATCCCTTGGGATAAATGTTTACAAGTTAACATTAAGCATTAGTTAGTTTTTCTTAGTATTATCTTAGCGCTTTCACTGCTGCATTGAATTTAGCTCTTCAAAATAATCTCAATTGTGACTTTATGACACTTAAATTTACATTCAGGGATCTCAAACTCGCGGCACGCGGGCCATTTGTTGACCGCAAAACGATATTTTGCGGTCCGATACCTGACAGCAAAGTTTAGTGTCAATGCGGCCACCGCGTTTTCCCCATTCTCATACCTATCATGTGACTCTCCGCGACGGGCTCAGTCGAATCTCACCGACTAGTCTACTTTTGATTTGTGTTATGTTTTTATAGATTTGGACGTTGATTATAATGTTAATAACCCTTTTAAAATCGGACTAATTTTTTTGGACAGTATTTTATGAGACAATCATGGCCAAAGTGCGGCTTTGAGAAAAGTTTCAAAATTCAGTTAGTGTGTAATGCACAACCATAATTGTGTAAATCGTAGCAATCTGACACAGTCTCAAGAATCTCTATAAAAATTGGCGCTAGTTTTTACAAGTGAGGGAAATTCTGAGCCTGTTAGTTTGATCACTTTCCAAATACGGTTAGTCAAAAGGATTTTTCTACGATACAAAAATCAAAATTACTTTCTCCCTACAACAGCATCTTCCTTCACATCAATAATTTATATTTATATTGCCTGTTCCTGCCTACTGTTTGAACAGGTCTTTAAAGTTTTCATGGAGAAGGATGAGGTGGTTTTTCCTGTACTATGTGATCCCAAATGGCTCATGGACTTGGATTATCTTGTTGACACTCAGGGGCTGACTGTATTATACTCAACAAGAAATTACAAGACCAGGGTAGCTTGTCGGTGTTGCCTGTGACAATGTCAGGGCATTCTGCACAAACTTGTGTTATGGTCCTGAGAGAACCATTTCCCAACATGCAGAGCACTCATGGACTCGGGCACACGCACGCCATTCAGAAGTAAGTATACTGCTGCCATTGCAAAGCTACAGGAAGAATAGGATCAGGTGTTTGCAGATTTCAAGACACACAGAGCCACTTTTCCCAATTTTGCTGACACTTTCTCCTTTAAAGTGGAAGGCTCTTGAAATGGAGCTGATCCTCAGAGCAATTCTGAACCCAAGGCCAAGGTCAGTAAGGTGAAGGGAAAAACAAACCCGTATGTACAATTCAAGAGGGCATTTCCTTACACCTTCCCTGAGATTTCCAGGTGGTTCAAGAGAGCATGTCCCTACACCTTCCCTGAGATTTCCAGGTGGTTCAAGAAGGCATTTCCCTACACCTTCCCTGAGATTTCTAGGAGGTTCAAGCGGATCATGTGCCGCACTGATAACCATCTTCAATTTATACTGAGGGTCTTCTTAACCGCTTCCTCACTCAAGCCAAATGTTGATAATCTGAGTAAGAATAAGTGCTGCCAGATCTCTGGCAACAAGGAGTATGAGGAAGAAAGTGAAGCCTTAAGTACTTTATTGAATTTGTTTTCGCATTTTTGTGGAATACTTGATGCGGCCCAGTCTCACTCGGACTCTACCTCCTGCAGCCACCGGATTATTAGATTTTGAGAACCACTGATTTACATAGTGTCTGTTGTTTTTCTCGTATGCTAATCGTAACACTGCAGATTTTGTCAATCAAAGTTTTGTGGTTATTCGATTGAAAGATTCTGACGTGTTCGTGCTTCATCAAAATTATATTTAATTGTATAACATTTTTAATCAAGTGACGCAACTTAAATACATCAATATTCATTTTGTTTCCGTTACGCACCTTGAAGGTAAGACTGACATTGATATAATTTATAAATTGACTTTTATTTTCTTGGAAATTACACATTTTCTACTTAAAAAGTGATTCTGATCAATTTTTGAAACGTGATTTCAATAGTTTGTCAAGTCTCCTAGTTGGCCAGGTAAATGTTTTACTTGCTGGTACATACTTGCCAGGGTTCCTGATCTCCTCTACGATTGAATTCAGATTGGCCCTGTAAGAGAAATTATAGATTAAAGTCTATGAGAGAAATGATGAAGTATTTTTTTTAGACGAATTTTGTTTCAGACATTCATCATATTTGTGACATGTTGTGTCAGGCATTCATCATATTTGTGACATGTTGTGTCAAGCATTCATCATATTTGTGACATGTTGTGTCAGGCATTCATCATATTTGTGATATGTTGTGTCAGGCATTCATTATATTTGTGACATGTTGTGTCAGGCATTCATCATATTTGTGACATGTTGTGTCAAGCATTCATCATATTTGTGACATGTTGTGTCAGGCATTCATCATATTTGTGACATGTTGTGTCAGGCATTCATCATATTTGTGACATGTTGTGTCAGGCATTCATCATATTTGTGACATGTTGTGTCAGGCATTCATCGTGTGATGTGACATTTTGTTGTGTCAGGCATTCATTGTGTTTGTGACGAGTTGTTTTGTTGCCATTGAACTAATGTAGTCCATTGATGCTTTATTTCTTCGTGGGCTGTGTGCAGGAAATATGTGTTAAAAAAAGCCACGAATTAAAAGGGAGGGATCTTAAGCCCTTTTTGAAGATAGATATTAAAAATTTATTTTTAAAAATACTCCGTTCACTATTCACCCTCCTCCGGTGGCAAAGATGGCGCTGTACAAGGCCAAGGCTATAGATGTGGGGTCGTCACTTGACCCAGAGAATCCGGTCCCAAGTTCGCTAGTCACGCCTGTAATGGTAATGACATGTTGTTGCTTTTTATCATTAACGATTTCCTTATCTAGATGTTAACCTGTCCATTAGTCATTACCCAATAAAATAGTTTAAAAACTTAGAGAAGAAGTTAACAGCAATTAGATTGGTGCAAAAGGAGCACCGACATTAGGCTGTGGATACACTGATTCCGTATTTCACCGACATGCAAGACTGCCGTAAAAAAAAAAAAAATTGTAATTTGTAGGAGAAAAAATTACTACTACAAAGTAAATTTTTCACAAAATGTGAAGGCCTTTTTTTTGTTTTTTTGTTTTTGTTTTGTAAAATAACGATTCTGATGCGATCGGTTGCAATGTTACCACAATGTCAGACAAATTTCACTACTAAACGATCAGTCTTGAATGTCAGTCTTGGATGTCGGTGAAATACGGGAGTAATGTAACCACGGCCTAAGCCACGGAACTATCATCCCGTTGAGGCCCGGAAGTATCGAGGAACTTCCGTCTTCAGAAAGAAAACAAAAATAATTATTGTTCATGCATGAATCTTCCTGTTCCCAAATGGATCACTAAAATAGTTATGACGTCCGTATGATTGCTGTAATTGTGCACTCAGATATTCAAAGCGTTAAGGATAAGAAAACCCGATGGTATCTTTAAAAAGATTTGGTCAGCCATGAAACTTTACAAGAAATGAGTAATATTGATGATTATAATGTGATCGCGCTGTCCCACCTTGACAAAGAGAGACGATGCCGCCGATGATGATGACGACAAGTGCAGACGTCTTTCCTATGGTTGTGATCACGGTAACTCGTGACGCCAGGCGTGAACTGTACGTGTTGATGATAACGAGGCTGACTGGGGGGAACAGGTCACGATAGCCGATTTTTTTTTCTTTACAAAACAATTCAACTAGCGGACAATTTAAAGAGGCAATAAACGAATATAAGATTATGATTAAGCTTTACTACAATATTCCATCCCAACACTTCATTCTAACAGTTTTTTCTAACAATTCTTTCTAACATTTTATTTTAAAAACTTTATTTTAACACTTCCTGCGAGCGCATCATTCCAAAACACACATCCATACACTAAAGCTTGTGACGCGGCTTTAGTTTAAGAGCACAATACGTTCTTCTCCTGTAGACAGCGGACGTACATAAGGCTGTCACTGCAATCAGCTTCTCCAGCAACAGAGGCCTGCCACATGTGGGGAAGATGACCACCATGTACTTGGCGAATGTCAGCAGCATGACCACCAGAGATCCCGGACCACGCACGACTGCCTTTTTCGGGCATCGAGAAATGAATTATGTTAATAGTTTTAAGAGTTACAGAGTCCTACAGTAAATATCTGTTGCCTAATTAAATAGTGGTTCCTTTTCATTTGCCCTTTTTCGTGTTTCCATTAAACATAAACTTTTCTGAGAACTGAAACAAGCGACGTGATTTTTAGAAATAATTCATATCCTCTAAAAGCCTCTAATCAGGCATGAATTGGGAGAGGGGCAAAGGCTTTTGATTACTTTAGATCTCAACAAATATGTGACTTAACTTTAGACACAAGTCTTGTTGTAACAACGGGGAACGCATTATGCGACCTCTGACCTGTAATGCATAAACAAAGGCCATGTGGTTCCCTAGCCCCTTCTTGATGTAGGTGTACCCCCCTCCGGACTTTTGGATCGTTGTGCCGAGCTCGGAGTAGCAGAGGGCGCCTGAGTCGTTGGTCAGTGACGTAGTATTGAGACGTAGGAATAAAAATGGCCATGTTAGATTGTAAAGAAAACAAAGGTAAACCAAAGGTAAAAAAAAAAAGGACAAGATATGATGTCTCCAGCACTCTCAATCCACATTATCTCCATCCACAAATTTACATCATATTTCCACAAATAACCAGCCGACATTGTAAGAAACAAAGTTTGAACAAAAACAGGTAATCAAAATGTTTTAAAAAGGGACTTACTTCCAAGGGCAGAAACTCCTGCCAACAGCCAGACAAGCAGACACAAACCAATGGACCCAGTGTTCTGTAGCACGCCCTTTGGTGTAATAAATATACCAGCCCCTGAAAAGGCACACAAAAGGAAAAAAAAACCAAAGGGCTGGATGTTGGTAAAAAAAAAGTTATATATACATGTGCATATATTGATACCATAATGAAGATTAAGTATTTTTTTGCATATATAAAAAATTATGGATGATCAGATTACTTTTAGGATTATGTATATATTTACAAAGGGTGAATTTCACAGATTGTACCCAATGCCGTTAGAGCTCAAGTAGTTTGAAAAGAACCATGTTACTATCGTTGTATAACCAGCAAAACGGTCATCGGCTTTTAGAAATCCGATTTGAAACCGGTAATCGGCTTTAACAATCAGGGCTCCAGTCCTGCAGGAACTCATAGGAATGGTGAGCCTATTCTCTCTCTCTCTCTCTTTCTTAGAAATAAATACAAATTTATTTCGGTTGCAGCAAGGGTAGCTTTTGGGTGAGTTCCAACACTACTTTAATGTATAATTGAAACAATCACTCACCTATAATTGAACCAATCACTCACTATAATTTAACCAATCACTCACCTATAATTGAACCAATCACTCACCTATAATTGAACCAATCCTTCACCTATAATTGAACCAATCACTCACCTAAAATTAAACCAATCACTCAGTTATAATTTAACCAATCACTCACTTATAATTTAACCAATCACTCGCCTATAACTGAACCGATCACTCACCTGTAATTTAACCAATCACTCACCTATAATTGAACCAATCCTTCACCTATAATTGAACCAATCACTCACCTAAAATTAAACCAATCACTCAGTTATAATTTAACCAATCACTCACTTATAATTTAACCAATCACTCACCTATAACTGAACCAATCACTCACCTATAACTGAACCAATCACAACACTCGTAGCACTAACCAAACCCATCTCCCTTTTCATCTGAACTTTGTCTGTGTCAATTTGAACATTGGAGTCATGTCCCTTCATCTGAAAGAAGATTTAAAAAAAAAATTGAAACAAAGTTAGAGACTGATCAATTAATCTAAATAACTTTTGGAAAATATGTGAAAATACCTTTAATACAGTTTTGGGAGCTTGGCTCAAGAATACACCATTGATAAGTAGAAGCTCTAGAAAGCTATACAAATATTTAGTCACTTCCTGAAGAACTGAATAACTTTTAACCAAGTTCACAACAGCAAACTCGTTTTTAAAAAAATCTCAAACAGTCCAAGAATAATCCAATGCATGAACAGCGAACCAAACCTGGTTGGAAAAAAAACAACAACTTCAGGCCACAGACAGAAAACTGAGAATAAAGTTATTTCCTGTAATGCGCATCAAATGCCTTTTTATATTTAGCTACAGATTTTCGAGGAAAAACGTTATCCTCAAAGCTACAAATCTTAGAGAAAGTTTATTGCACCGAACTTCATTAACTCTGAAAGTAAATGGAAACTTGCGTTCATAATACCCAAGTATTTTTTTTTTAAAAATGGAAAATTGCGTTCATAAAACTCAAGCATAAAATAAATGGATACTTGCTTTCTGTCTGCTAAAAAAAAAATCCAAATGGATGGACGTAGGCAGTTTAAAAATCCAACTGATAGAAATATTTGTTTAGAGTAACGGAAGAGGAGAGAGGTACCCTCTGTGGTCAAACTGCGTCACACTTAATCATTGCTGCCATTGGTTGTCATCCTACACGGGCATCCTTATGCCACCGACCTGATCTCAGTTTCTAGGCCAGCAAATTTAGCGTCAAGCCTGATACACGGGTCCTCAAGACTAAGGCCCTCGGGCCAGATCCGGCCCGCCAGGTGGTACTTACCCCGCGACGCCTGGTCGCCGTTCTGGTACCGTGGAACTATGACATTCTCCCCCACCACTTCGCCCCCCCCCCATCATCCGCTCCCACCATTTCAACGTCGCCGTTTCGCGACCTGGACCTGGACGTTTCACCGGTGATGATTAAAAAAAAATAATTTTAATTCTCAAATTCTCAAAAGGTAAATAGAACACGTTTAAAGACACAGGCGATTTCAGTATGTTGAAGTTTTTTGTTTTTTTTAATCCATATATTTGGGCAACGGTAAAAATTTGATTATGTGTTGGCTTCTTTTAAGCTCCGCATAAGCTCCTGATTGGATTTAAGGGCATTAATGTTTTCAAAAAAAAAAAAAAAAAAAAACTGTTGCTTGTTTGTTTATTAAATACACCCTCCTCCGCCCACTTTATAAATGCTCCTTGAAACAAGCCTTAAAAAAAAAAATAAAAAAAAAAAAAATCGAACCTATTTTTGAACGCCGATTATCGCGTTGTAGCGGGGTTCCGCGTTATAGCGGGGTTCCAGGGTATTTTATTTTGTGTTGAAGTCCTAAGTACAGACCCCATGTTAATCAATAAATGTTGAAGTCCTAAGTACAGACCCCATGTTAATCAATAAATGTTGAAGTCCTAAGTACAGACCCCCATGTTAATCAATAAATACAATGCGCGCTCAGTGTGTCAAACGAACGTGGTCTTGTGTCACAAAACTTTCCATGTGCGCACGCGATTACGACTGCATCACACTTCCGATTGCTGGGAGACGTACCGGTTCTGACTGTCACACACCAGACACACACCTCGCATGTAGACACAAGACAGCAACTCGGCTCACGGGTCATGACATTACACACACACGCACGACGCATTTAAAAACAACTACAACAAGAACTTGAGCAGACGGGAAATTTAAAAAAAAAATTTTTTAAAAGAACTAAAAAAAAAAAAAAAAAAAAAAAAAAAAATTTTAAAAAAAAACAAAAAAAAAAAAAAAAAAAAAAAAAAAAAAAAACAAAAAAAACATGAAAAAACGGAAAAATAAAAAAAAAAAATTTTTAAAAAAAAAAAAAAAAAAAAAAAAAAAAAAAAAAAAAAGAATTTCTCTAAAAGACGAGTTTAAACGCAGAAAAAAAGTAGAAAATAATTTAAAATTTCTTAAAAGCATTTTTTCCCCTACTTTATAGCAGGCCTGCACAACTCAAAAATTTAAGGTGGGCCGTTAATTTTTTTAATGAAAACCTTGTGCGTGCCGAAAGGTAATAGTACAGGAGCGAAGGTTGTTAAGAAAATAAAAATAATAATAAAGAATATTTCGTTGCTTCGCGGCGGTCAAGTGGGGGGCCGCATGTGGCCCCAGGGGAGGGGGGGAGGGGGGAGCGTATGTTGTGCAGGCCTGGGCTTTATCGTATTAAAATTGTAATCTTTGAAGTATCGACAAAAGTAGAATTATTTACGGTTTTAAAAATCGAATGCTACCAAATTACCGGTTAAAGGGACTTAACTCTTTACCAAGGCATATCAACAAAACAAAAAGTTAATCCGATCTTAACCCCCCCCCCCCCAACCCCGTTCGCACAACCACGAATAATTTAAGTGACGGTGTCACCCCGCCTCGGTTGACCCAGACGTCTTAAAATGTCACGTGTGTAAATAAAACCAAAAAAAAAAAATAAAAAAATAAAAATCAACGTTCCGGCCAAATTGATGATGTTGTGTGCATGCTCAAACATAACAATGGAGGTTTGGCATTGGTTTGGTACATAGAACACGTTAGTCTAATAATAAAAAATACTAATTATGATAATTATTATAATAACTCGTATCCATACAGAAAAGTCACGTTCTAATTGGTGATGCAATGAATTTTTGTTTTCCAATGTTATAACTGCTATCTACAGATTTGACGTTTTCCAAATGACGTATCAGGCTGGAGGTGACAAACATGGGATCTGGTAAATAATGAATTGCAGTTGTGTAATGGTTGCGGTCATGTTTCCAAAAAAAAATGTTAAAATTGGCTGGCCATGGCGGGCATTGAACCTGCAACCGTCTGATTTTTTTTCATGGGGGGTGGCAGTGGCCAGAGGAGTAGCTAGAGGGGGGGAAGACAGGAAAAGTGTCCCCGGACGCCCGACTAGCAGGGGGGGGGAGAGGGAGGCATCACGTGGACTTTAATAGTATTTAATTGATGAAGATAATGGGTTTCAGAGATGAAGAAAAAAAGGGGTGGGTGGGGGTGTAAAAATGAATCTTGTCTCCTGGCAATAAATACTCTAGCTACGCCTCTGCCAGTGGCGTGGAAAGTGGGACGGAGGGGTTTGTCCCCCCCCCCAGGCTCCATGTTACTTCATATGGAGGCGTTGCACTTTCGGACAACTGCCGAGTTTGTATCATGAAAGGGAGAGCGGAAAACATATTGGCCCGTCCCATGGTGGCACTAATACCAACTACATCACAAGGCAGTGTTTTCGTTCCATGTTTCCTTTAGTTACATATGTTAAAAATCGTTCCATTTTTTTCTTTAAAAAAAATGTTAATCATAAAAGCAACAAAAAAAAAATTTTTAAATAAAAAAAATATGGATAGGATGATCTCTTCAGAGAATATTTTACTAAGAATGAAAAGCAAAAGATACATCTTATTAGAAAAGTGTCAAATAACTCACCATAACCCGGAAGTGACCATCTCCTGTAAATAAAGGTCACATAGGCTTCCACCAAATAGACCAGTGGCCAGGTTGACGTACTTAAGTCTGGGCTTTATGGCCAAAGGGGTGATAATCAGGTACAGGTTCAGCAACACCATCAGGACATTTAACATTTTAAGTAAAACTTTTTTTTTGGCTTCAAATTCATCGAGATATTCCTTGAAAAAGATTACGATATTTTTTCTCTAATATACAATTATTAAGAGACTTGTGATTGTCTATTATTGTATTATTTTAAGTTGTGTCCCTTTCTTTCTTGTATTTATCAATTTTTATTATCTTCCTTTAATATATAGATTGGCAGATAATTCAAATCCGAGAGTAGGAATTTTTTGCATCTTAGCTTATGTCCCCAACTTCAACCCCCAGACATCGTTCTGTATCCTCTCATCACCCCGGTCTTCTCGTCCTACATTGTTACCGTCACTGCCCGTGACCGTGATTAATGTCAGCTGCTTGACCAGAGGGTCTCTGGAAAGTTCCTGGTCTCTGGATAATGTGGCCGTATATTCAGGGGAGATAACAAAAACAAATTCCATCGTTTAAAAAAAAAGATTATTTGAGTGGTGGATCTTGGTTACCCTCTGCTCC
This sequence comes from Lymnaea stagnalis, assembly GCA_964033795.1. NCBI lineage: Eukaryota > Metazoa > Mollusca > Gastropoda > Lymnaeidae > Lymnaea > Lymnaea stagnalis. Next base: position 167,357 of record CAXITT010000601.1, on the reverse strand, counting down.
TGGTATATATAGCATCTAAAGTACTGAGAGAATAAATTTTAAAACAAATTAAATTTGACAACATTCAGGTTGAATAATTTCTTCCTGTGTACAAAGTTTGATGTTCAAGGGTTGTACGTGAAAGTTAAGCGCATTCAACAGTAAAAGCTTGAAACATATGTCACGGATAAAACTGTTGTGTACTCAATAGATTGACGGGAAGTGGTTTATGTGACGTGATGTGCTATAAATAATCGTTTAAAATAATTTAAAAACATTAGAGATATGGCTAATTAATTTTTAAAGCACGCACGTACCTCTTCTTCAATCATTCAATTATTTATTTTTTTAATGTCTTCTAATGACGTTTTGTGATAACACCCTTGAGACTTTCACACTTCACATTTATAAAACTTCACATTTGTAAAAGTTCACATTTAAATGGTAAGAGATTTAGGCAACCAAAAAAAATTTACCTTGCCTGTGTACGCATCCGAAGTTTGTTTTTAATATTTAAATGGTTGCAACATCATGTTTGTTGTTTCTATCATGTTTGTTGTTTTTAACATGTTTGTTGTTTCTATCATGTTTGTTGTTTCTATCATGTTTGTTATTTCTATTATATTTGTTGTTTCTATCATGTTTGTTGTTTCTATCATGTTTGTTGTTTTTAACATGTTTGTTGTTTCTATCATGTTTGTAGTTTCTATCATGTTTGTAGTTTCTATCATGTTTGTTGTTTCTATCAAGGTTTGTTTTTTCTATCATGTTTGTTGTTTCTATCATGTATGTTGTTTTTAGGATGTTTGTTTTTTCTATCATGTTTGTTGTTTCTATCATGTTTGTTGTTTCTATCATGTTTGTTGTTTCTATCATGTTAAATTAAAACAGACCAAGTGATATGTATTTATTTTGAAAAAATGTATTCTTTTAATCATATGAATGACTTCTTTCATTTTAATTTATGATATCGTCATCCAGGCCCAATCTATGTTTACTTAGCGCAGCCATAACAACCACAAATGATACAAAGGCTGATATAATGATTTATGAGGATTATTGATTACTTTTATAGGGCTTATATCCATGCTATTTTAGCGTGCTAACAGCGCTCTGGTGTTATAAACTCCATTTAAAGAAAAAAGTCTTTAAATGTCTCTTAAATGTTTTTTTCATCTTTTTTAAAAAAATTCCCTCAAAAATTGAGGCAAACTGTTCCCTAATTTGGGCGCTTTAGCTTCAAAAGAGCGCACTCTGAAGGACTACTTTTTGTGTCCGTTCACACTCAGAACTCTCAGCAGGGACCGTGTTGAGGAGCGCAGGTTCTTAAAGGATGCATGTTTAGAAATCAGTTCTTGGAGATATTCAGGTGCAAAGCCTTCCATACAGCTGTGCGCCAGGGACAGGAAGACATTTTAATTTTTTAAATTTAATTTTAAACCAAAAGTGGGTGGCAGCCAACACCTCAAACTTCTCGCATCGACTTCCGCTGCCGCCCTTTGGGTTAACATAGCGTTTAACTTTATTTTTACTTTTAATTTTACATTTAACAATTTAGCACATTTTAAAAAAAAAAATAGTAAGTGGAAAAAAAGATAATTTTCCCCCCACAGGAAGCCCGTGGAGATCTTTAAGAACTGTGATGATGTGGTCAGAGTTCTTTTATCCGCGATACAATGCGTGCTGCAGTATTTTGTAACTTCTGGAGTCTCTGAATTTGGTTTTGAGGTAAACCCCACAAACAACTGCTACAGTAATCTAATGTTGCCTGGATTAGAGTGACAGCTACGGCAACGGCTGTTCTCTTATCAAGTTGAGGACGCAGCTGATATGATACGAACCCACCCATTTTGCTATTTTCTGTCCAACAAGAGCGACTTGTCTAAGAGTAATTTCGCTTTATCTATTTTTTTGAATACATTAAAGTAAAAATAAAATAAGGAGATTAATTGAGAAGGAATGATTTTAAATTCAGGACTGTCTTGAAGTCATATGAAATGATATCGTTCGGAGGTCATTTGTTATATTTTTTCATGCATTGAAATTCATTTTTGCCGTAATTTTCGATCACAGGGTTTCTCAAATATTTGAAGTGTCGTACTACTCAAGGAACTGCACCAATGACATGTATATTTTGAAATTTGGATCGGATGTACGTGTTTCTTATTGTAAGGATTCGTTCGCAAATTACGTCACGATAAAAACGACCTTTTTAGACCCCTCTCCCCCCCTGTCACAAAGTGTCACAAATTCTTTACCCCACCCCCCCCCGTCACACCTAAAAAAATCAAAACAGACATAAAATGTGCATAACTGAACTGAGATTTGATTTTATTCTTGAACATTGTCCTATATAAAAAAGACCTTTTTAGACCCCCCCCCCCCCCTGTCACAAAGTGTCACAAATTCTTTACCCCCCCCCCCCCGTCACACCTAAAAAAATCAAAACAGACATAAAATGTGCATAACTGAACTGAGATTTGATTTTATTCTTGAACATTGTCCTATAATGGATAAGATACAGTATTATTAGAAAAATGTGACGTTAAACAACGAAGTCATCCACAAGCCCAATGTAAAATGGCCACAACAGTTTTTGCGTCATGTTTTGTTATGCGCATAAGGTGTGCGCGACTGAGGTTCACGGTACCTATAATACCTGAGGCAATTTCGAACTCAGATTTATGTTTTTAAAATTAATTGAATAAAGATGAAAAAAAAATTGTTTTTAAATCGTGACGTCACACATTTTGGACCCCCCTCCCCCTTGTCACAATTTTTCGACCCCTCCCCCCTGAGCGTAACGTAATTTGCGAACCACCCCTTTAAGTCGCTGTGTACCGCTTAAGAACCGCTGATAACACCGGGATTGTAATGTTTTAAGTCAACCTGACGTCTTGATTCGACGCACAGCTCTCAAACTACGAAACAATTGAGATGGTCCAGCAAGGTATCGGCACGGCCAATCTTGGCCCCGCCTTATAAAAAGCGTCTTTCTTAAATCAACCAATCGCTAAGCGGCCATCTTAATAAGTATTGCCTCTAACGGAAACTCAAATAAGTGAGACTTTAAAAAAACAATTATGTCTATTTATAATTTATTTATGAATAATTATTCTCCTGTTAATTTTTTACTGGTACATTTAAATTTTCTCTGGATCCCTCAAATTCTACAGGGTTAACCCCCCCCCCCAATATGTATGTGAGCTGCCACACTTCCAAACCTAATTCTAGCCCCATAGCTCAAGGCTGTGTGTCATATAAGGTTATTGCTGGACCACAGGGCCAAAAAAAAATCCTTGGGAATAAGACTGATTAGAGTCTGCTCTACCGACCAGACATTTCTGACTCATCCGTATCGAGTCTTGTTCTAACTTATGCTCATTTTGTTGTTGTTGTTGCTGTTGTTGTTGTTGTTGAAGTTATATCATCGGATGTTTATTTTCTTGTGTCAAACTTCGGAACTGATGTATTGCAACTTTTTTTTTTATGTTCTCAAAACCACAAAGGAGCGCAGAAAGAGAGCGAGAGGGATGGACAGAGACAGAGAACGGGGCAGAGAGAGAGAGAGAGAGGGAGGGAAAGAGATATTAATAAAGAGGGGAAAGGGGAAACAGAGACAAGGCGTAACAGAGGGACAGAAGGTGTGAGAGAGAGGGAGAGAGACAGAGAGAGAGAGAGAGAGAGAGAGAGAGAGAAATTGAGAGAGAAATGGAGAGAGAAAGAGAGAGAGAGAGAGAAATTGAGAGAGAAAGAGAAATATAAAAAAGAAATGAGTGAAAAAAAAGTATGGGAAAACCTGGAAAAAAAGGAACCCAGCAAGACAACGAACGTGAGGGTCTTGGTTTTGGCAAAATGACGGTAGGGCATGAGGGCTGGTGTTGAGGCTTAAGTGAGATGGGCGTGGTGGATGGAAGAGCGGAGGTGGGGACATGTCTAGTGAGATAGGGGTGGGGTACATGTCTAGTGAGATAGAGGTGGGGTACATGTCTAGTGAGATAGGGGTGGGGTACATGTCTAGTGAGATAGGGGTGGGGTACATGTCTAGTGAGATAGAGGTGGGGTACATGTCTAGTGAGATAGAGGTGGGGTACATGTCTAGTGAGATAGGGGTGGGGTACATGTCTAGTGAGATAGGGGTGGGGTACATGTCTAGTGAGATAGGGGTGGGTTACATGTCTAGTGAGATAGGGGTGGGGTACATGTCTAGTGAGATAGAGGTGGGGTACATGTCTAGTGAGATAAGGGTGGGGTACATGTCTAGTGAGATAGAGGTGGGCTACATGTCTAGTGAGATAGGGGTGGGGTACATGTCTAGTGAGATAGTTTTGGGTTGGGTACGGGTTTAATGAGGGCTTCTAAACTCTTCTGCCATCCGCCGCCGCAGACTGGAGTGTTAGAGAGGCAGTAATTAAACAAATTGCAGGACCTTAGTTGTTTGTGTTTTTTTGTTGTTTTTTTTTAATTTCCATTAATTTTAGGGACACCCGCTCCACGCAAGTTTAGTGGCCCTATCACGTGGCACATTTCATTTCCTTGTTTGTGTGTCGGGGGGTGGGGGTGGGGGAAGAAATTACAGCATGTCGTACCGCCGTCTGCAACAGTCCGGCGACTCTGTGTAAAGGGGTGGGCTATTGTGTCTCACCGCGACAGTAATCTCCCCGTAAATTAGGGGGCGAGAGACTCTACGATGGCTTGTCACGCCATTCTCTCATTTCCGTTTGTACCAGCCCCGAACGATGTTAGCAACAGGGAGAGCTATCCTACTTCAGCGGTCCTCGGACCATAAATTAGACCGAACCCAACAAGGACATTTTTAATATATATATATATATATTTTACATGGATGAGTAACGAGACTTGCTCTTTCGAGTTGGTGTGGCGGCGGATGGATTGTAAGTGTGTACATATCCATGTAGACGTACAGAAATACGTAACCATGTACAAACAACTACACAAGTAAGTATCCGTGTACTAATACAGAAATACATTTCCATGTACAAGTACAGAAGTACATTTCCATGTACAAGTACAGAAGTACATTTCCATGTACTAGTTCACAAGTATGTTTCCATGTGCAAGTATAGAAATACGTATCCATGTACAAGCACTGAAATACATACGCATGCAAAAGCACAGAAAAAAACCTATCCATGCACAACTACAGAAATAAGTATTCATGTTATACAACTAATCCAACATCTACTTGGGAAGTCTGAATCCAGAAATTGCGTATGGTCTCTTACAGACTTGTACCGCTGCAGACATGGGCGCCCGCAGGGGGGACACTTGCCCCCCTGGATTGATTGGATAAATTTTTTTTAGACAAAAATAGACAAAAAATTTATTAAAGTAAAGAGAAAATAAAGAGAAAGTAACTAAGCTGATGTCCTGTCCGTTCGTTCACCATACAAATACGCTACAGTAAATTAAAACTACATTAAAACATCACGAAACATTTTTTTGCCCCCCCCCCTAGAAAGTTAATCGATTTTTTTTGCCCCCCCCTAGAAAGTTTTATGCGGGCGCCCATGGCTGCAGGTACAATAAACTTACCGAGTTGCTTCTGTACGTTTAATGTATCTTCATACTTCTATTATCAGGAGTATTAAGGCTTTGCAGGAGTATTAAGGCTTTTGCAGGAGTATTAAGGCTTTGCAGGAGTATTAAGGCTTTGCAGGAGTATTAAGGCTTTGCAGGAGTACTAAGGCTTTTTTTGTTGTTGCTGAAAAAAGTATTGATTCTGCTGACAATTTGAAGGCATTGGTACATATGGGATGAGATGTAAGTGCTTACAGTAAGACTCAATACAGTCAATGTCATGACAGAAGCCAGCAGTGGTCATGTTACGAGGTCACAATGGAACATTGGCAATTCTAAACAAAAGTTTTTTCACGCCCCCCACCCCCAGGATTTTTTCTGATGTATTTCCGCTCCTACCACTCTCACACTTCCAATCTCCAACCACTCTCCTATTCCAATCCCCCCTCCTCCAACACTCTCCTCCTTTCAATTCCTCGCCAGTCTCGACCTTCCATTGCCCATACCTCTCTCCTCCTTCCACGACCTCACAAGTATCCCCTCCCTATCCCCCTTCACTCTCCTTCTTCCACTCCCATCATTCTCTTCCTTCCACTCTCCCACCAATCTCCTTCCAATTTCCCACCATTCTCTTCCTTCCACTCGCTCACCAATCTCTTTACACTTTCCCACCATTCTCTTTCTTCCACTCCCAAAAACTACGTGAAACATTACAAGATGTTCAGATGTCTAAATGTGCTAAATATTACAAGATGTTCAGATGTGTAAATGTGCTACACATTACAGGATGCTCGGATGTCTAAATGTGCTATACATTACAAGATGTTCAGATGTCTAAATGTGCTACACATTACAAGATGTTCAGATATCTAAATGTGCTACACATTACAAGATGCTCAGATGTCTAAATGTGCTATACATTACAAGATGTTCAGATGTCTAAATGTGCTACACATTACAAGATGTTCAGATGTCTAAATGTGCTATACATTACAAGATTTTCAGATGTCTAAATGTGCTATACATTACAAGATGTTCAGATGTCTAAATGTGCTACACATTACAAGATGTTCAGATGTCTAAATGTGCTACACATTACAAGATGCTCAGATGTCTAAATGTGCTATACATTACAAGATGTTCAGATGTCTAAATGTGCTACACATTACAAGATGTTCAGATGTCTAAATGTGCTATACATTACAAGATTTTCAGATGTCTAAATGTGCTACACATTACAAGATGTTCAGATGTCTAAATGTGCTACACATTACAGGATGCTCAGATGTCTAAATGTGCTATACATTACAAGATGTTCAGATGTCTAAATGTGCTACACATTACAAGATGTTCAGATGTCTAAATGTGCTACACATTACAAGATGCTCAGATGTCTAAATGTGCTATACATTACAAGATGTTCAGATGTCTAAATGTGCAACACATTACAATATGTTCATATGTCTAAATGTGCTACACATTACAAGATGTTTAGATGTCTAAATGTGCTTCAGCGCTATCCAAGTTCTGGATATAAAAGAGGTATTTACAGGTAGGAATGGTCGAGAGAAATGCATAGAGATGATCCCGTGTACGATATTCCGCTTGGGTTAGATATATTCAGTTATTCAATTACATCATATCATGTCATATCAAATCATCATATCATATCATATCATATCATATATAGATAGATATATAAGTGAAAATTTGTGGCGGTATCTGTTTGCTCCACAAAAGCTTTTACATGGATTGATGGATCTTGACCAAACTTGGCACATATATCCGTCATTATCCGGAAGGAACTCTTAAGGGGTTATGATTTTTATAACATTTATTTTTGGGCCGGGAAGCCCCAAATGTTTTTTTTCCAATATGAGCTTTATAAATAAAATTAATTAAAAATAATACTCCTACATGAATAGATGGACCTTGACCAAGTTTAGTACACATACACTTGACTATCCATATTCAAGTACCAAAGGGTACTGAATTCATAATATCCATCCCATTGATGGATCTGGGCCTAGCCTTGTCCATTAAGCTTCTTAGTCCGTATTGAAATATCGGTGGTTTTAAAACTAATAAAATCCAATCTTGAATTGTTCAGAAAGTCCGATAACTTAAAAAAAAAACTATTTCTATGGCATTTTTAGAATGATTTTAATCAGATAAATATTAAATTTTAACTCCATAATTTATCTCAATGTGTTTTTGGGGGGTTTCCCATCTCAGGCAAAACTGATTCGGTAAAATTATGGAATGGGCCCACACTGGGCCGACCTCTTTTAGCTTAAATGTATTATAGCTGTAGCAGTGCATTCAGTTGTATAACTTTTCGAGTTCAAAAAATAATTACTCAGAAATTTATTGTTGACACGTTTCGAGGAGGTAATTAAATTTTAACTAGAATGTTCCAGAAATTTCTATAGAGTTCTACGGGGATATATAAAGAGATATAAAAGCTAATAGTAACGTTAACGAGATCCAGCAGTAGATGGAACCCAACGGTATCGCGATCAAATCGGGTAAAAGGATCAAACCGGGATCGGAATCCTATCAGGAAGTCGGCTCTTATCAGAGAAGAGGATCTCACCGGGAAATGGGATACTAACGGAATCAGCGTCCTAACGGGATCGGAATCCTATCGGAAAAACTCAAACCTGCCGGTATCTGTATCCCACAAGTATCGTTATCCCACTGGTATCGAGATACCCCCGGGATCCAACTAGCGACGGGATCAAGAGGGATCGGAATCCCACTGGGAACTGGTATACTAACGGCAGCGGGATACCGACGAGATTGGGAGCCCACCAGGATCGGAATAATTATAAGGCTGTAGACTGTAGAAGTTCCTATGTTCAGAATGCTATCCCGGCAAATGCCGGGTATATCGTCGGCTATTATATATATATATATATATATATATATATATATATGTGTGTGTGTGTGTGAAAATTTGTTTGTGGATTTGACTGTGGCTTTGTTCCAGAAAGGCTTTTACACGGATTGATGGATCTTGACCAAAGCTTGCACATATATCCATCATTATCTGGAAGGAAATCTTAGGGGGTTATGAACTTTTTGGCTTGTTCCCTATAAACTCATCAGATCAATCTCTTATTGCATAGATAATAGATCTTTATTTATTTTTTTACAATTCTGAGATAGGAATTTATTTTTTATGGGCGTAGGAATAATATGCGGGGATTTGTCCGCCCATTTGAGAGCTGGAAATATAGTAGTCGCCACCAAATGTTCCCCCACTAAGATTTGTTGGTTCGTGTGCAAAATCATACAGTTGTGTGCAAAGATTTAAAACATAAATTTTTTGTGTGCAAAATTTTACAGCCCACAAACAAACACTTACATAGAAATTTGCTGCGCGTATCCTCAAAACTGCTGCGCGGCGTTTGTGAGACAGCTGCGCGGCCGCGCAGCCGCGCAGCTTAAAGGGAACATTGGTCGCCACCCAAACCAAACCCAAAACTAAACAAAGCTTAGATGACACCGCCTCTGATAGCTTACTTTAATTCAGCCTATAAAACAATGTGACGAATGTATAGTGTATAGAGCATAACTAAAATAGCTGATTTTTTTTGTTTGTTCAAATACCAAATGGTCAAATTGATACTTCGATAATTATTACTATGCTTTTTTTTTTTTTTTTAACAATACATGACCCAACTGGGTCCCCATACGAGCACGCGCATGGTAACTCTTCAGGCAACTAAACACGGTTACCTGCCTTGGGTTTGCTCCTTTTGTCCTTTGTCTGTGGGTGAGTGGTTGTATAGAGCATAACTAAAATAGCTGATTTTTTTTGTTTGTTCAAATACCAAATGGTCAAATTGATACTTCGATAATTATTACTATGCTTTTTTTTTTTTTTTAACAATACATGACCCAACTGGGTCCCCATACGAGCACGCGCATGGTAACTCTTCAGGCAACTAAACACGGTTACCTGCCTTGGGTTTGCTCCTCTTGTCCTTTGTCTGTGGGTGAGTGGAGCTTAGACAGTTTACTGCCATGTGAGTTGGCTGTGGGTTCAGTTTTTTTGGTACCCTACCGCCTCAAAACAGAAAAGAAGGAGGAAAAGAAAAAAAACTGACAAGAAAAAAATGCCCAGAAAGGAAGTGCTTTAAGGAAATAATTGTGTGCTTTGTTGGAACGATTCTCTGTACCGGTAACCTGGAGGACGACGAAGTAGGTGAGTCAAAACTGGAAGATGGTGATTTATGTTTTCGATTTGTTATTGTTGTTGGCGTTACAGAAGGGCATGAGTGAAGCGTGCCACTGAGCAATGCCAGTTTGTATCATGGGGGCTTTTTTCCCCTTCTAATTAATCCAATTTTCATTTCGCCGTTTCATTTCTTGTCCGTAGCCGTTATGATGATTATTTCTTCTAATTAACGCTTTTTCTAATTAATGCTTCTGCTAATAAAGGCTTCTTCCAATGAGAATTTCTACTAATGAACGCCTCTTCAAATGAACTCCTTTTCTACCGAACTCTTCTTCTAATGAACATTACTTCCAATAAACGCTGCTTCTAATGAACATTTCTTCTGATGGACTCTTTTTCTAATGAACACTTCTTCTAAAGATAGCTTCTTGTGAACAGTTTCTTCTTCTAACTATTTAATAAACCCAATGTTAAATAATCCTGCTGGCCTCACGCGGTATACATCTGTGTACAGTGGACCTACAAAACTTTGAAAAACTTGATATAACATTACAGTGATAGCTGTGATTGCCCCCAAAAAGTTACATACACACTACGTCAATGAATACACGCAATTTAGGAATGTTTCAAAAGACGCATTGGCTTGATATTTAAAAAAAAAAAAAATTTTTTTGGCCTATAGCATCCCGTCTTGTCCGTGCGTTGCATATGCTGTAAATACCATGTTTTCCAGCCAGGAACGAAAGCCAACTGTGTGTGTCTGTGACCCTTGCGATCGAATGTGTACTAGAATATACGACTCGTTGTTACCGGGGTAATAACGGTAACCATATTTCGCTACTTTACATACCTCCCATTGCAATATCAAAACATTAAAAAATGCAATGTAACTCATGAAAATTATGGGCGTTTTGATGTTTGCATCCCATTTTTTTTGTTTTTAAAGATTTAAAAAAAAAAAAAAAAAAAAAAAAAAAAAAAAAAAAAAAAAATTTGTTACCGGGGTAATAACGGTAACCATATTTCGCTACTTTACATACCTCCCATTGCAATATCAAAACATTAAAAAATGCAATGTAACTCATGAAAATTATGGGCGTTTTGATGTTTGCAACCCATTTTTTTTGTTTTTAAAAATTTAAAAAAAAAAAAAAAAAAGAAAAAGAAAGAAAAGAAGAAAATTGCGGCAATTGTCCACGCCCTTGAAAGTGAAAATAGTAAATCAGACTTTAAAAAAACAAACAATTATCTATGTACAGAGAAGGTTTAACTTTCTGACATTCAATCTATTGCCTCAGGCCTTCAAACCCCTAGTGAATGATTTCCTCATCAACACTAGTAACAGAAACATTGCAAATCCCATCTACATGCATAGGAGCCAAAATGATCAATAAATTGATCGTGGGCCCTTAAGATAGAGAAGAAGAAGAAGAAAAGAGAAGGTTTAACTTTATGAAATCATTGTATAGAGAAGGTTTAACTTTCTGACATCATTGTATAGAGAAGGTTTAACTTTCTGACATCGTTGTATAGAGAAGGTTTAACTTTATGACATCATTGTATAGAGAAGGTTTAACTTACGGCATCATTGTATAGAGAAGGTTTAACTTTATGACATCATTGTATAGAGAAGGTTTAACTTTATTACATCATTGTATAGAGAGGTTTAACTTTATGACATCATTGTATAGAGAAGGTTTAACTTTATGACATCATTGTATAGAGAGGTTTAACTTTATGACATCAATGAGAATTGAGAAATTTATCTTTTATATTGTTTAGCCCTACCCGACACTTTTCCACACCCCTGAACTACAGAGAAAATACTTTCTAAAAATTGTAAAAACATGTTCTTAAATTGAAAAAAAAAAAAAGAAATCTATTTACCATTTTCAATATCATTCAAAGATTGATATCTTCATTCATAGCTTAACCAACCAACTTAACCAGCCAAGGGCCACATCTGAACTAATTCCTGTTCATGCCCCCGGGCTGTATTTTCGGTGAATGAAAAAAAAAATATTGCTCTTTGCTTAAAGATTAAATTTCACGTGTGTAAAATGATTGACTTTTGAGATATTGTTATCCACATACCAATGTTACCACTCTCTCTCTCTTTCTGCTTCTCTCTCTTTCTCTCTGTCATCTCTCTATCCTTTCTCTCTCTCTCTCTCTCTCTCTCTCTCTCTCTCTCTGTCTCGCACTTGAAATGCATGCATTTTCAGGAAATGTTTACAGTAAATTTTTTAATATAAACATTTGTTATCCTCATAAAATAAGAGTCCACCTTTTTCTTCGCCCCTGAGCAGTGTCTTTCAAAAAATAGGAAAATCCCGATGTCCTTAGTTTCCAAGAAAATCAGATCTATTATTTTCCCCATTCCAAGTGTATCGAGTTTTGGGGTATGAGTAGACTTATGAAAAAGTGCCCATAACGAAGAGTTGAACTTAGGGGGCGGTTAGCCCCGGCTGGCACCTTTTTCTATATATTTAGGGGCGACACATTTGGCCAAGCTCATGATTTTTGTAGGAAATCGTGGCAAAATTCTTGACCCACCATAGGTGGCATTAAACTTTTTTGCTAGATCACTAAATATGCCCCTAATGGGGTCTTTGAACTGTGTTCTCCAATTGTGATATAAAACATATTTATATCTTTTAAAAAGAACATTCAAACCTTTATAACGATTGTTATATCATGGGATTTTAAAATATTTTATCCACATAAAAATGTACACGCCTCTCTCTCTCTTTCTCTCTCTCTCTTTCTCTCTCTCTCTCTCCCATCCCATTATGTTTTCGGAAGAGAGTCAAAACATTATTAACCCTAGTTTTAAAAATATTTATGAAATCTTCGTACAAATTTCCGTTTTTTCTTAAAATCAGATTTGGGCTTTGAGATATTGCTAGAATCATAAAATGCCACCCCACCACCTCATAGTGAGGCATAGCTTGCGTGGCCGTGGGAAAAATAAAAAAAATTCAGCTGTACATTCATATTTTTTTAAAATTTATGACATTTATAAAAGCATCCCCGGTATGTTACCTCCCCTAGTTACGCCACAACACTGTTTTTTTTTTGTTTTTTTTTGCAAGCCCATACATTATATTAAAAGCCTATTGTCCTGTCCTCTTTGACCAAGTATTGCATTTGCATTTTCTTTTATAAACTTATCATCCAGGCCATTTTAAAAGTGTATGGTCACTTATTTTTTACATTTAAAATCTGTACCACAGTTCAAATCTGTAGCACAGTTCAAATCTGTACCACAGTTCAAAACTGTAGCACAGTTCAAATCTGTACCACCGTTCAAATCTGTACCACAGTTCAAATCTGTGCCACAGTTCAAATCTGTAACTTAATCGGAATGTGAGATAATTACATTAAAATGTATCAATTTTCTTCGCCTTAGAAAAAATAAAAACAGAAAGTAGTAAAATAAATAGTTCATAATGGTCATTTCAATGTTCTATATGTACTCATTATTCAAGTCTCTATGTTTTTAGGGGGTTTTCCGATATATCTATGACGTCACCCAAGTAAATACAAGCTATTTACAGAATATCCCCTTTTTATAATATAAAAACAGAATGTGGTAACATACGTATGAGCTGATTTTGTTTGTAAAAATTGAATTTGCTTTCAAATTAATTATGTTATTACCCCTAGTGCATGTTTCCCCCACAAAGTGGCACTGGAAATCAGTGAAATTTCCTCATCAACACCAAGCACAGAAACATTGCGAATCCCATCTACATGCATAGGAGCCAAAATGATCAATAAATTGATCGTGGGCCCTTAAGATATAGAAGAAGAAGACATCTATGATAGTAGAGAAATCGAATCTTCTTTTATACGATTTAAGTCATCTTACCTAGCCGCAGCACCCCCCCCCCAACCCCAACCCCCACCCCATATGTTAACAGGTGCAAAGATTTAAAATTCACGTTGCAGGGGGGGGGGATCTGTTTAGGCAATCCGGATTTACGGCCCTTCGGATTTACTACGTTTAAGTGTATTGGGGAAAATAGACGAGACAGTCGGATTGACTACGTCTAAGTTTATTGGGGAAAATAGACGAGACAGACTGTAAAAGAGAAGACGGGGAGATAATAAAAATTTAGTAATCAAGACATTACACAGAGACCTAAATAAGACCAGAACTCAAGGTTTCGCCCGAATTTGCCGCGTAACGCGCAGTCACCATGGCTTTCAGTTGTATGCATCCCAGTGGGATTTTTCCGATACATCAAGAAGGAGAAGCGACAAACAAGGCCGTCATAAAAAAAAACACACAAAAAAAAAAAACAAATCTGGCAACAGCGGACACGCGACGGAAGCATAGCCATTGTCGGAATAAATTCAGGCAATAAATCTGAGACACGAAATAGAGCAAGGCCACTGTTCTACATTCTCAATAGATACTGGCCACTGCTCTACATTCTCACGAGAGAACGGCCACTGCTCTACATTCTCACGAGACTATGGCCACTGTTCTACATTCTCACGAGAGAACAGCCACTGCTCTACATTCTCACGAGAGAACGGCCACTGCTCTACATTCTCATGAGAGAACGGCCACTGTTCTACATTCTCACGAGAGAATGGCCACTGTTCTACATTCTCACGCTCACCCGTGACCCATAGAGAAGCAGTCATCTGGACGCTGAGCGGTGGCACATGGAGACGTACTCACCTGGAAGTTCACCGGTGGTGCATGGAGACGTACTCACCTGGAAGTTCACCGGTGGCGCATGGAGCTTTTCTGTGAATTGGGTTTCTTAAGCTTATTAATGTTACTCCTTCTCCCACATAGGCTTGCTTGGAGAATATTATTTAACAGTATTTGTTCAGTATTGACCAAAAACTTTCCAACACAATTCTTTCTACATGCAAGCAACTCGTCCTTACGATTTTCAAATTCTCGTTTATGTTCGATATCACAGTTTTCAGCCATAGTCGATATCACAGTGCTCAGTCATTTTCAATATCCAAATTATCGGTCATATTCGATATCACAATTCTCGGTTATATTCGAAATCACGATTGTCGGTCATATTCGACATCATTCGATATCACAACCAATTACACTTGACACGAAAAGGCTCGTACCTGTCGTCCTTTCGTAGTTACTTCTCGGGATTATGGCGTTCTGATTGAACTTTCTGGAACTTTTCTTCTACCCAATAGGCTCGCCGTCCCACTTACTGTGAGCCTCAATTTTCTTCCATGCTTGTGACCACAACTTTATTTCCACAATGCCCTTTACTTCAGCTTGTCCAGCAAATGTCTAAGACATACCTGAAATTTCAGAAAGCAGCTGTCCTGCTGAATAATCAGTTGGTGTTATTGCACACAGATCCAACGATGTATATTTTGGTACACTGCGAAATTCCATAAAGTGGGGGGGGGGGGGGGGGGGGGTTGTACACGAGAAGAAAGGAGGTTAAAGGACAATTCTTTGTATGAAAGGTATCAAAGCCTGGGTTAGAAGTGATATTAACAGAAGCCGGGGTTCCAGGTTCTCAGGAGTCTCTTGCATCACGTGACACGTCCTTCAAAGAGATACAGGAGCTCGTCTGGCGTTTGGTGAACTATTTTTAGACACCGGGGAAACGAATTATCTCATTAGGAGCAGTGAATGCCTTCGTCGGAAATTGGGTGCGTACGGGCACAGCTTTTACTTTCAGCTTTTACCTTCGATTCTATTGTGTGATCAGTAAGGGCACAGCTTTTACTTTCAGCTTTTACCTTCGATTCTATTGTGTGATCAGTAAGGGCACAGCTTTTACTTTCAGCTTTTACCTTCGATTCTATTGTGTGATCAAAGTCATATCTATTGAATTCAGTCGGAGGTTGTTGTTTTTTTCTTCAAAATTTCCTTTTAGCTACTATAATATCACACACTATATCACTGCTATAATATCACACACCATATCACTGCTATAATATCACACACCATATCACTGCTATAATATCACACACCATATCACTGCTATAATATCACACACCATATCACTGCTATAATATCACACACCATATCACTGCTATAATATCACACACCATATCACTGCTATAATATCACACACCATATCACTGCTATAATATCACACACCATATCACTGCTATAATATCACACACCATATCACTGCTATAATATCACACACCATATCACTGCTATAATATCACACACCATATCACTGCTATAATATCACACACCATATCACTGCTATAATATCACACACCATATCACTGCTATAATATCACACACCAACAAGATGCTATAATATCACACACCATCCAGCTACTACAGTATCACTAGCCAACCAGCTACCATAGTATCACAAGGCAATCACCGACTGTAATATCTCACGTAAACCAGCTACTATAATATCACACACCAACCAGCTACTATAATATCAAACACCAACCAGCTACTATAATATCGCACACCAGCCAGCTACTAGAGTAGAACACACCAACCAGCTACTAGAGTAGCACACACCAATCAGCTACTATAATATCAAACACCAACCAGCTACTATAATATCGCACACCAACCAGCTTCTATAGTAGCACACACCAACCAGCTACTATAGTAGCACACACCAACCAGCTACTACAGTAGCACACACCAACCATCTACTATAATATCAAACACCAACCAGCTACTATAATATCGCACACCAACCAGCTACTATAGTAGCACACACCAACCAGCTACTATAATATCAAACACCAACCAGCTACTATAATATCGCACACCAACCAGCTACTATAGTAGCACACACCAACCGCAGCTACTCTAACATAACGCGCCAACCAGCTACTATAATATAAAACACCAACCAGCTACTATAATATAAAACACCAACCAGCTACTATGGCGTCACACATCAATCAACTACTATAGTAGCACACAACAACCAAATACTATAATATCAAACATCAATCAACTACTATAGTAGCACACACCAACCAGCTACTATAATATCAAAAACCAACCAGCTACTATAATATAAAACACCAACCAGCTACTATAGCGTCACACATCAATCAACTACTATAGTAGCACACACCAACCAGCTACTATAATATCAAAAACCAACCAAATACTATAATAGCACACACCAACCAGCTACTAATAAAAGACCAAATTCAAGTCACGAAACTTCTGGGATAATAACGCAAAGGTCACCCGCATATTTGTTAGTAACCTAGTTTATTGGAAAACTTGATCTCGGCTTAGCAGTCTGTACGACTGAGGTCTCCCTGTACGAAATGGAACCAGTGTCCAGACCCTATGGCCTATCGCATGGTGGTCGGCGAGTTATATAGCCTCGGGCCTCATATCTACATTAGCCTGAAATTTACAGAATGAATTTTAGGGTAATAAATAATGATCTTGGTTTACATAGACATATTCTCCGTAACATTTCCAGAGATAAATTATCTGTAACATTCCCATTTGTATAGATAAATTTTAAAAATCTTGTTGTCGCAATACGCTGTTCTGGGTCGAGACTCAGAGGCGTGGCGAGAGTGTTTGGCGCCCGGGGACAAGATTTGCGCCCAGGGACAAGGTTAATTTTAAAGCGCCCCCTTTTCTTTTTTCATCTCTCAAACCCGTTATTTTTGTCAATAAAAAAATATCAAAGCACATTTTGGCGCCCCTAAATAGCTGGCGCCCGGGGACATCGGCCCCCCCTGCCCCCATTCGCTACGCCTCTGTCGAGACTCACCGTATTTCGGGCCCCTTTGTCTAGGTACAACTATAACACATCAGCACTCTCCACTAAGAGTCACGCACACAAAATACTAAAAGCAGCTACGCTTCATAAAATAATACTGCTTCTCTTTATTCGTGACACTGGGAAGACATCAATCTTGCTTCCACTAGTCACACATATCTAGCTACTGTACATCAACTACTTGGCTGCTCCCAGAACTCTTGTGTACTGGCTCTCAACCTCTATGAACTGAATCTATACTCACAATCCATTAGCTCTCCTCTCCATCTCACACACCTTTTATGAAACACACGTTTTTATCATCCTTTTCCTTTCACCCATTCACAATCAGCCACAATAATGCCCTCAACGATCACAATCAGCCACAATAATGCCCCCAACGATCACAATCAGCCACAATAATGCCATCAACGATCACAATCAGCCACAATAATGCCCTCAACGATCACAATCAGCCACAATAATGCCCCCAACGATCACAATCAGCCACAATAATGCCCTCAACGATCACAATCAGCCACAATAATGCCATCAACGATCACAATCAGCCACAATAATGCCATTAACGATCACAATCAGCCACAATAATGCCATCAACGATCACAATCAGCCACAATAATGCCATCAACGATCACAATCAGCCACAATAATGACCCCAATGATCACAATCAGCCACAATAATGCCATCAACGATCACAATCAGCCACAATAATGCCATCAACGATCACAATCAGCCACAATAATGCCATCAACGATCACAATCAGCCACAATAATGCCCTCAACGATCACAATCAGCCACAATAATGCCCCCAACGATCACAATCAGCCACAATAATGCCCCCAACGATCACAATCAGCCACAATAATGCCCCCAACGATCACAATCAGCCACAATAATGCCCCCAACGATCACAATCAGCCACAATAATGCCCCCAACGATCACAATCAGCCACAATAATGCCCCCAACGATCACAATCAGCCACAATAATGCCCCCAACGATCACAATCAGCCACAATAATGCCCCCAACGATCACAATCAGCCACAATAATGCCCCCAACGATCACAATCAGCCACAATAATGCCCCCAACGATCACAATCAGCCACAATAATGCCCCCAACGATCACAATCAGCCACAATAATGCCCCCAACGATCACAATCAGCCACAATAATGCCCCCAACGATCACAATCAGCCACAATAATGCCCCCAACGATCACAATCAGCCACAATAATGCCCCCAACGATCACAATCAGCCACAATAATGCCCCCAACGATCACAATCAGCCACAATAATGTCCCCAACGATCACAATCAGCCACAATAATGCCCTCAAAGATCACAATCAGTCACAATAATGTCCCCAACGATCACAATCAGCCACAATAATGTCCCCAACGATCACAATCAGCCACAATAATGTCCCCAACGATCACAATCAGCCACAATAATGCCCCAACGATCACAATCAGCCACAATAATGTCCCCAACGATCACAATCAGCCACAATAATGTCCCCAACGATCACAATCAGCCACAATAATGCCCCAACGATCACAATCAGCCACAATAATGCCCCAACGATCACAATCAGCCACAATTATGCCCCTTAACGATCACAACTCGCGGTGACAACGTGTTCACATCAAAACAGTGATTCTCATACCCTTGTCACATAACTTATCATATCTTAAAAAATTAAACGTGTCTTATGGAGCGTTTCATTTTTTTAGCTTTTGCATTGCCCGATGCAATATAAAATGGGGGCTTCGAGGCAGTCGATTAGACCTGACATCTGTAGACCAGGTCAACAAAACTGATTGGCGCTGTTAACTTAGTTTTACTTATTCACACAATATAATTCCGTGTTCCGTATATCACACTCGGACTTTGTAGTAAATACTAACAATAGTTTTTAATAAATAGCATTTAAGGATCAGGATTACAAGTTGCCGTTAATCGATATGAGGCTAGAGACGAAGGTGGTAACCTCTTTCCGATGCTTCTTACTATGCAGCCCTGAGAAGCTGCTCCAAGGCCACCGTTTCGTCCCAGCTACTTCGCTAATTAGTTGCGTCGTGGAAACCCACTTTAGATACCCTCTTAAAGTGCTTCCCACGCTGCCCCAGGATGGGTAAGGGAAGAAATCAGGACGTAAATGTAGCATTCCGACTCCTAAGAAAGTCGATCGCGTGCACTGTGTGCAAACACAGCGTCGGACCGACCTGGTGTCTTTGAGTTGGGGCGGCCCCCAGCGGAACCCGGTCGAGCGGACTCGGGTGGAGGCTGTCCTGGCAAAGGGACACCTCCAACGTGCCGCTTCGTGGCCCGATACCGGGCTTGAGGGGGTGCTTTGGGGAGGGAATAAAGAGCATTAGCTCGACGGCCCGCTGACGCTATTTCTTAATGTGACGTATATAGAATTTGAAATGTCATTGCTTTATTACTTGGTATTAAGGACGCGCGCCAGACACACCAAAACACGCTTGGAAAATGCTATCTTAAAGTTGGACCACCATGCACAGTGGGAGGGAGTGGCAGAGGGAATGGTGCACTCCAAGGAGAATTGTTTCCTTTTTATTGACGGTTGTCATTTTCTGTGAACTGCTGACCTTTTTCTTGAGTGTTTGTTGTATGTGTGTGTGTGTGGGGGGGGGGGGCACGGGGGGGGAATCTTGGCCTGCCACCAGCGGAGGTAAACTAAGCTACAAAACA
>CAXITT010000601.1:126441-146919 GCA_964033795.1 Lymnaea stagnalis | reverse complement strand
GGGGGGGGAGGAAAAAAGGGTGGTGGGGGGGGGGGGGGGGGGGGGGGGGGGGGTGGGGGGGGGGGGGGGGCGGGGGACACTGCGAAAGAAACCCTGGAGGTTCCTCAATGGATGCCATTGATTTCACTCAATGGATGTCATTGATGTCACTCAATGGATGTCATTCATGTTACTCAATGGATGTCGTTGATGTCACTCAATGGATTTGAGTTATTCACTCACAAGTAATAAAACAATGAAATAATATAATACATAAATATAGGGTGAGATGGATAGTGTATGATAGGATGAGACGGATAGTCTAGGATAGAGTGAGATGGATAGTCTAGGATAGGGTGAGATGGATAGTCTAGGATAGAGTGAGATAAATAGTCTAGAATAGGATGAGATGAACAGTCTATGATAGGGTGAGATGGATAGTCTAGGATAGAGTGAGATGGTTAGTCTAGGATAGGATGAGATGGACAGTCTAGGATAGGGTGAGATGGACAGTTTAGGATAGGGTGAGATGGACAGTCTAGGATAGGGTGAGATGGACAGTCTAGGAAAGGATGAGATGGACAGTCTAGGATAGGATGAGATGGACAGTCTAGGATAGGGTGAGATGGACAGTCTAGGATAGGATGAGATGGACAGTCTAGGATAGGGTGAGATGGACAGTCTAGGATAGGGTGAGATGGACAGTCTAGGATATGGTGAGATGGACAGTCTAGGATATGGTGAGATGGACAGTCTGTGATCGTGTTAGATAAAGAGAGGGTGTGATAGTGTTAGATAAAGAGAGAGTGTGATCATGTTAGATAAAGAGAGTGTGTGATAGTGTTATATAAAGAGAGTGTGGGATAGTGTTAGATAAAGAGAGTGTGTGAGATAAGTTGAGTGCATTTCATTAAATATACATGAAGTAATTTTTGTGTACAATCCTCTGCGGAGCCCATCTAGGGCAGGTACACAGCAAATGGTGATTCAATTGAGGCAAACAATGGTTTGTTCCATTTGAAACTTGGCAATGGTTGTTTCTTTTTTTTAATTTTTTTTTATACTTAGCTATATTTGGCTTCAGTTGGAATAAAACAATGCCTTGTTTCTGCATGTATAAAACAATTCTTTGTTTCTATATGAATAAAACAATGCCTTGTTTCTGTATGTATAAAACAATGGCTTATTTCTGTATGTATAAAACAATGCCTTGTTTCTGTATGTATAAAACAATGCCTTGTTTCTGTATGTATAAAACAATGGCTTATTTCTGTATGTATAAAACAATGCCTTGTTTCTGTATGTATAAAACAATTCTTTGTTTCTGTATGTATAAAACAATGCCTTGTTTCTGTATGTATAAAACAATGCCTTGTTTCTGTATGTATAAAACAATTCTTTGTTTCTGTATGAATAAAACAATGCCTTGTTTCTGTATGTATAAAACAATGCCTTGTTTCTGTATGTATAAAACAATGCCTTGTTTCTGTATGTATAAAACAATGCCTTGTTTCTGTATGTATAAAACAATGGCTTATTTCTGTATGTATAAAACAATGCCTTGTTTCTGTATGTATAAAACAATGCCTTGTTTCTGTATGTATAAAACAATTCTTTGTTTCTGTATGTATAAAACAATACCTTGTTTCTGTATGTATAAAACAATTCTTTGTTTCTGTATGAATAAAACAATGCCTTGTTTCTGTATGTATAAAACAATGGCTTATTTCTGTATGTATAAAACAATTCTTTGTTTCTGCATGTATAAAACAATGCCTTCTTCTTCTTCTTCTATATCTTAAGGGCCCACGATCAATTTATTGATCATTTTGGCTCCTATGCATGTAGATGGGATTTGCAATGTTTCTGTTCCTGGTGTTGATGAGGAAATTTCACAGATTTCCAGTGCCACTTTGTGAGGGAATCATGCACTGGGGGTTTGAAGGCTTGAGGCAATAGACACAAATGTGTCTAGTGTTGTCGCCTCAACCGTTCCTTTTGAAAGATTGTTCCAGTCCCTGATTGTCTTGGGCAGGAATGAGCAGCTCCTATACTGGCTTCTTGCTGGTATGAGCCTGAATTGCCTGTCATGGCCTCGTCGCTGTCTATGGGGGAGAGGGACGAGTTTCTGTTTAATACTGGAACAGTGGACCAGCCCATTATTTATCTTGTACATCATGGAGAGCCTGGATTGTCGTCGTCGTTTCTCCAATGGTGACCAGCCTAGTGTTTCTAGCATGCTGCCAACACTTGAGGTATTCCTGTAGCGGTTTAGGACAAAACGTGCTGCTCGTCGCTGGACCGCCTCCAACCTGTCAATGCTCTTCTGGGTAAATGGGTCCCAGACTGAAGATGCATAATCTAAAATCGGACGGATAAAGGCTTTATATGCTCTTTCTTTCACACAGGAGTTGCCAATCTTTAGATTTCGCCTTAAGAACCCTAGGGTCTTGTTTGCTTGGTTACATACATTGTTAATATGTTCATCCCATCGGACCTCTCTTTGAATGGTAACACCCAGGTACTTTACGGAGGAAACTTGCTCAAGAATATGGCCGTGCAGTTTGTATTGGTAGTGTAGAGGAGTACAACTTCTAGAGATTGATAGTGTCTGGCACTTGGCAGGGTGAAATTCCATGTCCCAGCTCATCTCCCACTCAGCTAACAGATTGAGATCCTGTTGTAGCTGGTCCTGGTCAGATCTGTTGGCGATCGTCCTATACACTGCTGTGTCATCTGCAAACAGTCTTGCCTGTGATGTCAGTTTCTCCGGTAGGTCATTAATGTATGCTAGGAACAAACAGGGGCCCAGGACTGATCCCTGGGGGACCCCTGACTTCACATTGACAAAGGAGGAGCTTGTACCGCCCACCACTACTGCTTGGCGTCGGTGGCTGAGGAAGCTAGAGATCCATGTTTTAGTGGTGCCTTGAATCCCATATATCTGGAGTTTGTGTAGAAGCAAACTATGATTCACCCGGTCAAATGCTTTTGCGAAGTCCATTACTAGCACGTCAGTCTGCTTGTGGTTCTCCAGATTGGTCATCAAGTCTTCTACAAATTCGAGAAGCTGGGTCTCACATGACCTATTGACTCGGAAGCCATGTTGACAGTCATTGAGTATATTTTGGCTTTCAAGATGCTTCATGACAGTGCTTACGATTATGTGCTCCAACAGTTTGCAGACGACGCTGGTGAGGGATATCGGACGATAGTTGGCAGGGTCGGAATGCTCCCCTTTCTTGTAAATTGGAGTGACATGCGCTGTTCTCCAGTCTGCTGGAACATTTCCTGTGCATAGTGACGATTGGAAGAGGATTGTCAGTGCAGGAGCGATTTCTTTGGCTAATTCTTTGAGCACTCGTGGTTTAATGTGGTCAGGACCACATGCTTTGTAAGGATTAAACAATTCTTTGTTTCTGCATGTATAAAACAATGCCTTGTTTCTGTATGTATAAAACAATGGCTTATTTCTGTATGCATAAAACAATGCCTTGTTTCTGTATGTATAAAGCAGTGAATTGTTTTGTTTGCTTGATGCGAAAACCCTTGAATTTCTTTTCCAAAACATAAGAATCAAACGGAATTTCTTGGCCAATGTTATGATGCCACGTATTATTCTTGATGTCAGCACCGCTTGCTTGCCTGTGGTGAAGCTTTTAAAATCACAACAGTTGTGAACACTAAAGATTTGAGAACCTCAAGTCATGAGTGTGTACGAGATAGATCTCACACTCTTAGCCTTAAACGCACAGCCTATTCACCCCACCCCCGCCCACTTTCTCTACCCAATGCCAATTAACCCCCGGGGGTTCTATTATGTACACACGCCTGACTCGTTTATCATGCGGGGGTCTGGCTGACAGGGGCACATGCCGTCAAGACAAGATCAGTAGGGGGGACAATGTTCTCCCTGACAGAAGCACATGCCGCTAAGGCAAGGTCAGAAGGGGGAAAATGTCCTCCCTGGCAGGGGCACATGCCGTCAAGACAAGATCAGTAGGGGAAAATGTCCTCCCTGACAGGGACACAAGCCGTCAAGACAAGATCAGCAGGGGGAAAATGTCCTCCCTGGCAGGGGCACATGCCGTCAAGACAAGATCAGTAGGGGGAAAATGTCCTCCCTAACAGGGACACAAGCCGTCAAGACAAGATCAGTAGGGGGAAATGTCCTCCCTGACAGGGGCACATGCCGTCAAGACAAGATCAGTAGGGGGAAAATGTCCTCCCTGACAGGGGCACATGCCGTCAAGACAAGATCAGTAGGGGGAAATGTCCTCCCTGACAGCGGCACATGCCGTCAAGACAAGATCAGTAGGGGGAAAATGTCCTCCCTGACAGGGGCACATGCCGTCAAGACAAGATCAGTAGGGGGAAAATGTCCTCCCTGACAGGGGCACATGCCGTCAAGACAAGATCAGTAGGGGGAAATGTCCTCCCTGACAGGGGCACATGCCGTCAAGACAAGATCAGTAGGGGGAAAATGTCCTCCCTGACAGGGGCACATGCCGTCAAGACAAGATCAGTAGGGGGAAATGTCCTCCCTGACAGGGGCACATGCCGTCAAGACAAGATCAGTAGGGGGAAAATGTCCTCCCTGACAGGGGCACATGCCGTCAAGACAAGATCAGTAGGGGGAAATGTCCTCCCTGACAGGGGCACATGCCGTCAAGACAAGATCAGTAGGGGGAAAATGTCCTCCCTGACAGGGGCACATGCCGTCAAGACAAGATCAGTAGGGGGAAAATGTCCTCCCTGACAGGGGCACATGCCGTCAAGACAAGATCAGTAGGGGGAAAAGTCCTCCCTGACAGGGGCACATGCCGTCAAGACAAGATCAGTAGGGGGAAAATGTCCTCCCTGACAGGGACACATGCCGTCAAGACAAGATCAGTAGGGGGAAAATGTCCTCCCTGACAGGGGCACATGCCGTCAAGACAAGATCAGTAAGGGGAAAATGTCCTCCCTGACAGGGGGACATGCTGTCAAGACAAGATCAGTAGGGGGGAAAATGTCCTCCCTGACAGGGGCACATGCCGCTAAGACAAGATCAGTAGGGGGACAAATGTCCTCCCTGACAGGGGCACATGCCGTCAAGACAAGGTCAGTCGGTGGAAAATGTCCTCCCTGACAGAGGCACATGCCGCTAAGACAAGGTCAGCAGGAGGAAAATTTCCTCCCTGACAGAGGCACTTGCGCTAAGAGAAGATCAGTAGGGGGGAAAAAATGTCCTCCCTGCAGGGTCGCGACCTTGAAAGTGTTTACGTGCTGGAGTAGATTCTCTAATTAGTGCAACTTAGAAAAAAAGGAAGTCCTCTGGTCCATTACTCCGAACCCAACAGCACCACACAGATAACTGTCATGACCCCATCACCGCCACGTAAATAACCAAGAACTTCGTGATGATGGTCGCAACATTGGAGGCTTAACCCCCACAGCCACTTTGGTCAAGAACTGCATTAATGTATGGAAATATATATATTCCCTATAGTTCGCCTTCTTGATCAGCAAAAAAGTTACCTGCGAATTTATATAGTAATACCCAAGACAAATGTGCCTTAAATACGTGGCTTAAGTCACCATTGGCTCGAGTAACCATGTGTTACTGGGAACTTATTTGTGAAAACCAATGTCAAAAGATTTTCCATAGTCATCATATGGAAAAAAAAGAAATAGTTATAAAAGATGAGTTCGTGACCTTTAGCAACTGAAATAAATGTCTACCTCGAGCAGTGGCCACCAGCCGCAGCATAAATTACGACAAAACTATTTCTTATTTTACGTTGAACATTTTACAAGCGTAAGGGCGCAAACAGGGACAGGAACGTGGGGGAAGGAGGGTGTTGGGGAAAGGAATGTATAAATCACAGCACCCCGGGGGTATGAGGGGGCGGGGTATTTTACCAATAGCACTCATGGTGTGCTGGTCAAGAAAATTAATTTACTGCAGCACTCTCGGTGTGCTGGTCAAGAAAATTAATTTACTGCAGCACTTCCGGTGTGCTGGTCAAGAAAATTAATTTACTGCAGCACTTCCGGTGTGCTGGTCAAGAAAATTAATTTACTGCAGCACTTCCGGTGTGCTGGTCAAGAAAATTAATTTACTGCAGCACTTCCGGTGTGTTGATCAAGAAACTTAATTTAATGCAGCACTTCCGGTGTGTTGGTCAACAAAATTAATTTAATGCAGCACTTCCGGTGTGTTGGTCAAGAAAATTAATTTAATGCAGTACTTCCGGTGTGTTGGTCAAGAAAATTAATTTAATGCAGCACTTCCGGTGTGTTGGTCAAGAAATGTAACTGAATGCAGTAAGTGTTGGACAAGGACATGTATACGGAAATATCTTCACATTCCTAAAATTTTCTTGAATCGATTAAATCGACTTGTATACGAATTAAGAGTCCATGAACTCTGCCCCCACCCCCCGCCTCTATTCTAAATTCCTTTTTATAACCCACGCCCCCATTCCCCAACTATTAATAGTAGCTGTTCTCTCATGCACGCACACACACACACATACAAATACATCACACACCTTCCCCCTCCACACACACACACACACACACACAAGCACAAACACACGAACAACTGAATTTCTGATGTTTGAAGATGTTGTTTTTCCAGATCAGCAGAACATTGGACCACGTGACAGCTGGTAAAAAAAAAAAAAGCAACAAGAGACTCTTCTACTACGATAGAGATATTCATTGGGGAAATGTCCTCCCTGACAGGGGCACATGCCGTCAAGACAAGATCAGTAGGGGGAAATGTCCTCCCTGACAGGGGCACATGCCGTCAAGACAAGATCAGTAGGGGGAAAATGTCCTCCCTGACAGGGACACATGCCGTCAAGACAAGATCAGTAGGGGGAAAATGTCCTCCCTGACAGGGGCACATGCCGTCAAGACAAGATCAGTAAGGGGAAAATGTCCTCCCTGACAGGGGGACATGCTGTCAAGACAAGATCAGTAGGGGGGAAAATGTCCTCCCTGACAGGGGCACATGCCGCTAAGACAAGATCAGTAGGGGGACAAATGTCCTCCCTGACAGGGGCACATGCCGTCAAGACAAGGTCAGTCGGTGGAAAATGTCCTCCCTGACAGAGGCACATGCCGCTAAGACAAGGTCAGCAGGAGGAAAATTTCCTCCCTGACAGAGGCACTTGCGCTAAGAGAAGATCAGTAGGGGGGAAAAAATGTCCTCCCTGCAGGGTCGCGACCTTGAAAGTGTTTACGTGCTGGAGTAGATTCTCTAATTAGTGCAACTTAGAAAAAAAGGAAGTCCTCTGGTCCATTACTCCGAACCCAACAGCACCACACAGATAACTGTCATGACCCCATCACCGCCACGTAAATAACCAAGAACTTCGTGATGATGGTCGCAACATTGGAGGCTTAACCCCCACAGCCACTTTGGTCAAGAACTGCATTAATGTATGGAAATATATATATTCCCTATAGTTCGCCTTCTTGATCAGCAAAAAAGTTACCTGCGAATTTATATAGTAATACCCAAGACAAATGTGCCTTAAATACGTGGCTTAAGTCACCATTGGCTCGAGTAACCATGTGTTACTGGGAACTTATTTGTGAAAACCAATGTCAAAAGATTTTCCATAGTCATCATATGGAAAAAAAAGAAATAGTTATAAAAGATGAGTTCGTGACCTTTAGCAACTGAAATAAATGTCTACCTCGAGCAGTGGCCACCAGCCGCAGCATAAATTACGACAAAACTATTTCTTATTTTACGTTGAACATTTTACAAGCGTAAGGGCGCAAACAGGGACAGGAACGTGGGGGAAGGAGGGTGTTGGGGAAAGGAATGTATAAATCACAGCACCCCGGGGGTATGAGGGGGCGGGGTATTTTACCAATAGCACTCATGGTGTGCTGGTCAAGAAAATTAATTTACTGCAGCACTCTCGGTGTGCTGGTCAAGAAAATTAATTTACTGCAGCACTTCCGGTGTGCTGGTCAAGAAAATTAAATTACTGCGGCACTTCCGGTGTGCTGGTCAAGAAAATTAATTTACTGCAGCACTTCCGGTGTGCTGGTCAACAAAATTAATTTAATGCAGCACTTCCGGTGTGCTGGTCAAGAAAATTAATTTACTGCAGCACTTCCGGTGTGCTGGTCAAGAAAATTAATTTAATGCAGCACTTCCGGTGTGCTGGTCAAGAAAATTAATTTACTGCAGCACTTCCGGTGTGCTGGTCAAGAAAATTAATTTACTGCAGCACTTCCGGTGTGCTGGTCAAGAAAATTAATTTACTGCAGCACTTCCGGTGTGTTGATCAAGAAAATTAATTTAATGCAGCACTTCCGGTGTGTTGGTCAAGAAAATTAATTTAATGCAGCACTTCCGGTGTGTTGGTCAAGAAAATTAATTTAATGCAGCACTTCCGGTGTGTTGGTCAAGAAATGTAACTGAATGCAGTAAGTGTTGGACAAGGACATGTATACGGAAATATCTTCACATTCCTAAAATTTTCTTGAATCGATTAAATCGACTTGTATACGAATTAAGAGTCCATGAACTCTGCCCCCACCCCCCGCCTCTATTCTAAATTCCTTTTTATAACCCACGCCCCCATTCCCCAACTATTAATAGTAGCTGTTCTCTCATGCACGCACACACACACACATACAAATACATCACACACCTTCCCCCTCCACACACACACACACACACACACAAGCACAAACACACGAACAACTGAATTTTTGATGTTTGAAGATGTTGTTTTTCCAGATCAGCAGAACATTGGACCACGTGACAGCTGGTAAAAAAAAAAAAAAAGCAACAAGAGACTCTTCTACTACGATAGAGATATTCATTAGAAGAGGAAAAAAATACATTCATTAGAATAAAGCTATCAATAGACTCTAAATATTTAATAGAATATACACATTAAAACAAAAGGCAATTCTAAGAAGAAAGACCTTCACCGGACACTGCTACAGTCGTGACCATCTTGAAACCCCATCTCTGTTTCGAAATCTCCTCATCGCCGTTTCAAACTGCGTTGACGTCAGGATACCGGCATCAATAAATTCCAACGGCTGCTCAGCACAAACATGACGTCATCCAGCCGTAAATAGCTGTCTGTGTAAAGCCCTTTTGTTTTATGCCTTGTTATATTAACAGACTGGGAAACCCAGATTCATCACCACCCTGTTGTTTTTTTTCTTATGATACTCACAAAATGATCGGAGATGTTGGCTGACGTTGACTGAAATTTAAAAAAAATGTGGTTTGTTTGTTCTAAAAACTCACGACTATGCAAGAAGCCATCGTGAGACCTGCTGGGACGCCTCTGCTTTTGCCCAGTTGGCTTTCATGCAAATGAGATTACCATATTCATGACGCTGCTTTGGTTGGTAAGACCAGGGCTTTGGTTGGTGGATGATCGGTTGGAACGATGGGGACTTAAACATGGGATGGCTGGAAGAAAAGGGCAAGGTCGTGACGGAATCAAGATGGCCGATTCAGGGTTTCGGAGTCTCGTAACCATTATCTAATTTTTCTGAATATTACGGAATCGATTTAATAACTTTCTTAGTGCGTACACTCCCCATTACAGTTGAGTGTGTCCTGTCTCGTCACGTGGTAATGGACTAACTTAATAAAAAAGAAGTAGACGGCCAAGTTTTCCCTGGGTTCTCGTGTTCATGTTTGGACGGCTGACAACATTTCTATTAACACAGATAACTCTGTTGATATCAGCATTGATTTCATCACAATTTCCTCCCTTGCATCCCTCTACAGACAACTGCGTCACCTGATGCTGTCTCGGGGAATGCTTTTAGCCGCACGCCTTGGGTATAAACACTGTAGAAGCGCTATTTTTACTCCGTGGCTTCCCACTAACGTCCACAAGACATCAATTCTAAACAATTATGGAGGCGAGACCTGTGACTTGAGATGTTTAGTTGTGACCTGATAGAACTTACATTATTTTTTTTATTATTATTATTATTTTTTTTGGTATCATTAAATATGGCCAAGGTTTCTGACGTTTAAAAAGTGATGCCACGGTGACGTCAGGGTAACGATGCTACAGGATATTCATTGGTGTTGAGATGGTGCTTAAATGGTGACTTTTTGGAGATTTTAAACTGATGTAGTGATGATTGCCAGATTTCGGTTTCGGCCGAATTTGATGTAGGCCTTCGGTCGTCTACTAGACTAATCCTCTGCGAACACTGCTTACAGCTGCATGATGCCCTATTTGCCCGATATTTCCGAAAATAAAATTACAATTAAGCTTAGGCAAAGGTAAATATTTTTGTGGGGAAAAAAAACTAAGTGAATTTTATAGTCCTATCATTTTTTTATTAATTAAAAAAAAATAATAATTTGTAGACCTTAGTTGTTATTTTTTTTTTATTATCATTGATGCGTCTTATTCATGTTAATTTATCATTATCACTATCACGCTCACAGCTTTCATTCATTTAATATCATGAGTAAAATTTCAAAAGATCACACCAATTTAGTAGGGACACGACACAGTCAATGTTCCCTCTAAGGTTTGTTATTTCGTGTGCAAAATCATACCGTTTTGTGCAAAGTTTTACAGATGCAATTTTTTTGTGCGCAAAATTTTACTGCCCACTCACTTGCATGGAAATTTGCTGCGCGGTACTCAAAACTGCTGCGCGGCGTTTGTGAGATAGCTGCGCGGCCGCGCAGCTTAAAGGGAACATTGGACACAGTACTCTTTTTAAAAAATATAGTAATATAATTAAAGTACCCTTTAGATCACAAGCCTACGCACATGTGTGTATGATAATTATGTAGTAGGCTGACTGTATTATCATACTAAACCGAGCTCAACATTTGCTCAACTTGTGTTCACTCTAGATCAAATCTAAAACTAGCCGACCAATGATAATTGCGGATACACGAAAACTTTAAATGTCGACCAATAAGAACGCGCGCTTTAACGAAAGTGTTTGGGTTAACGGAAGAGTGAGTTCCTTCAAGGCTTACGTCTGGTCATTTTAGTGGGCGATACCAATAAACAAGAGATGGCTACGGTTTTGATCGATACCAATATATATATAGGTAACTTTGTAATTATATTATAAAAGCAAAGAGCACCTAAGGGTCTATTTTGCATGAATTTTGCTTCCCACCCCAAGGCAAATTTGTCTCCTGCCATACAACTTTACATATTTAAAAAAAAAAAAAAAATTAGCATTTTTTTAATGCAAAAGGTAAAAAGCCGAAATATTCATTAGCTGTGTCTCTAGCAGAATTCAAAATGAATTTAAAAAATAAATAAAGCTCGATAATTTCCCCCTACAGTTTTCAACGTGCGCAGTAAGTATGCGCGAACGAGTTTCGAAATAGCTAAATCTTTCGGTTTAGGCTTCGTTTCCGGCCGAAAGTCTCGTTAAGCTCTTGATTTCGGTCTGAAGTCATTTTTAACTTCCGGTTTGGTTTCGGTTTATTGCACATTCAGTAGGTCTCTAGGTGATGTATGTTCATTTATTGGCGACAGATGTTGATTTAGTTATTATGTAATTGTGAAGAAATGGGGATTTTTTTATGTAAGATGATGCCAACGTGTGATATGTAATGGAAATTAAATGCTTATAAAATGGTGATGCAATGACACGATGACGTAATGAAATGGTAATGTAATGAAATTTTGATATAATGAACTCGTGGCGTCGTTTAAGTTGGATCATATCATGGTGATGTGATGACAATGTTAGTGTCATTATGGTGCAATGGTAAAGTGATGATGAGACAATCATGACGCACTTGGGGGGTGTTTATTGTGGTGTGATGATGATCGCATGCAGTGTAACATCAATAGGTGGCCGGTAAAGCAAGTGTTTTACCGGCATTGGGGCCGGGGGGGGGGGGTGGTGGGGGGGTTGAGGGNGGGGTGGTGGTGGGGTTGAAGGTGAGCTGGTGTCACGTCAGTGTACCACGCGCGGCTCAGGGGGGTGGTGGGGGTGGGGGGTGGTGGTGGGGTTGAAGGTGAGCTGGTGTCACGTCAGTGTACCACGCGCGGCTCAGGGGGGTGGTGGGGGTGGGGGGTGGTGGTGGGGTTGAAGGTGAGCTGGTGTCACGTCAGTGTACCACGCGCGGCTCAGGGGGGTGGTGGGGGTGGGGGGTGGTGGTGGGGTTGAAGGTGAGCTGGTGTCACGTCAGTGTACCACGCGCGGCTCAGGGGGGTGGTGGGGGTGGGGGGTGGTGGTGGGGTTGAAGGTGAGCTGGTGTCACGTCAGTGTACCACGCGCGGCTCAGGGGGGTGGTGGGGGTGGGGGGTGGTGGTCGGGTTGAAGGTGAGCTGGTGTCACGTCAGTGTACCACGCGCGGCTCAGGTGAAGAAACTCAGGCATTCGGGTGTTTATCTTACAAGTTAGATGTCCTTACATCGTGCCAAGTGGGAGCCCAAGTCAAGTCATGATCTGTCACGGTAAGTCAGTTCAGAGGGAGTGGAACTTCAGTCATATATCATCAAAGTGGGAAAACAGAGAGTTGACGTCATGTTTCATCATGGCGGCGTGTGAAGGGGGTCAGTACCACACTAAAGTCGATTTCAGTGGTGTGTCGTGAACGTTTCAGAGAAGTGTCGTGAACATTTCAGAGATGTGTCTTGAACATTTCAGAGGTGTGTCTTGAACATTTCAGAGGTGTGTCTTGAACATTTCAGAGGTGTGTCGTGAACATTTCAGAGGTGTGTCTTGAACATTTCAGAGGTGTGTCGTGAACGTTTCAGAGAAGTGTCGTGAACATTTCATAGGAGTGTCTTGAACATTTCAGAGAGCTGTCGTGAACATTTCAGAGATGTGTCGTGAACATTTCATAGATGTGTCGTGAAAATTTCAGAGATTTGTAATGAACATTTCAGAGAGCTGTCATGAACATTTCAGAGATGTGTCGTGAACATTTCAGAGATGTGTCGTGAACATTTCAGAGATGTGTCGTGAACGTTTCAGTGATGTGTCGTGAGCGGGCAAAGATAGAATTGATGAAATTCTTGTGTAAAATTTGGGTTTCCTTCATCCGTTCCTATAGAAGTCCTTTAGTTTTAGCAGTTAATCAATGTGTAACTTTGTTTAATAATTTTACTTATATATTGAGATTGCTGAATTGGATTGTAATTTTTTTTTTAAACTTGCCAAACAGGGGCCGATAAACCGAAATAACGCATGCCGTGACACAAAATAAAGTGATGTAGCTTTATTTCAAGTGCTCGTTTATGCCAAGAATGAAAAGAATTCCCTGAAGACATAAGTTGATTAGTGAGACATCAGGCGCGTGGGTTTGCCGACCGTGCAATGAGATAACTTTAAACAGTTCAAGTGTTCAAAAAACTATTCTATAAAGGGCAGATGAATGTGCAGATGAATGTGCAGATGAATGGGCAGATGAATGGGCAGATGAATGGGCAGATGAATGGGCAGATGAATGGGCAGATGAATGGGCAGATGAATGGGCAGATGAATGGGCAGATGAATGGGCAGATGAATGGGCAGATGAATGGGCAGATGAATGGGCAGATTAATGGGCAGTCCAACTTTTGCTTGAAAGTAACCGGGCTGTTGGAGAGCATTTATGTGTGTGTTACATTCATAATAAAAAAAATATGTTACTTTGAACTACTCTATGTACCTGTGACTTGGCCACACCTTGAACTACCCCATGAAACTGTGACTTGGCCACACCTTGAAATACCCCATGTACCTGTGACTTGGCCACACCTTGAACTAGCCCATGTACCTGTTACTTGGCGACACCTTGAACTTCCCCATGTACCTTTGACTTGGCCACACCTTGAACTACCCCCATGTACCTGTGACTTGGCCACACCTTGAACTACCCCATGTACCTGTGACTTGGCCACACCTTGAACTACCCCATGTACTTGTGACTTGGCCACATCTTGAACTACTCTATGTACCTGTGACTTGGCAACACCTTGAACCACTCTATGTACCTGTGACTTGGGCACACCTTGAACTATTCCGCGTACCTG
Organism: Lymnaea stagnalis; assembly: GCA_964033795.1. Lineage (NCBI taxonomy): Eukaryota > Metazoa > Mollusca > Gastropoda > Lymnaeidae > Lymnaea > Lymnaea stagnalis. Next base: position 132,934 of record CAXITT010000601.1, on the reverse strand, counting down.
TGACTTGGCCACAACTTGTACTACTCTATGTACCTGTGACTTGACAATAACTTGTACTACTCTATGTACCTGTGACTTGGCCACAACGTGTACTACTCTATGTACCTGTGACTTGGCCACACCTTGAACCACTCTATGTACCTGTGACTTGGCCACAACTTGAACTACTCTTTATACCTGTGACTCGACGTCGCCTTTGCACGTGTGTCGCTCATTACATATCGGCTATTTGTTGTAACGTACCACACGCTATTTGAACATACCACACGCTTTTTGAACGTACCCAAAGCTATTTGAACGTACCACACGCTATTTGAACGTACCACACGCTATTTGAACGTACCCAAAGCTATTTGAACGTACCACAAGCTATTTGAACGTACCACACGCTATTTTAACGTACCACACGCTATTTTAACGTACCCACACGCTATTTTAACGTACCACTCGCCTTTTGAACGTGCAACACATCTGATGTCATGTGGCAGCCGTAATATGCCAGATTTCATACGTTACATCAGTTGGAGTTGTACAACTAACACTGATATGATGTCATCAAAAACTCACAAAGAAGATGTTCACCGCTGTGAGTGGCACTAACACGATATGACCATGGGCGCCCACAGGTAGGGGCAAGGGGTGGGGCACTTGTGCCCCCCCCCTGGATTGATTGGATAAAAAAATTTTAGACAAAAATAGACAAAAATGTATTAAAGTAAAGAGAAAATAAAGAGAACGTAACTAAGCTGATGTCCTGTCCGTTCGTTCACCATACAAATACGCTGCAGTAAATTAAAACTACATTAAAACATTACTAAAAAAATGCTGCCCCCTCCCTGGAAAGTTAATCGATTTTTTGCCCCCCCCCCCCCGAAAGTTTTCTGCGGGCGCCCATGGATATGACGTTTATCTTTGGACAGTGGTACCTGCGAAGAACTGTCCAGTGTCTGTAAGGATGTTTCCAAGAGTTTTAAGTAAATAGTTGTTATCTTAATTGCTTGGTGATTTTTTTTATTTTTTTTTAACCAGTTAGAAAGTCGTTACTCTCAAGTCTTTCTAGAGAATTTGGCTCAAAACAATTCTTAAAATACATTCTAAAGAGAAGAAATGGAAGAAACAAAACAAAAACAGACGGTTAGAATGTTCCTGTCGTGCACCGAGAAAAAAAAGTTCACAGGTAATTAGCCAACATAATGAGGTGGTACTTCACTTTTGTAGTCGGCGATGCAGGCCCCGGTGATTGTTGACGTACCCGTTCATGTGGGCGGTGTTTCCGGTGCAATGTGGATGTTGTCTGAAAAGGTAGGGCCGAGCCGGGTGCCGCTTTTTAAACCCGGTCAAGGTCCGAGTATTTCGAGGCAATAACCGGAGGGTCCGTTTTTTTTTTTTTTTTTAAAGAGTTATCTTCTCATATTCTTTAATGTGTTCCACACAAAGGGGGGAGAAGTGAAACGTCCATGCATAGAACCAGCAGTCATCACGGAGGCGTCCAAGTTGGAGGATTCAAAACACGAATATCTTAATGATATTATCCTAACCTGGTGGTTCCAGACCGCTTGCTAACATTTGCCAAGCTGTTGCAACCCAGGAAGAGATGTTTTGTGAAGCCAAAAAGTTTTTGTTACTTTAATTTTTAATCAGGGGGGGGGGGGTGAGGCAGAAATAAACGCTATGAAGGGTGGGTGGTTCTGTAGTAGGGGCGCTGTAAGTCGAGCTTCAGAAAATGTTTGATAAATTCACACACCTGAAATATAGTTTTGATAAATTCACAAACCAGGATATAGTTTTGATAAATTCACACACCAGGTTATAGTTTTGATAACTTCGCCCACCAGGTTATAGTTTTGATAACTTCGCCCACCAGGTTACAGTTTTGATAACTTCGCCCACCAGGTTACAGTTTTGATAACTTCGCCCACCAGGTTACAGTTTTGATAAATTCACACACCTGGTTATAGTTTTGATAAATTCGCCCACCAGATTAAAGTTTTGGTAGCTTCGCCCACCAGGTTACAGTTTTGATAAATTCGACCACCAGGTTACAGTTTTGATAAATTCACACACCAGGTTACAGTTTTGATAACTTCGCCCACCAGGTTATAGTTTTGATAAATTCGCCCACCAGGTTACAGTTTTGATAACTTCGCCCACCAGGTTACAGTTTTGATAACTTCGACCACCAGGTTACAGTTTTGATAAATTCACACACCTGGTTATAGTTTTAGCAAATTCACACACCAGGATATAGTTTTGATAAATTCGCCCACCAGGTTACAGTTTTGATAACTTCGCCCACCAGGTTACAGTTTTGATAACTTCGCCCACCAGGTTACAGTTTTGATAAATTCACACACCTGGTTATAGTTTTGATAAATTCGCCCACCAGGTTACAGTTTTGATAAATTCGCCCACCAGGTTGCAGTTTTGATAACTTCGCCCACCAGGTTACAGTTTTGATAAATTCACACACCTGGTTATAGTTTTGATAAATTCGCCCACCAGATTAAAGTTTTGGTAGCTTCGCCCACCAGGTTACAGTTTTGATAAATTCGACCACCAGGTTACAGTTTTGATAAATTCACACACCAGGTTACAGTTTTGATAACTTCGCCCACCAGGTTATAGTTTTGATAAATTCGCCCACCAGGTTACAGTTTTGATAACTTCTCCCACCAGGTTACAGTTTTGATAACTTCGACCACCAGGTTACAGTTTTGATAAATTCACACACCTGGTTATAGTTTTAGCAAATTCACACACCAGGATATAGTTTTGATAAATTCGCCCACCAGGTTACAGTTTTGATAACTTCGCCCACCAGGTTACAGTTTTGATAAATTCACACACCTGGTTATAGTTTTGATAAATTCGCCCACCAGGGTACAGTTTTGATAAATTCCCCCACCAGGTTACAGTTTTGATAAATTCGCACACCAGGTTATAATTTGGCGTGGCAGCTGTCAACTTTTAAGTTTAGGAGAAGAAATTTAAAACAAAAAGCAAAAAAAAACCAAATTAAACATTAAAAAATATCATCAATCATCTTCCGTTTTTTTAAAATCTCTTCAAATGTCCTCTACAAGACTATGACGCGATTAAGAAACCTTGCAGAGACCCATGTCACATGACATCATTTCAATGCGTGGTTTTGTTTTTGTCACGTGACATCATTTCAATGCGTGGGTTTGTTTTTGTCCCGTGACATCATTTCAATGCATGGGTTTGTTTTTGTCCCGTGACATCATTTCAATGCGTGGGTTAGTTTTTGTCCCGTGACATTATTTCAATGCGTGGGTTTGTTTTTGTCCCGTGACATCATTTCAATGCGTGGGTTTGTTTTTGTCCCGTGACATCATTTCAATGCGTGGGTTTGTTTTTGTCCCGTGACATCATTTCAATGCGTGGGTTTGTTTTTGTCCCGTGACATCATTTCAAGGCGTGGGTTTGTTTTTGTCCCGTGACATCATTTCAATGCGTGGGTTTGTTTTTGTCCCGTGACATCATTTCAATGCGTGGGTTTGTTTTTGTCACGTGACATCATTTCAATGCGTGGGTTTGCTTGACCAAACTATTCGATGATGGATCAATAGATGGTTTCAAACTTTTCGTCACTTCAGATCCCTATGTTATTTTCGTTATAAAACGAGCACAATGAGATAATGTCGGAGGTGAAAGAAAGGATTGCAGCAGGCAACCGTTCCTATTTCAGCCTACAAAAGCTACTGGGGATAAAAAAAACTCTCAAGGGGAACAAAGAAGACAATATACACCACTATCATAAGACCATAATAAAGTACGCTAGTGAGACCTGGACCCTCACCAGAAAAGCAGAGAACCTGCTCAACACATATACGGCCCGGTGAAAGAAAGTGATATCTGGAGAATCCGTACAAACCAAGAACTTTACCATTTGTACAAAGAACCACCCATAGTCACAGTGATAAAAAAAAGGGCAGACTACGCTGGGCAAGACATGTAGAAAGAATGTCGGAATGCAGAGCAGCAAAAGTTATATATAGGCAGAAGCCTAGGGGCAGACGACTCACCGGTCGCCCAAGGCTGAGATGGATTGATGATGTGGAGACGGATTCACACCAGTTGGGGGTTCACGCATGGAGGCGGAAAGCCATGGGTCGCTCCGAATGGAAGGATGTGGTAGAGCAGGCCAGGGCCCTACATGGGCTGTAGTGCCACTGATGATGATGATGTTATTTTCGTAACGTCAGAGCGGTTTTTTTTGTTTTTTTTTAATTGGTAACTTTATAGTTTCAACATGTTTTGTATTTAATGTTGTTGTTGGATAAACATGAAAATAACCAATAACCATGTAAGTACACTATCCAGAAAAAAAATTTGTAATATTTGAAACTAGTTTTTGGGCATTTTTTGGTGTTTTATTTTTTGTAGACTCGTTTACTCTGAAAATAATTAAAACGGCGGGAAGTAACGACATTCCGCCCATCATACTTAACGCCTCGTAGCTTGGTGTTCCGTACAATGGGTGAGGCGTCTGGGGTGAGGCGCATGTGGTGAGGCGTATGGGGTGAGGCGTATGGGGTGAGGCGTATTGGGTGAGGCGTATTGGGTGAGGCGTATTGGGTGAGGCTATGGGGTGATGCGTATGGGGTAAGGCGTATGTGTTGAGGCGTATGGGGTGAGGCGTATGGGGTGAGCCGTACGGGGGAGAACCGTACAAGGGAGAGCCGTACGAGACGCTAAAGAATATTCCAAACCATGCCCCAACCAACTAGAGTGGGAGTCTCAAACTCTCGACCGTCTACGCCTATACTGTAGCCCACAAAGTTTTTTTGTTTTTTTTGTTTTTTTTTAAATATTTGTTACGGAGTACAACTAGTGGGGGAGTAGTCAGTCCACCCCTGGAGCCACTGTTTGTGGGGGGGGGGGGGGAAGTTTGGGAAAGGGAGGGGTTTTTTTTTTTCATCGTGGATGGTGGCAGCGAAAAGTAAAGTTTGGCCCGCCAAGGGTTTCACTAGCACTAGATTTGTCATTTTCACGGCACCTGAGCCATAAGACTAGATTCAAGTGGGCATAGAATTCTATATCTTTATGTGACCTTTCGATACAGCTCTTAATTGAAATGCCAAGGAGATTTCGTTGTAGTTCAATCCTCCTTTTTTTTATATGGGGCAAACATTAAACCAGGTGTTGCCTTGATCCACCACATGTGGCAAGTCATGACGTCACGGAAACTGAAAGTTTTTCAGTAGTCGCTGGACTGACGACGATCAATGAGTAGGCGTTCTGACGTCACAGCGTGGAGTACGTGATCAAAGCTACTGGGAAAAGGTGACAAAGAATTAGCCAGGTGTGCACACAATATATAAAGATCAATATCGCTGCTATTGCATCCATTCAGAATTTCAAAGGTATGTTTTTTAAGTGGGCTTTACGCTTTCGCGGGGAGGCAGGGGAAAATCAGTTTAACATGGCGAAAATGTAAATCGACATAAACACTTCTTCTTCTATATTTTCAGGACCCACGATCAATGTATTGATTATTCTGGAACTGTTTCGCTTTAAGAACATGTAAATAACATCCCCTCCGCGCTTCCAAATTTTCCAGAACTGTACCTTAGTGAGTAGACTTGACACAGGAGTCTGCTGAGATTGCGTCGAAACTGTGAAGCATAATGACGTCAGGTCTCTTGAAGCATGCCTGGAATCCGTGCCATGTATTTGAGTGTACTATGGTCTGGTACGGAACAGGCGCCTTGATGTGTGTTCGCCCGATGACGTGTGTGAATGCGAACATGCACGTGAAAAGGATAACCACGTGGCCTAGAGCCATGAGAGTTGCTGCCCTTGTATTTGTTTTTTGTTTTTTTTTGTTTGTTTTTTTATCCTGTGTTATGTTTCCGTGTCCGTGTTGTCGTATTACAATGAGCTGGAACAAAACCTTTATGCTGGGGCAAACCATAAAACTTGAAAGTCTGGTCGATCAACAGGGTGAAGATGTAATTGGTCGCTGCCATGCCCTAGTGACTTGATCAATCACCCTGTCATGGGATTAGTGAACCATTGCTATCATGCTGTAGTAGCTTGATCAATCATGAAGTCATGTGATTAGTAAACCATTGCTGTCATGCTGTAGTAGCTTGATCAATCATGAAGTCATGTGATTAGTAAACCATTGCTATCATGCTGTAGTAGCTTGATCAATCATGAAGTCATGTGATTAGTAAACCATTGCTACCATGCCGTAGTAGCTTGATCAATCATGAAGTCATGTGATTAGTAAACCATTGCTACCATGATGTAGTAGCTTGATCAATCATGAAGTCATGTGATTAGTAAACCATTGCTATCATGCTGTAGTAGCTTGATCAATCATGAAGTCATGTGATTAGTAAACCATTGCTATCATGCTGTAGTAGCTTGATCAATCATGAAGTCATGTGATTAGTAAACCATTGCTACCATGCCGTAGTAGCTTGATCAATCATGAAGTCATGTGATTAGTAAACCATTGCTA
>CAXITT010000601.1:94433-108630 GCA_964033795.1 Lymnaea stagnalis | reverse complement strand
GACACTTGACAGTAAGCATGTGGCAATCAGCACGTCGACACTTGACAGTAAGCATGTGGCAATCAGAACGTCGACACTTGACAGTAAGCATGTGGCAATCAGAACGTCGACACTTGACAGTAAGCATGTGGCATTAGAACGTCGACACTTGACAGTAAGCATGTGGCAATCAGAACGTCGACACTTGACAGTAAGCATGTGGCAATCAGAACGTCGACACTTGACAGCAAGCATGTGGCAATCAGAACGTCGACACTTGACAGTAAGCATGTGGCAATCAGAACGTCGACAGTCTAGAGGTGCCTAGATATATATATTTTAATTAGCTATAACACCGAATGTTATCCTTAGTATGATCCAACTCTCATGCTCCTTTCTTTAGGGCACTTTCAAAGAACTGTCACTTTAAATACCTAACATTCACTCAACATGGGCGCCCGCAGGGAGGGGGGGGTGGCAAAGGGGATTGATGGGATAAAAAAAATTTAGACAAAAATAGACCAAAAATGTATTAAAGTAATGAGAAAATAAAGAGAAAGTAACTAAGCTGATTTCCTGTCCGTTCGTTCAACATACAAATACGCTACAGTAAATTAAAACTACATTAAAACATTGCAAAAAAAAATTTGCCCCCCCCCTAGAAAGTTAATCGATTTTGTTTTAAAAAAAGACAAAAAAAGTATTAAAGTAAAGAGAAAAAAAAAAGAAAGTAACTAAGCTGATTTCCTGTCCGTTCGTTCAAAATACAAATACGCTACAGTAAATTAAAACTACATTAAAACATTGCAAAAAAAAATTTGCCCCCCCCCTAGAAAGTTAATCGATTTTGTTTGCCCCCCCCCCCCCTAGAAAGTTTTCTGCGGGCGCCCATGTCACTCAACAAAAACTGTTGAAAGTTTTAGGAGCTCAGTAAATTAAATATGGCCGTCAGCTCATTTGTAAAAAAAAATATATGTATATATATAAAAAATTGTTTCACCATATTCTTATTTGCATTGAACTTTTATTAAGATAAATGTATTTATGTTCATAAATCATTGGTTTATTTCAAGTGATTTTCAAGCATAACATATAGTTACTTAAAGTAAGGCTATTGCTGTTAGAACAAACAGTGCCGTGAACGATTACCAAAACAAAAGATTCAGATTTACGTTAGCATTTTGTTGATTAGCCAGTGCATACGATTCCAGCTAGCATTAATTAGTAGGTACATAAGATTTGCGATAGCATTTTGTTAATTAGCCAGTGCATACGATTTCAGCTAGCATTAATTAGTAGGTACACAAGATTTGCGTTAGCATTTTGTTAATTAGCCAGTGCATACGATTTCAGCTGGCATTAATTAGTAGGTACATAAGATTTGCGTTAGTGGTTAGCTTCGTTCATCGGACGGTGCTCGTGTGAGAATGTTTCCCAGATATGTTTCATTAGCCCGGTTTGTTTATGCTCTCTCTCTCTCTCTCTCTCTCTCTCTCTCTTTCTCTCTCTCTCTCTCTCTCTCTCTCTCTCTCTCTCTCTCTCTGTCTGTAATGGATGCTACCTGAGCTCGTAACTGCCCAGGTGAGCATTTGACTGGAGGAATCAATCTTGTACAAATAAAACAGATCAAATAAACATTCAAAAAAAGAAGAAAAAAAAACGGTTGCTTAGCTCATGGTTGGAGGAGGGTTGGCGCCCCCATCAGAATTCCCACCTATTCGTTGACGCCCCTGCTTTTATCCCCCGGTTAGTGGTCCAATCCCCACCTTTTGCCAACTAGATGAGACTTCCCACAACTTGATTCACCTCCTTTATTTTTTTCAAAAGGTTTTGTTAATGGAAAACCTTTCATCAAAAAATTGATATTAGCATTCAGTGAGACTGTGAGGCTGATAGATTCTTTCGATAGTCTGATGGTATTGTTTTGCGGCCTATTTAGGTTCTATTGAAAGTTTCATGGGATTGTTTGACTGGCTGATAGATTCTGTTGATAGTTTGGTGGGATTGTTTGGCTGGCTGATAGATTATATTCCCTTTGATAGGTTGGTGGGACTGATTGGTTGGCTGATAGATTCTGTTCACTTTGATAGGTTGGTGGCATTGATTGGCTGGCTGATAGATTATATTCACTTTGATAGGTTGGTGGGATTGTTCGGCTAACCTTTAGAATAGGGTGGTTTGAGGGGACTGTTCCCCACGTAACTATGGCAACCAGAGTGACGTCACTTTTTTCTTAGGCTCACCACCCACCCCACCCCACTGGCGGGTCTTTTAAGAATGTATGCCCTCTGGCCCCGATAACATCACACAAGTCATCATTTGCAGCACACCAACCATAAATCACATCCCACTAGCCATTAATAACATAACAAAAGCAATCACTTACATCGCATAAGCCATAAATTACATCACACCAGCTATCAATAATAATTATATTACACCAGCCATGTCACCACTCTTTGTCTGCAGTCACCACTCATTTTTGTCTTTAGCCCCATCACCTTGTAAGTCTTCAGTCCCACCACCTTGTTTGTCTTCAGTCCCACCACCTTGTTTGTCTTCAGTCCCACCACCTTGTTTGTCTTCAGTCGCACGACCTTGTTTTTCTTCAGTCCCACCACCTTGTTTGTCTTCAGTCCCACCACCTTGTTTGTCTTCAGTCCCACCACCTTGTTTGTCTTCAGTTGCACGACCTTGTTTTTCTTCAGTCCCACCACCTTGTTTGTCTTCAGTCCCACCACCTTGTTTGTCTTCAGTCCCACCACCTTGTTTGTCTTCAGTCCCACGACCTTGTTTGTCTCCAGTCCCACCACCTTGTTATTCTTCAGTCGCACGACCTTGTTTTTCTTCAGTCCCACCACCTTGTTTGTCTTCAGTCCCACCACCTTGTTTGTCTTCAGTCCCACCACCTTGTTTGTCTTCAGTCGCACAACCATGTTTGTCTTCAGCCACACCACCTTGTTTGTCTTCAGTCCCAACACCTTGTTTGTCTCCAGTCCCACCGCCTTGTTTGTCTTCAGTCGCCCAACCTTGTTTGTCTTCAGTCCCACCACCTTGTTTGTCTTCAGTCCCACCACCTTGTTTGTCTTCAGTCCCATCACCTTGTTTGTCTTCAGTCGCACCACCTTGTTTGTCTTCACTCCCACCAACCTGCTTGTCTCCAGTCCCCCCACCCTGCTTGTTTTGTCTTCAGTCCCACCACCTTGTTTTGTCTTTAATCCCACCACCTTGTTTGTCTTCAATCCCACCACCCTACTTGTCTTCAGTCACACCACCTTGTGTGTCTCCAGTCCCACCACTCTGCTTGACCCCAGTCCCACCACCCTGCTTGTCCCCGTACCACCACCTTGTTTGTCCTCAGTCCCACCACCCTGCTTGTCTTCATTCACACCACCTTGTTTGTCTCCAGTCCCACCACCCTGCTTGTCCCCAGTCCCACCACCTTGTTTTGTCCCCAGTCCCACCACCTTGTTTCTCTTCAGTCCCACCACCCTGCTTGTCCCCAGTCCCACCACCTTGTCTTGTCTTCAGTTCCACCACCTTGTTTTGTCTTCAGTCCCACCACCTTGTTTTGTCTTCAGTCCCACCACCCTGCTTGTCTTCAGTCCCACCACCTTGTTTGTCTTTAGTCCCACCACCTTGTTTGTCCGCTCAGTGGGGTTTCTGTGCAGTGTCTATGGCACTTGTGATTGTTCCTGTCGGTCACCTCATTAGCGGCCCGCGGGGTGTTTAGAGGTTATTTCCCATCTGAAGTCATGGCACGTGCGGCTTTCTCTTCCAAGGGAGACAAATCATTTACAGCACAACCGAATTACCAAACCTGATTTATTTTGTTGTTTCTGTAATCTGTGTGGCGGACTTTGGACTTCGTGTGTTTTCTTTCCTGTATTGGATTTTAAAAAAATTGTTGCCAATTTATTTCATATGTACACCCGAGATTGATGCTGTTAGTGGAACCTTTAAGTTTTTTTTTTTTTTTTTTTTTTGTTTTTTTTAGATAAAACTTTTCAATATAACTTACCTGTTTTAGACGTATGTTAAGAAGTTTTTTTTTTTTTTTAAATCTACTTATGAGCCCTAAAATCCACTCCTCTTATTTTAATAACTTAAATGACTTCATATTACTAATAACTAACTCATAGTTTTCATTAACTGACCTGTGGCAAGCATTTTCTTGGCTTTGCATGCCTCTAATTAAAATAATCTCTCGATAAAACGGCTGACTAATCTATATATAAAACTGGTTATATTATCTATAGATAAGACTGGAAATATAATCTCTAGATAAAACTGGTTATACCATCTATAGATAAAACTGATGATATAATCTCTAGATAAAACTGGTGATAAACTCTTTAGATAAAACTGGTGATATAATCTATAGATAAAACCAGTGATGTAATCTATAGATAAAACTGGTTATACCATCTATAGATAAAACTAGTGATATAATCTATAGATAAACTGGTGATATAATCTATAGATAAAACCAGTGATATAATCTATAGATAAAACCAGTGATGTAATCTATAGATAAAACTGGTGATATAATATATAGATAAAACCAGTGATGTAATCTATAGATAAAACTTGTGATATAATCTATAGATAAAACCAGTGATGTAATCTATAGATAAAAGTAGTGATATAATATATAGATAAAAGTAGTGATATAATCTATAGATAAAACTGGTGATATAATCTATAGATAAAACCAGTGATGTAATCTATAGATAAAACTAGTGATATAATCTATAGATAAAAGTAGTGATATAATATATAGATAAAACTAGTGATATAATCTATAGATAAAACTGGTGATATAATCTATAGATAAAACTAGTGATATAATCTATATATAAAACGGGTGATATAATCTATAGATAAAACTAGTGATATAATCTATAGATAAAACTGGTGATATTATCTATAGATAAAACTAGTGATGTAATCTAAAGATAAAACGGGTGAAATAATCTATAGATAAAAGTAGTGATATAATCTATAGATAAAACTAGTGATGTAATCTATAGATAAAACTGGTTGTATAATTTATAGATAAAACTAGTGATGTAATCTATAGATAAAACAGTGATATAATCTATAGATAAAACTAGTGATATAATCTATAGATAAAACTGGTGATATAATTTATAGATAAAACTAGTGATATTATCTATAGATAAAACTAGTAATGTAATCTCTCGATAAAACGGCTGACTAATCTATAGATAAGACGGGTGATATAATTTATAGATAAAACTGGTGATATAATTTATAGATAAAACTGGAGATATAATTTATAGATAAAACTAGTGATATAATCTATAGATAAAACTAGTGATGTAATCTATAGATAAAACTGGTGATATAATCTATAGATAAAACTGGTTATATAATTTATAGATAAAATTAGTGATGTAATCTATAGATAAAACTAGTGATATAATCTATAGATAAAACCAGTGATATAATCTATAGATAAAACTAGTGATGTAATCTATAGATAAAACTAGTGATGTAATCTATAGATAAAACTAGTGATGTAATCTATAGATAAAACGGGGGATATAATCTATAGATAAACGTAATGATATAATTTATAGATAAACGTAGTGATACAATTTATAGATAAAACTAGTGATATAATCTATAGATAAAAGTAGTGATATAATCTATAGATAAAAGTAGTGATATAATCTATAGATAAAATGGGTGATATAATTTATAGATAAAACTAGTGATATAATCTATAGATAAAAGTAGTGATATAATCTATAGATAAAAGTAGTGATATAATCTATAGATAAAAGTAGTGATATAATCTATAGATAACAGTAGTGATATAATTTATAGATAAAAGTAGTGATATAATTTATAGATAAACGTAGTGATACAATTTATAGATAAAACTAGTGATGTAATCTATAGATAAAAGTAGTGATATAATCTATAGATAAAAGTAGTGATATAATCTATAGATAAAATGGGTGATATAATTTATATATAAAACTAGTGATATAATATATAGATAAAAGTAGTGATATAATCTATAGATAAAAGTAGTGATATAATCTATAGATAAAAGTAGTGATATAATCTATAGATAAAAGTAGTGATATAATTTATAGATAAAACTGGTGATATAATTTATAGATAAACGTAGTGATATAATTTATAGATAAAACTGGTGATATAATTTATAGATAAAACTGGTGATATAATTTATAGATAAAACTGGTGATATAATCTATAGATAAAAGTAGTGATATAATCTATATATAAAAGTAGTGATATAATCTATAGATAAAACGGGTGATATAATTTATAGATAAAACTGGTGATATAATCTATACATAAAAGTAGTGATATAATCTATAGATAAAAGTAGTGATATAATCTATAGATAAAAGTAGTGATATAATCTATAGATAAAAGTAGTGATATAATCTATAGATAAAAGTAGTGATATAATTTATAGATAAAAGTAGTGATATCATTTATAGATAAAACTGGTGATATAATCTATAGATAAAAGTAGTGATATAATCTATAGTTAAAACTGGTGATATAATCTATAGATAAAAGTAGTGATATAATCTATAGATAAAAGTAGTGTTTAAATCTATAGATAAAACTAGTGATATAATTTATACATAAACTGTAATGCAATTGACTCTTCTTTAATATTGCAGTAGCTTTACACATGTAAAGTTGGGGGGGGGGGGTGTAAACAAATAGTATAATAACAAATGGTGCTATAACAAATAGTACAATAACAAATAGTACAATAACAAATAGTACTATAACAAATAGTACAATAACAAATAGTAAAATAACAAATAGTACAATAACAAATAGTACAATAACAAATGGTACAATAACAAATAGTAATATAACAAATGGTAAAATAACAAATGGTACAATAACAAATAGTACAATAACAAATGGTACAATAACAAATAGTACCATAACAAATGGTACAATAACAAATAGTACAATAACAAATAGTACAATAACAAATGGTACAATAACAAATAGTAATATAACAAATGGTAAAATAACAAATGGTACAATAACAAATAGTACAATAACAAATGGTACAATAACAAATAGTACCATAACAAATGGTACAATAACAAATAGTACAATAACAAATAGTACTATAACAAAAAGTCGGACATCACCGAGGTGTAAACTAATTGAATTCTCTATTGCCTTCTATGTTATCCCTTTGTTATAAGCTGGCTGTTATTCCTTTGTGCATGCACTGGCTGTGCTTACAATGGATCACACCTTATTGCTCATCGGGACATTCAAGACTGATTGATATCATCATTTATCTGTTCCTTCTTCAATAAACGTTTGAACATCTCTGGTAGATTGGAAAAAAAATATGGGCGGCCCAAAACATTGGTTGAAATAACAATGGTGTATTAGTTTGAGTGTGGGCGACATGTGGTCGAGGCACGGATCTGGATGAGCAATAGATGGATTGCAAGGTTGAGTGAAACATTGGGATACCTGGACTCGGGACCACGGGAGTTTTTAACTCGGGACCAAGGTAGTTCTTAACAAGGGACCAAGGTAGTTCTCCAGGTGGGACCAATGTAGTTCTTAACATGGGACCAAGGTAGTTCTTAACATGGGACCAAGGTAGTTCTTAACAAGGGACCAAGGTAGATCTGAACATGGGACCAATTTAGTTCTTAACATGGGAGCAATGTAGTTCTTAACATGGGACCAATGTAGTTCTTAACATGGGACCAAGGTAGTTCTTAACATGGGACCAATGTAGTTCTTAACATGGGACCAATGTAGTTCTTAACATGTGACCAAGGTAGTTCTTAACATGGGACCAATGTAGTTCTTAACATGGGACCAAGGTAGTTCTTAACATGGGACCAATGCAGTTCTTAACATGGGACCAAGGTAGTTCTTAACGTGGGATCACGGTAGATCGTAACATGGGACCAAGGTAGTTCTTAACATGGGACAAATGTATATCTTAACATGGGACCAAGGTAGATCTTATCATGGAACGAAGGTAGTTCTCCAGGTGGGACCAATGCAGTTCTTAACATGGGACCAAGGTAGTTCTTAACAAGGGACCAAGGTAGATCTGAACATGGGACCAAGGTAGATCTTAAAATGGGACTAAGGAGATCTTAACATGGGACCAATTTAGTGCTTAACAAGGGATCAAGGTAGTTCTTAACATGGGACCAATGTAGTTCTTAACATGGGACCAAGGTAGATCTTAAAATGGGACTAAGGAGATCTTAACATGGGACCAATGTAGTGCTTAATAAGGGATCAAGGTAGTTCTTAACAAGGGACCAAGGTAGATCTTAAAATGGGACTAAGGAGATCTTAACATGGGACCAATGTAGTGCTTAACAAGGGATCAAGGTAGTTCTTAACAAGGGACCAAGGTAGATCTTAAAATGGGACTAAGGAGATCTTAACAAGGGACCAAGGTAGATCTTAAAATGGGACTAAGGAGATCTTAACATGGGACCAAGGTAGATCTTAAAATGGGACTAAGGAGATCTTAACATGGGACCAAGGTAGATCTTAAAATGGGACTAAGGAGATCTTAACAAGGGACCAAGGTAGATCTTAAAATGGGACTAAGGAGATCTTAACATGGGACCAAGGTAGATCTTAAAATGGGACTAAGGAGATCTTAACATGGGACCAAGGTAGATCTTAAAATGGGACTAAGGAGATCTTAACAAGGGACCAAGGTAGATCTTAAAATGGGACTAAGGAGATCTTAACATGGGACCAAGGTAGATCTTAAAATGGGACTAAGGAGATCTTAACATGGGACCAAGGTAGATCTTAAAGTGCGACCAGAGGAGTCTTTAAATTCTCTTCTTTTTTTTTTTCTTTTTTTTTTTTTGAAATAATAATAAAAATTGCCAATAATTCAAATCACTAGCATCTGAAACCGTATGCTTATACATCGTTTCTTCCCTAAAGGATCAAGTACGCCTCTATTCGTAGCCAAAGACGTCAAAGGCAGAACATGTTAGTGGGGGATAAACAGAGACAGACTTTTAAAACACTTTGTCTTCTTCTGCCTCCATAATTTAAAAGACATGTGGGAAAATGGACACGCATTTTTTTCATCGAAGCATTAAGCTGACTTTACTTTGGTCACTACGGCTTTTAAACTTTGTTTTTTCAAACCAATTCATACAAAATCGATTTAGGAAAATTTTCAAATAAAATTTGTTTTAAAATATCAATATAAAATGTTGACCATGAATTATTGAATTATTGGTTTTTTTTTTATTTTTTATCTTATCTAGAACCTTTGATTGAGACGCATCCAGCTACCGAGACTCTCCGGGGACTATATCTATGGATCGATGCAGTGATGGACTCGATAACAAAGTGGATTGAATTTCGTTGAACAATAGCGGGCGGGTCGATGTATTTGTTGGATTAGTGGACGGAATCGATTCCGGTGTGTTGAGTGGTGAACGACCAGGGAAACATCTGCTCGGAGGATATAATCGAATACCCCTGCGACCTCCTCCTACCAAATGAACTCGCACGGCGATCGGAGTACACTTTAAACACACAAACACATACAACGCTCTGGGTATCGTATCAGCTTACGACCCAATCAAACGATCGGAGTATCCTATCAACTTACAACAAAATCAACTAGGCTGTTCCAACAGTATCAGCTTACGACACATCTGAGACAGGTAAAGGTTAGTCGTTAGAGTAGTGTCTTACGTCCCAGTGACTGAATTGCTCATAGTGCCGTACGTCCCAGTGATTGAATTGTTCATAGTGCCGTACGTCCCAGTGTTTGAATTGCTCATAGTGCCGTACGTCCGCAGTGATTGAATTGCTCATAGTGCCGTACGTCCCAGCGATTGAATTGCTCATAGTGCCGTACGTCCCAGCGATTGAATTGCTCATAGTGCCGTACGTCCCAGCGATTGAATTGCTCATAGTGCCGTACGTCACAGTGATTGAATTGCTCAAAGAGACACCACCCACTAAAAGAGTTACTGTATAAAGTGTTGGGTATTCATTATTCCTTCTCCCTTGAGATCTTCTGGGCGTTTCGCCGAAAGGAACGAACACGATCTTAACCTAACACGTAACAATAACGTGAGAAATATAATGAAAGTTAAGGTGCATGGATTTGGATTTTAGAGTCAGGTTTTAGGTGTAGAGCTGGGTTTTAGGTTTTATATTTAGAGCTAGAGGTTGATTTTTTTAAAATATTGATGATTTTGTTGATGAGTTGTACCTCAGAATTAAATAATTTCAAATTATAGGGCTCAAGCCAAATGGCCCCCAGTACTTAGCACGTGACGGTCTTTATTCCCGAAAATAATAAAAACCTGCCCGATGCTTTGAGATATACTTGCTTTGTATCAACACTGGGACTACAGTACAACAGTTCAACATTGAACGTGTGTATTTGTTATGAATCAGGCATAACTTCCGGTATGTCTCATTATAATGTAATTTGTGCGATGTAAGGAGCAGTAAATGAAGTTCGTCCTCACTCCAGGAATTCAGTCAAATTCAAGAGATGATTTATCGCTATGGGCCTCCTTCGATTCGTCTACTCTCTAACCCGTTGCTGCTAGCCCCCTACACGATTGAACACAGCAGGAAATCCTTGCGTCGCCCAATCGATGTTCGTCTTCAAAAATCGATGACTGCATTTCTGCATTATTTACTAATGACAATTGAGATATTTTTTTTTTAAAAATAACTTGATCAAAATGTGTTATGTTTATCGTTGGATTATTTTTAAATCATGAATTTTTAATCTCTTATATATATTTTGCTTGCGATGTGACTGGCTGCTTCCATTTCCGGCTACTTCCTATTCGCATCCGGCCCTCCGCATACTAAAAAAATGTGTATATCTTCTTATATATATTACACTTCTGCTGACCAGAAGTTCTTGTTTGGCGGGTTATATCTAGTTACAAATAATTCTATATGTTTGAAAGAAAGTATGGTTCAATAATGAGTTCACTAACGCGCAAAGTATAATTCCCGATAACTACGTTAAACGATTTTTTTTAAATAATGAAACTGCGTTTGGTGCGTTTATTTTCTTGTCGGAAAATGAAATCGTCTGAATTTAAGTATGGTGTAAACAAATATTCGGTTTAATGGTGGTTGGGACATGAGAATATTAATATAGTTCATGGGCGTGAACTAAAAAGTGTGCAGTGGCGTATCATGGGGAAAGGGGTGTAGCGAAAATTGGGATTCTTAAATGCACGTTACTTGAGTTCATTATTTTTTTCCTCAAGTAACTTTAGTAGATGTGAAGTTCACGCATTGCTGTCGCCAAAGTTTGGCGGGCTGTATCTGGTAGTAAATATTTTGATAAATGTGCTTTTCAACTTTTTCCCACCTGCCTGTGTCATATTATCCACATTCACGTGTAATATTATCCACCATTCACCTGCCTGTGTCATATTATCCACCATTCACCTGCCTGTGTCATATTATCCACCATTCACCTGCCTGTGTCATATTTAACAGAAAACGGATCCACAGCAGGCACAAACTTGAAGAAAAAACAGAGGAGGTTGTGTATGTGTGTTTGGGGGTTGGGGGGCCTGTGGTGTTTGGGGGCGCGACTTGGTTCGTTAGCCTACATCNGGGGGGGGGTTGTAGCATGTTTACTTGACGTTTGTCAGCTCCCAACCCTCCAACCAGATGGTCTTTTATCGATTAGCTTTGGTTTAAGTTGGAAACTTTTTTGTTGTTTTTTGTTGTTTTTTTTATGATTAGAAACTTTGAATATAAGACGTGTCTCGAATGGACGGTGTGTATGTGATTTGAATACACTACGTCAGTGTTCCACGCCGGCGCCGGTCCGCGAGTGTTAACAACATTTGGAGAACTGCGGGGCGTGGGGGGTGAGGGGGGTGAGGGGGGAGTGTTAAATGTTTGAGTTTTGTTTCAAAAACAAACCTCAATAATCGCGTTTGTCTTTAGCCTTAAACATAACCCTCTTGGTGCACATTAAGAAAAGCCTTGGAAGATTAACGCTACGGCCAGATTAAAATTGTATAGAGCTTAACCCTGTCTTAAATCGAGCCACGATTTGATTTGCTGTCAATAAATAGCATCCTGCATTTCTCATTAAATTGTGAGTGTCAGCTTTAAAAAAGTGCCCCGCCCCCCCCCCCCCCCCAATTTTCTTTTTATTATACTCAATAATATCTTAGTTTTTTTTTTAAAATATAAATTAAATATATATATATATATATATATATATATATATATATATATATACTATAATATATATATAGAAACTTCCATTGGATTATTTTTTTTTAAATTGTCACAATCTCTCTAACAAAGTAAAGCTATAAACCTCTGCCGTGAAATGGTCATAGCATATCGAGTGCTATCGAATGTGTTGGTTGGGGATAAAAAATATAGTTATGCCATTAGTAAGGTCAAATAAAAAAAAAGTATATCAAATAAAATCTGGCACAAATAAAATCTGGCAGTGTCCTCGGTGCCATGGAATAACTGTCAACCGGTCAACTCAAGTTAAAACGTGTCTTGAAAGAATACGCGGCTATGGCGAATGTATAGTGCAGGGCTTCTCAACCTGGGGTGCGAGAGGAATTCGGGGGATGAGAGAAAGGGTGATTTAAGGGCAGAGGAGAGATCGGCTTTTAAACTATGATATACCTAGAGGAGAGATCGGCTTTTAAACTATGATATACATAGAGGAGAGATCGGCTTTTAAACTATGATATACATAGAGGAGAGATCGGCTTTTAAACTATGATATACATAGAGGAGAGATCGGCTTTTAAACTATGATATACATAGAGCAGAGATCGGCTTTTAAACTATGATATACATAGAGGAGAGATCGGCTTTTAAACTATGATATACATAGAGGAGAGATCGGCTTTTAAACTATGATATACATAGAGGAGAGATCGGCTTTTAAACTATGATATACATAGAGCAGAGATCGACTTTTAAACTATTATATACATAGAGCAGAGATCGGCTTTTAAACTATGATATACATAGAGTAGAGATCGGCTTTTAAACTATGATATACATAGAGGAGAGATCGGCTTTTAAACTATGATATACATAGAGCAGAGATCGTCTTTTAAAATATGATATACATAGAGGAGAGATCGGCTTTTAAACTATGATATACATAGAGGAGAGATCGGCTTTTAAACTATGATATACATAGAGGAGAGATCGGCTTTTAAACTATGATATACATAGAGCAGAGATCGGCTTTTAAACTATGATATACATAGAGCAGAGATCGGCTTTTAAACTATGATATACATAGAGGAGAGATCGGCTTTTAAACTATGATATACATAGAGGAGAGATCGGCTTTTAAACTATGATATACATTTTTTTTTACATTTTAAACTTTTCTCCTTTAATATTTTCCTTTGCTTAATACATCAGCCGTTTATTTCTAAGATCGGCATTTTTTAAAATTTCTTATAATGGAATTAGAAGTCCATTGTTTTTATATTTTAAAATGCGTTGCTCCTTTTGAAGGGGTGGGATACTATAATGATCCGTGGGAGAAGATTGGTTAAGACAAAGTTGAGAAACACTGGCAGAGTGGGAGGACAATGGCCGACTCCTTAGTGTCGTAAATAAAAACCACTTTGCTGCTATGAATTAAATTGAGAACCATCGACTTACCTTTCAAGACTAAACTTTTTTATCACATTAAAATACTGCCTTTTATAAATGCTGAGTTCTCTCACTTCAAACATCAAATTATTAGTTTCTATTATTCTTGTAATCAATTTTTAAAACGCTTTTTTTTTCCCTTCGTGTCTGAGAGTTCTTGTACACTCATGGTAAACGTTGCTTGACTGCTGGACATGATCCACTCTGAGGCTTCAAGTTTCCGAGACAGCCAGATTCTTCAATTTCATCAAACTTTTAAAGCCAAATTTAAAAAATAGTTTTGCAAATATTGATTTGTAGACAGTTTAACACCTTTTTCAAAAAAATAAAAATTAAAATCTATTAATAGATTTGTGGCCATATTTTTTTTTGGGGGGGGGGGGGCGGGGGTGTTTCGTCTCTTCAAAAAAAGCCATTTTTTTCAAAACTGTTTTATTTACTTTTAAACAAAGCTTGAACTATTACGGTTTTTTTTAATCCATTTTAAAAATAATCGATTTTTTTTGTTTAT
>CAXITT010000601.1:71849-93575 GCA_964033795.1 Lymnaea stagnalis | reverse complement strand
CAATTCTTTTTGCCATACTAATGTTTAGGCCGACTGTTTCTCAACAATTCTTTTTGCCATACTAATGTTTATACCAACAGTTTCTCAACAATTCTTTTTTTTCCATAACAATGTTTTATATATTATACCTACTGTGTATCAACAATTATTTTTGCCATATTAATGTTTAGACCAGCTGTTTCTCAGCAAAAATTCTTTTGCCATGCTAATATTTAGGCCGACTGGATCTAAAGTCAATCTGCCTTCGGAAAACACTGCACGTGATCCCCATTATGCATTAAATCCAACTGCCGCCTCCAGGCAGCCGTGCCACGACTACTTCCGGGGTCAAACACTACGTCACACAACGTACAGCTGATAGGAAACCAATGCTATAAATGTAGCATGGGTGGTGGGGTTGGGGGGGAGGGGGAGTATGATGGATCGATCGAGACAGTTCTAGTAATGCACGTGGGAACAGATGCTTTCTGGATTATTTTTAGACTTGTTGACCGGGACGTTTGGGGGGGGGGAGGGTGGAGTAGTTTACCGTGAGGACTACTACGTCATGTTGGCTGGTTACAACTAACGCACGATTCATGTGTGAGTAGGCCTAGGTGTGAGCAGGTCTATATGTGAGTAGGTCTATGTGTGAGTAGGTCTATATGTGAGTAGGTCTAGGTGTGAGCAGGTCTATATGTGAGTAGGTCTATGTGTGAGATTTGGCGTGCGGGGTTTAAGTCAGGTTATGTGTGTGTGTGGGTGTGGGGGTCGTCATGGTTTGTGTGTGTGTGTAGTGTGGGGGTTTGAGTGAGCTGTGTATTTGGCAGTATGAGTTTGTTTGTGTTTTGGGTTGTGTGTGTGTGGGGGGGGGGGGGGCGGGGCTTGAATCAGTGTGTGGCAGGGTGGGCAATGTCGGGGATAAGTCCGCGTGTGTGTGTGTGTGGTCAATGTGTGTCTGTGTGCGGGGTGTTAATGAAAGAATGAAAATATATTTCTTTCATGATTATTTTCTATGAAGAACAAAAACAACATTGTTGTTCAGGTACAGCCTTATACTGTAAGTAACTGCATTAGTAATCTATCAATGTAATTCACGAGGTACGTAATGGTTTCATGCCGAGTTCAATAGCGTGCAAACTAAATTTCCCGATGACTGCGCTAACTAAAGATTCTTACAAATTCCGTAAGTGCGTTTGGTGCGTGGCGTTTCTTGTGTGTACTGAAATGGTCTCAATGAAAATATGGTGTTATAAATCGGCGGTGCGAAAGGGGGGTGGAAGACATATGGAGATTTTTTTGGGGGGGTGGTGGGGTGGCCCGGGGGGGGGGGGGTTAATGGCGGGCTTGGGTCCATGCTCGGTTCGATAAAAGCTTGTTGTTAAAAAAAATATTTATTTTTTTTAAATTTTTTTTTTTTTAAAAAAAATTTTTTTTTTTTTTAAAGTTTTTTTTAACTTTTTAAAATTCTGGCCCCCCCCCCCCCAAACACTTAATCACATTCAGCATGGTACATGAAAAAAATACTTCAGTGTTTAATGTCATCATAAAACATAACTTAGTTAAGTTAAATGGATTAGGACAAAAGATAGTTTAGAGTATGTAGGATTATAAAATAATCAATGTATAAAAAAAAAGTTTTAAACAAATAAAAAAAATCTTCGCTTAGTACAGCGATTCTCAACCTATGGGTCGCGACCCCTTAGGCGGTCGAACGACTTTTACTCAGGAGTCGCCTAAGACCATTGGAAAACACATGTTTATGTAGAAGCAACGAAAATAATTTCATGGTTGGGGGTTACCACAACATGAGAAACTGAATTAAAGGGACGCGGCGCTAGGAAGGTTGAGAACCACTGACTTTGTATTATTTGTTTTTTTAAATAAATAATTTCCAACTGAGCAATAGTGCTACGTCTGACTTGAAATGTTCTTTGTCCAGGTGTGGCGTCAGATATGGATGTCCGGTACATGGACATCCTTATAGAAGGGGAGAAAATTCCAGACGATGAGAACTTTTTTCACTCGGCGCCCAAATTAGACGCCCCCAACTCGGCGCCCCACTCCAGATCTTCCTCTTTCAAGAACAGGCCACGGCCTAAACTCAACCTTGACATTCAGTTGGCCCAACGGCCACGAACCAACAGCCTTCCCAACGCATACCTACCTCTTCCAGGTGAGTGCAGGTACACATTGGTTCACAGTACACAGCAGCCTTCCCAACGCGTACCTATTTCTTCCAGGTGAGTGCAGGTACACATTGGTTCACAGTACACAGCAGCCTTCCCAACGCGTACCTACCTCTTCCAGGTGAGTGCAGGTACACATTGGCTCACAGTACACAGCAGCCTTCCCAACGCGTACCTACCTCTTACAGATGAGTGCAGGTACACACTGGTTCACAGTACACAGCAGCCTTCCCGGCGCGTACCTACCTCTTACAGGTGAGTGCAGGTACACACTGGCTCACAGTACACGTTCACTCAAGTAAGAGTGTTTACATCGGTAATTTGTGTGTGCATCTATAAAATAGCTAGTGGATGTCGGACTACATATAAGGAGACTGCATTAGATAAAAAGAAATATTGAATTAGATATAAGGAGACATTGGATTAGATAAAAGGAGACATTGGATTAGATATATAGGAGATATTGAATTAGAGATAACGAGACATTGGATTTTGGCAATGTCCCTGTTAGGACGCCATGTTTGGGAACCATTGTAGTTGGAAAATTGGACAATTTAGTAACGTATTGTCTTCCGCGAAACCCGGACGTCTCAAAGGTATAAGTTTCACGTCTCAAAGGTATAAGTTTCACGTCTCAAAGGTATAAGTTTCACGTCTCAAAGGTATAAGTTTCACGTCTCAAAGGTATAATTTTCATCTTTTTTTTCCTTTTTTGTTTCAGAGAAAAGTCGCTCAAACATTACCTATACCCGTTTTATAACATTATGTAAACCCATCTTGTAACATCATTTACACCCATTTATTAACATTATTTATTAACGTTGATAACAATATGTATACCCATCTTGTAACATTATTTATAACCTCTTTGTAACATTGTTTATACCCACTTTGAAACATTATTTATACCTACTTTGTAACATTATTTTTTAAACGTTTAGAACATTATTTATACCCACTTTGTAACATTATTTGTGCCCATCTTGTGATATTATTTATACAAGCTTATAACATTATTTACACCGTTTTGTAGCATGATTTATACCCGTCGTTCTCCTCAGATCAACTTTTGGTCCCAGATAAATGCGGCATACAGAGAGTTCGATCTTTCAAGACGACGTCCAAGGGGCTCATCAATCACGGGGACTCCTTCAAGAAATCAACCAACAGGTGAATTAGGTTACCGGAAATTTGATCGAAAGAAATTTCGTCGACGGTAAATTGATCGACGGTAATTTGATCGATCGGAAATTTGGTCGAATCATTTTTTCAGTTCACACGTTAAAATTTTCGTCAAATTTCATTTTGAACGCACGATACTATATAGTAAAGCAAAATAATGTGTTAAAAAGAAATTTGAAGCAAAATGTTAACGTAAAAACTGAAGACTTGACCAAATTACCGTTCAATCAAATTACCGTCGATCAATTTACCATTGACGAATTTTCTTTCGATCAAATTTACGGATACGGGTGAATTAATACGAAATTCTGATGCGATAAACGGGAACATAAATATTTTTTTTGTTGAAAAATCTTGATGGATAAATGTCCCCCTCCCCTACCTCTCCCTCCCGCAACACGTCTTTCGTTCCTGGCACATTATCCACGCGTCCAGGTAACGCCTTTGAAGTTTGTGATGAAATGTAGCTGTGAAATAATGTAATGTGCTCATGGCTGAGTTCGGGTAGAAGCCATGAGAAATGTAAAACATGGGTTAGGGCAGGGGTCGGGAGCCTATGGCTCGCGAGCCAGATGTGGCTCTATTGATAGCTGCCTTTGGCTCGCAGACAAATGTTCGATTATAATAAAAACGTCGCATTAATGGTAAGAAATACTCATTATTGATTAGCAACAGCGTATCAATGTTATTAGAAAGATTTCAGAGACATCATTATTGCATTTTTAGTGTTGAAATTACACAAAATGCACACATTTACTTGAATTTTTAGTTTCAAACATAATGTATGGCTCTCACAGAATTACTTTTCAAATTATGTGGTGTCCATGGCTCTCTCAGACAAAAAGGTTCCCGACCCCTGGGTTAGGGGAAAACCTGAAGAAAGACGAAAAAAAACATTAGAATGTCTCGGATTTTCTAAAACATATCCCAAAAGAAAAGAGAGAGAAACTGAATAGAAAAATAGCAGTGAAAAGAAACAAAAAATCATCTTTGGGGCCGGGTGTTACAGGAAATTTGTTCGAAAGGCAGCCTATCATGAAATCTTTGCAATGATGACGGCCGCATCGTTGCATATATTATTCAGAATGACATATATCGGGCCCGCCGAGTCTATTTATATTGACCGACATCTAAAGCCTGACTTTAAAAAAAAAACAAAATTCTTCTGATTTTCAAAGAAAGCTTTCTTCCATTACCATACGTGTCACTTCTATAACATTTTGTTGACAATCTGTTCAATGGTTTTATGGCTTCTCTGAGAAGCCAGGAAGTTCCTCCACGTGTTAAACATTTTTTTAGCTTATCTCTAAATCGTAAAATAAATAATGGTAGCGGTGCCCCCACACTTTCGACGGAGATATGCCCTCCCCCTCCCATTCTCTCCTCAATACGGACAGGAATAAGACTATTGAACAATCACATCGCTCCGAAGTAATCATGCCTGTTAATCCTTTACAAAAGAAAATAGAAATGGACCCTTGAATTATTCTACAATCATTGACATATGGTGTTGTTCAGCAAAAGAAATGAACCCTTGAATTATTCCACAATCACTGACATATGGTGTTGTTCAGCAACAGAAATGAACCCCTGAATTATTCTACAATCATTGACATATGGTGCTGTTCAGCAACAGAAATGAACCCCTGAATTATTTTACAAACATTGACATATGGTGCTGTTCAGAAACAGAAATGAACCCCTGAATTACTCCACAATCATTGACATATGGTGTTGTTCAGCAACAGAAATGAACCCCTGAATTAATTCCACAATGATTGACATATGGTGTTGTTTAGAAACAGGAATGAGCCCCTGAATTATTCTACAATCATTGACATACGGCGCTGTTCAGCAACAGAAATGAACCCCTGAATTGTTCTACAATCATTGACATACGGCGCTGTTCAGCCGCTGCAATGTCTCAATGGATTAAAACAACGTTGTCCTATTTATTTGTTGTTGTAATGCCGCAAGCTGTGCCCTTCCTTACCGAACGCACCAGCAGTGGGCTATACTCTCCCACAGGCGTGTGGTGTGTTACGTCATCATTTGAATCCACAAGTGGTCGATGTGCATAGAAGAAAAAAATAATAATAGCACTTCAGAGAGTGGAATATGTTAAAGGCCTTTTTTTTTTTTAATGGAAAATGGGAAATGAAGTAGCTCATTCGAGGCAAGCGTTAGATTTGAACAATTTGAATTAAAGTTCAAATCAACCGAACGATTTGATTAATCTTATTTAGTTTAACTTTACCAAAAAAAAAAAAAAAAATCCATATGAATATTGTTAAATGGATTTTTTTAAGCAAAGCTGTATCATCCAAATGATGTTCACTTGGGTTATCCAGCGGCGTGGAGAGAGGCGATTTGCTGCTGGGAACCAGCTTATCATCCTTGAAGAATAATCCCAGGCCATGTGGATTTCGTCCTCCCGAAGCCCACACCATCGTCACACTGTGACGGACGGATGCCATCAAGAAGAAAATAATAATAAAAAAATAAATAGCACATTCGGAGTGATATAATCTTGCCACAAAAATAAATAGCACATTCGGAGTGATATAATCTTGCCACAAAAATAAATAGCACATTCGGAGGGATATAATCTTGCCACAAAAATAAATAGCACATTCGGAGGGATATAATCTTGCCACAAAAATAAATAGCACATTCGGAGGGATATAATCTTGCCACACAAATATCGTTGAGTCGGTTTAGTTCCGGGGTGGGCTCAAAAGACATTTTTAATGAACATTGTATGCAAATGAACAATTATTTAAAAAATATACAAGTTAGGGTTGTATTCCGTATAAAGCATCCAGTAAGGCAAGTAAGTAGCTAGATATTATACGGGCATATTTATATAATGTTTTGCACTTTTAAAACGGGGGCTATTTACGGATAGACATTTGATTGGCTGATATTGTAAGAAGGACATTTGATTGGCTGATATTATAAGAAGGACATTTCATTGGCTGATATTATAAGAAGGACATTTCATTGGTTGATATCATAGCAAGTGCATTTGATTGGCTGCTATTATAACAAAGACATTTGTTTGGCAGATATTATAACAAGGACATTTGATAGACTGATGTTATAACAAGGACATTTGATTGGCTGATGTTATAAGAAGGACATTTGATTGGCTGATATCATAACAAGGACATTTGATCGGCTGATGTTATAAAAAAGACATTTGATTGGTTGATAATATAACTAGGACATTTGATTGGCGATAATATAGCTAGGGCATTTGGTTGGCTGATAATATAACTAGGGCATTTGGTTGGCTGATATTATAACGAGGACATTTGATTGGCTGATATTATAACAAGCGCACTTACAGTACCGTCAAGATTGTGTTTATTAATTTCACGTTTTTGGCTTGATGTCTCCATATTGATGACGTATCACTGCTGTCTCTGGCTTCCGGTCGGCAGATTTTTTTTTTTAATAATAAAACTTTTTAAACACATATCAGTTATCTCTTTCATCAATCATGGTTCTCTGTTCAGATGATGATGATGATTGATTACTTTTATAG
Organism: Lymnaea stagnalis; assembly: GCA_964033795.1. NCBI lineage: Eukaryota > Metazoa > Mollusca > Gastropoda > Lymnaeidae > Lymnaea > Lymnaea stagnalis. The sequence goes on along the minus strand of CAXITT010000601.1, from coordinate 86,675 downwards.
CGCATGTCGCCAATGCTATTCTAGCATGCTCAAAGCGCTCTGATGTCATTAAACTCCATTAAGAGAACAATTTCTTTAAATGCCTCTTCAATTATTTTCTTATCAGTATTAAATGTGAATATTGAATCTGACATTATGCTAACAAGGGCTGGTTAGAGATTCTGATAAGAATTCTGTTGAAATCTCTCTTTGTGACGCATTAATTAATTTCTATTTCTGAAATGTCACATTACATGACTACTGCGACTTGGGCTGTCAATGTTCAGCATGACTACTGCGACTTGGGTTGTCAATATTCAACATTACTACTACGCCCAGGTTTTGTCAATATTCAATATTACTATTACGACTTGTCAATATTCAACTTGACTACTACGTCTTGGGTTGTCAATATTCAACATTACTACTACGACTTGTCAATATTCAACATGACTATCTACGACTTGTCACTATTCACAAGATACATATTATCTTTCCGCTCTACGATAGTTACGCTACATAATGTATCTATCATGTTATTTTGTCTGTTCAAGAAAATTTTTTGTTCTGAATTTTGAGTTTGTCTTTAAGAAAAGATTGACCCTAATCTGTTCACTCTTACAGTATGTGCCAATTATAGTCATAGAAATGGAATGATCTATTTTTGGAAACTGCCCTAAAAATCCTAATAAAAATTCCCGTTGAAATAACATACACTCACACAGTTTGAATGGTAATCCTCAGCAGGCGATAAAAGGAAAAGATGGCTGGGAGCAGGGGGTGGGGGGGTCGTCATTTAGCCCTTATATGAGTTGTAATACTGGTTGCCCGCAGCAGAATGCAATGAGCCTGTAAAATAATGTACACTCCAGCAGTTTTCTAAATATATATATTTTTTTTTAAACCGGTTTACGTGTCTATCTACCTCCATTGTTTCTCATCAGCCTCATGTCAGCTGGAAGTGCCTCCTCCATCACGGAAGCCGGAACAAAGCTGGCCAGGAGGCCGAGCTGTGTGTCTGACGACAGTGGTCCGGCAGACAGCGAGGATTCTCACGTTAACGTCCATACCAGCAATCTTTCATTATACAGGTAACGAAGCAAAAAAAAAAAAAAAATCGTTCATTTTCTTTTACTTCCAATCAACTTTTTGGAGAACAGGTATTAGCCAGTGTAAACGGAATTCGGCTGAATTATTTTAAATTAAGGTTACATCTGGTTTCACTGTAACCTGGTCTGGTTTCCTAACTGTGTAAGTGTATGTGACTTTTTTTTTTTTTATATTGACCGTAGTTTCTTTGTCAGTCCATATAAATGTTTACTGTACTCCAAGTATCGGTAAACGGAAGTAAGGGACGACATACAAAGATAATCAACATGTAAATGCACATACAAAGATAATCAACATGTAAATGCACATACAAAGATAATCAACTTGTAAATAGACATACAAAGATAATCAACTTGTAAATGGACATACAAAGATAATCAACATGTATATGGACATACAAAGATAATCAACTTGTAAATGGACATACAAAGATAATTAACTTGTAAATGGACATACAAAGATAATCAACATGTATATGGACATACAAAGATAATCAACATGTATATGGACATACAAAGATAATCAACTTGTATATGGACATACAAAGATAATCAACATGTATATGGACATACAAAGATAATCAACATGTATATGGACATACAAAGATAATCAACATGTATATGGACATACAAAGATAATCAACATGTATATGGACATACAAAGATAATCAACATGTATATGGTCATACAAAGATAATCAACTTGTAAATGGACATACAAAGATAATCAACATGTATATGGACATACAAAGATAATCAACATGTATATGGTCATACAAAGATAATCAACATGTATATGGACATACAAAGATAATCAACTTGTATATGGACATACAAAGATAATCAACATGTATATGGACATACAAAGATAATCAACTTGTAAATGGACATACAAAGATAATTAACTTGTAAATGGACATACAAAGATAATCAACATGTATATGGACATACAAAGATAATCAACATGTATATGGACATACAAAAATAATCAACATGTATATGGACATACAAAGATAATCAACATGTATATGGACATACAAAGATAATCAACATGTATATGGACATACAAAGATAATCAACTTGTAAATGGACATACAAAGATAATCAACTTGTAAATGGACATACAAAGATAATCAACTTGTATATGGACATACAAAGATAATCAACATGTATATGGACATACAAAGATAATCAACATGTATATGGACATACAAAGATAATCAACTTGTATATGGACATACAAAGATAATCAACATGTATATGGACATACAAAGATAATCAACTTGTATATGGACATACAAAGATAATCAACATGTATATGGACATACAAAGATAATCAACATGTATATGGACATACAAAGATAATCAACATGTATATGGACATACAAAGATAATCAACATGTATATGGACATACAAAGATAATCAACATGTATATGGACATACAAAGATAATCAACTTGTATATGGACATACAAAGATAATCAACATGTATATGGACATACAAAGATAATCAACATGTATATGGACATACAAAGATAATCAACTTGTATATGGACATACAAAGATAATCAAATTGTATATGGACATACAAAGATAATCAACATGTACATGGAAATACAAAGATAATCAACATGTATATGGACATACAAAGATAATCAACTTGTATATGGACATACAAAGATAATCAACATGTATATGGACATACAAAGATAATCAACTTGTATATGGACATACAAAGATAATTGCGGTTAATAAAAAGATTATCTGTGACTTTTTTTCCTTTGACCAAGTGTTGGGTGTGTGTGTGTGTGTTTGTGTGTGTGTGGTTTATGTGTTATGTGTGTGGTGTGTTAGTCTCGTGGTGCGTGTGTTAGTCTCGTGGTGCGTGTGCAAGCTGTGTGGTGAATGGATAGTTTATGTCGTGTGTGAGTAATTTATGTGGTGTGTGGTATTTTACGTTGTGTGTGGGCAACCTATGTGGTGTAAGGGCAATCTGTGTGGTGTTTGGGGAATCTGTGTGGTGTGTGGGCAATCATACAAAAGTATTTCTATCTGGAAGTGATTACATCCGATTGGTTCACTTCTAGTGTGTGTGTGTGTGTGTGTGTGTGTATGTGTGAGTGTGTGTGAGTGTGTGTGTGTGTGTGTGTGCTGTGTTATTAATAGCTAATGTTCAAACTATCCGATATTAAACTGAGCGCGCACAGACGTGGAGACAGTTGGAGTAATTTATGGGTAATTACCAATTATGAAAATTCATGACGTCAACAGTGGAGATCAATCATTTGTGTTGATATCCCCATCCTCCGGGTGACACCCGGGTGGGGTGGATAAGGTGGATAGCATCTAAGTGTTTCTGAGGGATATCGAGATCAAAAGTGTTGTAGCTTTCTTAATGAATGGAAAGCTAACAAAACTGAGCAATTATTGGTTGGATTGATCCTTAGAAATAGCCAAGAGATATTGGCAATTATTAGTTTGTTGAAGCGATGATTGGTGATTGCTGCAATATGATGGTTAGTGTGGTGGGGCAGTATGATGTTTGGTGAAGTGAGGCAATAGGATGTTTGGTGAAGTGAGGCAATATGATGTTTGGTGAAGTGAGGCAATACGATGTTTGGTGAAGTGAGGCAATGCGATGTTTGGTGAAGTGAGGCAATATGATTTTTGGTGACGTGAGGCAATATGATGTTTGGTGAAGTGAGGCAATATAAAAATGTGGTGACGTGAGACATTATGTTCACCTGTACAAACGTTCTTTTTTTTTTCCTTTCAAATTTAGATTTAAATCATGTTACAATAAGGTTCATTATCAACCTAGTTTTCAACCTATATTCACAATCATCAAATTGGATCAACACATTAAATGTTTAACAAATTTTGTTAATCTATTGTCATTATCAACATATTTGTCAACATACAATCAAGCTCATTGCGTGTAAGGCCAACATACTAGAGAAAAAGTATCCTGTCAATGTCGGACCACTCATAGAACTGCACGATGCACTAAGAAGATATTCAAAGATAATCCCCCACCGCCATTTTTTTCAATGTTTGTTGGACCACTCATAGAGCTGCATGACGCTCTGAGAAAATATTCAAAGACTAGACCAGCGGATCTCAACCAGGGGTCGCCTAAGACCATCTGAAAACACATATACTCTACAATTATAAAGCATCAACGAAAATAATTTTGTGGTTGAGGGTCGCCACAACACGAGGAACTGTATTAAAGGGTCGCGGCATTAGAAAGGTTGAGAACCACTGGACTAGACAGAGCCCGCCAAACATTGGCGACAGCAATGCTTGAACTTCCCTTCTACTAAAGTTACTGGACAAAACATGAACTCAAGTAACGCACTCCTTTCCTCCCATGATACGTCATTGCACACTTTTTACTTCACGCCCATGAACTATATTAAATATTCTGATGTCTTAACCCCTTTTAAACCGAACATAAATGACACCAGACTTAAACTGAGACGATTTCATCTTCCGAAAAGAAAATATTACGCACCAAATGCAGTTGCGTAATATAAAAAAATTAATCATTTATCGTAGTTATCGGGAATTATATTTTGCACGCTATTGAACTCATTATTGAATCATACTTTCTTTCAAGCATTTAGAATTATTTGTAATAGACTTTCAATACCAAATTCGCTGATTAGGAAGCAGCCATAAATGGAAGCAGTCCACGAGTTACACCAGAAGCGTAATCTATATATAAGAGATAATCCTCCGTGCAAGGTGGGAGAAATTGTTTCACTCTGGTTCACGGCGTACAACTGATTTGAAAATCTGTAGAACCAAGAATTGCCACTTGTTCATTTATTTGTTTAGTGTAGCCCACTGTGCTCTGTCAATCCTGACCGCATGTATCGGGTATTAGTAGTAAAACAATATAATAAGCCAATTACCATATAAAATTAATCTATTAGTAGTTAGTAACATATATATTAAACCAATTACCACATACCACTTATCTATTTGTAGTGACCTGTATATTAAACCAATTACCATATAAAATTAATCTATTAGTAGTAACCTATATATTAAACCAATTACCACGTAACACTTATCTATTAGTAGTGACCTATATATTAAACCAATTACCATATAAAATTAATCCATCATTAAACCGATTATCGTGTAAAATTTATATACCAAAACCAAATTCTATTTAAATTAAATGTTATCTGTGAAGCCAAATACCATAAGCAATGATCTGTTTGTCATTTGCAGGGTTCTTATGATGGGATCCCCTGGAGTGGGCAAGACAGCCTTGGCGAGACAGTTCATGACATCCGAATACAAAGGAACCTACACAGAATCGAACACGCGTGAGTGATGGCCTGTGCTGTAGGCACGATGTCCCGCGCGTGTTGCCTGATTGTATAATGATTGTGTCCCGTATGCATTTGGCAATCAGTCATGCATATGACAGATCTGTGTGGTGCCTGCGTGGTGTGTGTGTGTGGTTTCACTGTAACGGGGTCTGGTTTCCGTAAGTGTGTAATTGTATGTGGCGTGCGCCTGAGGAGTGTATGAAGAAAAGTCATAGAAAACTGTTTTTTATTGACCGTAGTTTATTTGTTAGTCCATATCAACGTGTGCTGTCATCTAAGTATCGGTGAGTGGAAGGGACGGCTGAACATCAACATGTATATGGACGTGCAAAGAAGATTACGGTTAATAAAAAGATTCTCTGTGACTATTTTTCCGATGACCAAGTGTTGGGTGTGTGTGTGTGTGTGTGTGTGTGTGTGTGTGTGTGTGTGTGTGTGTGTGTGTGTGTGTGTGTGGTTTATGTGTTACGTGTGTGTGTGTCTCGTGGTGTGTGGGCTATCAACATGTATATGGACGTGCAAAGAAGATTACGGTTAATAAAAAGATTCTCTGTGTCTATTTTTCCGATGTCCAAGTGTTGGGTGTGTGTGTGTGTGTGTGTGTGTGTGTGTGTGTGTGTGTGTGTGTGTGTGTGTGTGTGTGTGTGTGGTTTATGTGTTACGTGTGTGTGTGTCTCGTGGTGCGTGGGCAATCTATGTGGTGTATGGATAGTTAATGTAGTGTGTGAGTAATTTATGCGGTGAGTGGTATTTTATGTTGTGTGTGGGCAATCTATGTGGTGTTTTGGCAAGATGTGTGGTGTGTGGGCAATCTATGTTGTGTGAAGTTATCTATGTGGTGTGGGAGGGATATATGTGGTTTGTGATTGAACATGTATGGTGTGTGATGCTGTCAGCCAGATATACCTTTTTTTTCAATTAACTCGGTAGATAGGATTGAGTGATTTCATCGAGTGATTCCATTGAATGATTCCATTGAGTGATTCCATTGAGTGACTCCACTGATTGACTCCACTGAGTTATTCTAATGATAGATTCCATTGAGTGACTCCCCTGACTCCACTGAGTGATTCCATTGAGTGACTCCACTGAATGACTCCACTGAGTGATTCTACTGAGTGACTCCACTGAGTGATTCCATCTCAAAACCTAATGTAAGAGCGCCTCTGACCCCAAAGCTCAATCTGGAAGACAAACTAAGCTATTTACGGTATCAGATTCATCTCCAGTCTATTATCAATCCCGTGTTTACTCCAAGAGCCCCATCTTCTCAAATCTAAACCACCTTTAGCCGTAATGAGGTTCACCGGATAACAGCATTCAGTTCCCATCGCCAAGGTAAATAAGTGTGAGAGTAGCATAGCGTACTGTAAAACCGCTCAAATCTGTGCTCCTCTGATTCGTCACATCGCTTGATCTGACACCCAAGCAACATATATCTCCAGTTTAAGAACGAGAGTTATTATTAGCATACTTGTGTAGTTTGAGAATTTTTTCCCCCTTAACATAAAAAAGCAGTCGAGATAATTGAAGGTGAAGACTACAATGAAGTGAAGTGCGGGAAGTAAATCAGAAAATAAGTTCTATTATTTCGATCATAAGTTCATTTCCTTCAATTACTGTATGAAAGAACCAAAAAAAAAAAAAATTTTTTTTTAAGGAATTTTTTTTTTTTAGGTAGCCATTTTTAAAATGAATTCTAAGCATCTAGCTTGCAAACATCCAATACAACACTGAGTTCTTACAACAGGGATCGTTGGATTGTTGCAGACATCTAATATCACAATCAGCTCTGTAAACAGGGATTGTTAGGATTGTTGTAACGTTGATTGAACGTATGGCTCCTTATCAATCACTATGTCATCTTGATGGCACTTCCCACTCGACCATTGATTTAAGTATATTTCAGAGAAGTTAAATCCAGGATCGACCAAATTTTGAGGAATGGTTAAAAAGGCCGTCTCGACACTGTGATGTCAGTTCCACTCATTTAGGCTAAAGCAGACGATTCGCGCCATGACGTCATCTTGCGGGTTTGTGTAACTTAAATGGGTTTAGGGTTCAGGATAGGCTTAGGGTTCAGGTAAGGTGTAGGGATAGGTTTAGGGTGACCTTTCACTGGTCGGGGCAACCAAGATGGGGGTCGTGGCTCGGATTGTCTAAATTTACCATATAGGAAATTTCAGCTCATAAGCACTCACCGAATCTGAGAACTACGCAGTTGAATTTTTGTGATTATAAGTGGTTTTTCTCTCATTTCTTGATTCCTCGCCGCTTTGGCAGAAAATCTTTTGCTCTACATCTTGTTGCGTCGGTTCCGTTCAGCACTCTCGCACCCGATGGTATCTGTCCAGCGCTCTCTTCTCTGTTAGATTATCTGAACGGGTGGTCAAGCCTTATCGTTGTGCCACCAAATGGACTCGCCCGTGACACGCCAATGTCGTCGGGAAACATTAGAGGTTTTGGGAGTTTGAGATTAGGCCAACAACTACTGACCCAGAACAGGAAGTTGGTTTCTCGTCTTGTCAGGTTGTTCGAAGGTTTGAGATTTTCTTTTCCATTTACTTGGGATCAATGTTCCCTCTAAGGTTTGTTGGTTCGTGTGCAAAATCTTACAGTTGTGTGCAAAGCTTTACAGCATCAATTTTTTTTATTTTTTTTTAAATTTTAAGGCCCACAAACAAAATAACACACTTAAATGGAAATTTGCTGCGCGGTACTCAAAGCTGCTGCACGGCGTCAGTGAGATAGCTGCGCGGCCGCGCAGCCGCACAGCTTAAAGGTAACATTGCTTGGGGTATAAATGACCCCAAAAAGTAACCTTTTTCTGTTATTTTCGTTCACGCATTGATCCCACGTGCAAGAACGAGACAAATTTTCTCTAAAGTATCTTATGTTCCCCTTATTATTTGCTGATTGTTGTTTGTACGATCACTTGAAGGTCTCCGTAAACCGTCATGCGAATGGTCTTTAGCAGCTGTTCCAAGACTTTTAAGTTTGGCGGACCGGTGGACAAGTTTCGACATTGCACCAGCGACCGGGGCCAGATTTATAAATCATATTTATTTTTCTATTTGAATTTGACCATAAATATTTAAGTTGTGCGGACCGGAAACGTGGGGCTTGCGGACGGGTGCCGGTCCGTGGATCACCATTTTGAGAACCCTGGTCTAAATGACTTTTCTCTTATTTTAATGCAAAGCGGATGGCTATTCTTAAATTATTGCGCGTACTCTTGGTACTGTGGTCCTCGTTTCTACCATCCTGCACTATTTGTTGTTTATTTTGTTGTTGTTGTAGCTGTCGTTTTTAATGGCGTTGAGACCGGGGAATGTATTTTTTGGCAAATCCTTTGATTTGTTTATAATTGTTTTTTTTGGTTTTTTTTGTGTTTTTGTATTTTTCACTTGGCCTAATTCAGTAAACACTTGATGGCGACACTGCGTTGAGTGGAGCTATTCAGTAAACACTTGATGGCGACACTGCGTTGAGTGGAGCTATTCAGTAAACACTTGATGGCGACACTGCGTTGAGTGGAGCTATTCAGTAAACACTTGATGGCGACACTGCGTTGAGTGGAGCTATTCAGTAAACACTTGATGGCGACACTGCGTTGAGTGGAGCTATTCAGTAAACACTTGATGGCGACACTGCGTTGAGTGGAGCTATTCAGTAAACACTTGTGGGCGACACTGCGTTGAGTGGAGCTATTCAGTAAACACTTGATGGCGACACTGCGTTGAGTGGAGCTGAAATAACCCATGAACACCGGTAAAAGCTCTCTGTTAAATAAATTGTCTTTTTCTCTTCAATCAAACACCTAGCAATAAGATTGAAGCAAGCTAAACACGTTTTTGGTGTGAATTTATATTTAGAATTTAGAACACGTGATGTCAGGAAAGGTACCGGGATAACAATAACCCCCCCCCCTTTCCCCCCACCCGCATGTTGCTGTAAATAGTTTAGAGATTCAACAAAGATAATGGTGCTGTCAGGTGTTGATATTGCGGCGCTCTGCTGCACCATGGAGTAGTTATTTGGCAAAGTCAAATTCCCTTGTACCATTGAATAGTACTGTCATTATAGTCTTTAACCTTATCCAATCTACATCATTAGGCAAGGCTTCTCTGTTGTCTGGAGAGAAACTGGCCAGCTGCCGCACCGCAATAAACATCTTTATTAAATCTTAAGTATCCCAAGGTTTTCTGAAATAAACTGGGAAATTCAGTACAATATATCCCAAAGTTTTATGAAATAAACTGAGAAATTCAGTACAATATATCCCAAGGTTTTATGAAATAAACTGAGAAATTCAGTACAATATATCCCAAGGTTTTATGAAATAAACTGAGAAATTCAGTACAATATATCCCAAGGTTTTATGAAATAAACTGGGAAATTCAGTACAATATATCCCAAGGTTTTATGAACTAATCTGGGAAAGTCAGAACATGTCCCAAAATTTTATTAACTGAACTGAGAAAGCCATTATAATATACCCTAAGGTTTTATGAACTAATCTGGGAAAGTCAGTACAACATATCCCAAATTCCGAAGTGTAGCGGAATATATATTGTATATCAATAATGGAGCAAGTTGTATATCAATAATGGAGCAAGTTGAATATCAATAATGGAGCAAGTTGAGTATCAATAATGGAGCAAGTTGAGTATCAATAATGGAGCAAGTTGTATATCAATAATGGAGCAAGTTGTATATCAATAATGTGGTAAAATTTATTGTATTTATGCAATTAAATTGACCAGAAATGTGGTGGCCCATGTAAATACTTGATGATCCACTCGCAAAATGTGGTGGCATGTAAATACTTGATGATCCACTCGCAAAATGTGGTGGCCCATGTAAATACTTGATGATCCACTCGCAAAATGTGGTGGCCCATGTAAATACTTGATGATCCACTCGCAAAATGTGGTGGCCCATGTAAATACTTGATGATCCCCTCGCAAAATGTGGTGGCCCATGTAAATACTTGATGATCCCCTCGCTTTGTGGCTAGTCTATCAAACTGGCTCGGTGATCTTTCGGATTAAGCTGATTTAAGCTGGACAAAGTTCATGTAATGGGCTGAATGATTCCACGGGGCATGGTGACCGGTATTTCGTAATGCATCAAATAATAATAGGGCCTCTAGCTTTAATGGGACAATTCAATTATCTGACCAACAGCAACAGCTTGATTAGAAAATTGCACAGTTTTTTTCTTCTTCCACATGCTATTTAAGGCTGTCTGATGGCCACCCTTAAACAATGATAAAGCTTTATAAGCATAACACTTGATCTGTACATTACCATGACACTTGGGTTGGTTAACGGTGTGCAGGATCATGATGACAATCACTGTGGCCCCCATCTGTGCGCCGAGACGGCAACCACCAACTTTGATATATGTGAAGCTAAAAAAAAACATATTTCGCTTAATTATTTATATTGCCCCTATAGCTGATTAGCCAATAGAGCTCACGTGTTTGTTGTGTTTCTCCCTGTTACACTGACCAGATGCAGCAATGCCAGAAAAAAATTCTTACCTAATTTTTTTTAAATTTTTTTTTTAAAATTCGGCTTCTAATATAATTTTATGTATGTCTATTGAGCCCTCATAAACTCTAAGATTTTATTTTTTACTTCATAAGGGGTAGTTCGCCGACCCACGGTTGAAACAAAGTCCTCCATAAGTAAGAGGTCAATGTGGACAATTTCACATTTTACGGACAGATAGTATTTCCGAGGGAGCGTCAACGAACACGGGGGTAGCGAGAGTTGGGGGAGGGGGGGACAGAGGGGCTCTGAAATTACAAAAGGCGGCGGGCGCTGGTGGCGTAATTTCACATTTTACGGACAGATAGTATTTCCGAGGGAGCGTCAACGAACACGGGGGTAGCGAGAGTTGGGGGGGGGGGGACAGAGGGGCTCTGAAATTACAAAAGGCGGCGGGCGCTGGGGGCGCCTGTCAATAATGCATGAAATAAACCATTCGGTGAATTCCTGCCTTATCCTTTGCATTAATTGTTGGATGTTGCATGGGGAAAGCCAGCTTGTTCCAGTTAGAGAAAGAGGAATACATATTTCATGATGTTGAGAGCCCATTCAGACTTTCTTATGAAACTGGTGAAGCTAGTGAATGTGTTCGCTTCACCGCCTGAACGTCTGCTTGCACGGAAATCAAAAAGAACAGATACACAAAGCGGTGGTAAGCCTTCCTGGCCATTAAGCATGGTCAGCAATGTCTTCCTGGCCATTAAGCATGGTCAGCAATGTCTTCCTGGCCATTAATCATGGTCAGCAATGTCTTCCTGGCCATTAAGCATGGTCAGCAATGTCTTCCTGGCCATTAAGCATGGTCAGCAATGTCTTCCTGGCCATTAATTGTGGTCAGTAATGGAGTCTAGATAAGCCTTCCTTGCCATTAAGTGTGGTCAGTAATGCAGTCTAGATAAGCCTTCCTGGCCATTAATCATGGTCAGTAATGCAGTCTAGATAAGTCTTCCTGGCCAATAAGCGTGGTCAGTAATGCAGTCTAGATAAGTCTTCCTTGCCATTAAGCATAGTCAGTAATGGAGTCTAGATAAGCTTTCCTGGCCATTAAGCATGGTCAGTAATGCAGTCTAGATAAGCTTTCCTGGCTCCTGGCCATTAAGCATGGTCAGTAATGGAGTCTGTTAAGCATGATCAGTAATGCAGTCTAGATAAGCTTTCCTGGCCGTTAAGCATGGTCAGTAATGCAGTCTAGATAAGCTTTCCTGGCCATTAAGCATGATCAGTAATGCAGTCTAGATAAGCTTTCCTGACCATTAAGCGTGGTCAGTAATGCAGTCTAGATAAGCTTTCCTGGCCATTAAGCGTGGTCAGTAATGCAGTCTAGATAAGCTTCCCTGATCCTTAGACATGGTCAAGCACCACGGTTGCTTGCCTCCCCTGGAGTGCGGGAAAAAAGTACCAGGTGGTGCCGCGAGACACGGGAAATTTGAATTGTCAGCAGTGACAGCAGCTATTTGTGGTGAATTTGATTTCCCGATCATTTTGACGTGTTCATTATTTTATTTCATTGTTTTTTGCTAGAGCGTTTATTACAGTATTCCATAACTGCCAAAACTGAATTATTTTCATCTTATTTATTTTAGGACAATATTTTTTTTATCATGGAGAAGAACACAAAAAAAGGTGTGTAATGTGGAAAAAGGGGGGGGGGAGAGGGGTAGATGGCTATGGAAATTACTTTTTTTAAATCGAGAGGGAATATGGTGTTGCATAAAATGTTAAGAGCCCCTGATAATTATGCAGAAACTCTTCATTTGAACTTTGAACGTTGGGTCGTAAAGATAAGTGTGGGAGTCGTTATTACCAGCTCTTTCACTCCGGGAAAGAACTTTTTTTTTTTTTTTTTAAACAAGATTGTTTTGCCTTAGGACTACACGTGACCTGTCGCTGCATTTTATCAAAACTATTTGCTAACCACAGGGCAATGAAAAGTAATTGCAGTTATAAAAATACGTTGGGTCGTAAAGATAAGTTTGGGAGTCGTTATTACCAGCTCTTTCACTCCGGGAAAGAACTTTTTTTTTTTTTTTTAAACAAGATTGTTTTGCCTTAGGACTACACGTGACCTGTCGCTGCATTTTATCAAAACTATTTGCTAACCACAGGGCAATGAAAAGTAATTGCAGTTATAAAATAATCAACCCAATCTTGGGATCAGTTTGAAGTTGTTGCTGTTTTTATCATGTTTGTATCGACCGCTAACTTTAGAGCATGAGTTTGAGCTAATAACAACTATAAATAGGCGCTAGGATTACATTATGGGGTCTAGGGGTGCTCTGCAAAGTTTAAGAACTACTGCTGTAGGTTATGGTAAATGATGAATGGATGATTTTTAACTGAGATGTATGAAGTTGTTGTGGCGGGGTGATGAGCACATGTTGTGGAGTGGTGATGAACACATGTTGTGGAGTGGTGATGAACTCGTGTGTGGAGTGGTGATGAACACGGGTCGTGGAGTGGTGATGAGCACGTGTTGCGGAGTGATGATGAACACATGTTGTTGAGTGGTGATGAACACGTGTGTGGAGTGGTGATGAACACGGGTTGTGGAGTGGTGATGAGCACATGTTGTGGAGTGGTGATGAACACGGGTTGTGGAGTTGTGATGAACACGCGTTGTGGAGTGGTGATGAGCACATGTTGTGGAGTGGTGATGAACACGTGTTGTGGAGGGGGGATGAACACGTGTCGTGGAGTGGTGATGAGCACGTGTTGTGGAGTGGTGATGAACACGTGTTGTGGAGGGGTGATGAACACGTGTCGTGGAGTGGTGATGAGCACGTGTTGTGGAGTGATGATGAACACATGTTGTTGAGTGGTGATGAACACGTGTGTGGAGTGGTGATGAACACGTGTTGTGGAGTGGTGATGAGCACATGTTGTGGAGGGGTGATGAACACGGGTTGTGGAGGGGTGATGAACAGGTGTCGTGGAGTACTGAGATTCAAGCTTGGTGAGTAAGAGGGGGTGAGTAAGAGGGGTGAGTAAGAGGGGGTGAGTAAGGGGGTGAGTAAGAGGGGTGAGTAAGGTGGGGAGTAATAGGTGGTGAGTACGAATGAGAGAGAGAACGAGATAACTGAATGTTTAAATGGAAGTAAGTTGTATAATATGGTTACGTTGTATTGGTTCATGACATACGTTGTGTTGTTTTAATGACATACGTTGTGTTATTTTAATGACAGACGTTGTGTTATTTTAATGACAGACGTTGTGTTTTTAAATGACATGCCTCGTGTTTTTTAAATGACATACGCTGTGTTATTTAACAAAAAGCTGTTGACTTTAAGGGATAAATCTTTACTTTCATCGATTGTCTGACTCGGCCCTTGTGTAAACTGTATCCTCGGAATAGAACCTGCCTTTCATTGTCTTAAACCAAGCGTTGAGGTGGACTAAACCAGGTAAAGGGATTGAGAAGTGCTAGCTATGTGTCATCAACTCTGCTGAATAATTGAACATGACATCATCAAACCCCCCCCCCCTCAAATCCCCCTCTATTTCGCAGCTGACATCATAGAGCCCGAGAGAAATGTGAACGTCCTGCTCGACGATCAGGAATCCACGTTACATTTTCTAGACGAGGAGCAGGTGAGTAGGCGTCGTCTTTAACACGTCGTGTCCCTGATAACGCCAAGACCAGGCAAATGAATAGCTGCGCCCGTGGCGAATCCTGACAATGGCGCCCCCTGTTCCATCAGTAAATGATAAATGAGATAGATAGATAGATAGATAGATAGATAGATAGATAGATAGATAGATAGATAGATAGATAGATAGATAGATAGATAGATAGATAGATAGATAGATAGATAGATAGATAGATAGATAGATA
>CAXITT010000601.1:52996-66776 GCA_964033795.1 Lymnaea stagnalis | reverse complement strand
GGATGGATGGATGGGATGGATGGATGGGATGGATGGATGGGATGGATGGATGGGATGGATGGATGGGATGGATGGATGGGATGGGTGGATGGGATGGATGGATGGATGGGATGGATGGATGGGATGGATGAATCGATGGATAGGATGGATGGAAGGGTGGGTGGATGGATGGAATGGATGGATGGATGGATGGATAGAGTGATACATAGATACATAGATACATGGATACATAGATACATAGCCAATAGTAACCCATCGTGGTACAACAACAGTCTTATTCCTACTCTACTCATTAGAAATCATTGACCTACATTAGAGGAGTTAGTAAATATTTTTTTCTACAATATTAATGTGTTAAACCAGACCTTCACAACATAGGGCCCGCGGGCCGCACGTGGCCCGCCAGCACCCACTTTGTGGTCCGCGAGGTAACAAAAAACTCTTTATTCTTATTATTTTCTTAATAGCTCCCTCACCCCCTGACCTATATTCTTTTGGCCCGAGCAAGTCCTGTCCTATTTTCTTTTGGCCCGCACAAGTTTTCCATAATGTATTACGGCCCGCCTTACATTTTGAGTTGTGCAGGCTTGTGTTAAACAAAGCATAATTTCCCAAGTGGCTTCACCAACAACATGCCCCCATTGTGTTTGCATGGATTAGTCCTCTTGACCTGATCCCATGTTTCTATGATCTCTCTCTCCCCCCCCCCCTTTTTTTTCCCCCGACAGCATCCCGACTTCGAGGCAGAAGAGCTGCCCTTAGACGCCTACGTCGTTGTGTTCTCCGTCTCAGACACGACGTCCTACAACCACGCGGTGAAGACTATCAGGACGTTACGGGGCCTGCATCGGACGAACAAGGCCATCATCTTAGTGGGNTTTTCCCCCGACAGCATCCCGACTTCGAGGCAGAAGAGCTGCCCTTAGACGCCTACGTCGTTGTGTTCTCCGTCTCAGACACGACGTCCTACAACCACGCGGTGAAGACTATCAGGACGTTACGGGACCTGCATCGGACGAACAAGGCCATCATCTTAGTGGGCAACAAGATCGACCTGGCCAGGCAGAGGCGAGTGGCCAGACACGGTAAGTTGGGGGGGGGAGGGGGTAATGGGAAGGGGTTGGGGAAAGGTTGGGTGGAAAGTAAGGGGAAAGGTAGGAGGGAAGTGAAGTGAAAGGTTGGATAGAAGTGAAGGGACAGTTGGGATGGAAGTGAAGGGACAGGTGGGATGGACGTGAAAGGGAAGATGGGATGGAAGTGAATGGGAAGATGGGATGGAAGTGAAGGGGAAGGTGGGATGGAAGTGAATGGGAAGGTGGGATGGAAGTGAATGGGAAGGTGGGATGAAAGTGAAGGCGAAGGTGGGATGGAAGGGAAGGGAAAATGGGATGGAAGTGAAGGGGAAGATGGGATGGAAGTGAATGGGAAGGTGAGATGGANGCCCTTAGACGCCTACGTCGTTGTGTTCTCCGTCTCAGACACGACGTCCTACAACCACGCGGTGAAGACTATCAGGACGTTACGGGACCTGCATCGGACGAACAAGGCCATCATCTTAGTGGGCAACAAGATCGACCTGGCCAGGCAGAGGCGAGTGGCCAGACACGGTAAGTTGGGGGGGGGAGGGGGTAATGGGAAGGGGTTGGGGAAAGGTTGGGTGGAAAGTAAGGGGAAAGGTAGGAGGGAAGTGAAGTGAAAGGTTGGATAGAAGTGAAGGGACAGTTGGGATGGAAGTGAAGGGACAGGTGGGATGGACGTGAAAGGGAAGATGGGATGGAAGTGAATGGGAAGATGGGATGGAAGTGAAGGGGAAGGTGGGATGGAAGTGAATGGGAAGGTGGGATGGAAGTGAATGGGAAGGTGGGATGAAAGTGAAGGCGAAGGTGGGATGGAAGTGAAGGGAAAATGGGATGGAAGTGAAGGGGAAGATGGGATGGAAGTGAATGGGAAGGTGAGATGGAAGTGAATGGGAAGGTGAGATGGAAGTGAAGGGGAAGGTGGGATGGAAGTGAAGGGGGAGGTGGGATGAAAGTGAATGGGAAGGTGGGATGGAAGTGAAGGGGAAAGAATAGAAATTAAAGTGTTGCAAGCACAATTTACGGGAGTGACGGCGCCTTAAACTTCGCAAGGACCATTAAAATCAAGGGCCAATAATTGGTCCAAGTAACGGTGCGTGAAAACGCATTCATCTACACCGTAGTTCTGACCCCCCCCCCCCCAAGACACACACATTTTTTCCCTAACCCCTCTCGCAACCACAGTACAAGACTAGTTTACACTTTCATTTACCCAGCATGCATTGAGAATGAGAGTATGAATGTTGTTGGGTTTTTTTTTTTTTTTGCCAAATGATTCTATAAAAATATCCCACGAGACACGAAAGAAGTCTCATAAATATATCGATGTAGGTCATTACGTTTCTGCTGTTATCTACGTCACCGTTTTCCTATGTGGCCACCTAAGGTTTTTTTATTCATCTCAATGGCAGCCCACAAAATAAGGTTTTACGCCCTTCGGCCGCCATGCGTCTCCCATTATATTGGCCGTTGGATTTTTTTTTACTCGCACTTTAGGGGGAGTGGAAGGGGAGAGGTGAAACTAAAGACTAAAAAGTGAATTGGGATTTGTTTGTTCCAACTATTTACCAAACTATCCAATTTTAAAGTTTAAAAAATAATAATAATAATAAAGTGTGGTGGTCTGGAGTTCAATCCCCACCAAAGCCATTCCCAAGCAACCCGGGTGGATGGGACCCGTTAGCCTTGGACGGCAACCTGTCTAAGAGAAGGCAAACTCTGAGTTTAAACCAGGAGCCAGAATGATCAACAAATTGATCGTGGGCACCTCAAATATAAGAAGAAGAAGTGTTGAAATTCAATCATTACTCTTTCGGATATTCAACTTGAACTCCTCATTTCAGCAATCCAACGATCATACATGAACACATGATTTTTTAATTATTCTACACTGTCACAAGATGTGTGTCTGACATTTCATGTCCTCATTTACTAATGAGACTATTTAAACAAAAACTGTTTCTTTAACCAACCATTTGATTTTTTTTTTTTAATACAATTTCGAAAAAAAAAATTGACTGATACTAAAATAATGAATTGTAGCAGTTGTGAAGTTATCTGAGGTGAACTCTATCAGTAGAGGTCCATGTTCTATGTTTAGGGTGAGAGGTCAGTGAGTCAGTGATAAATAAATAGGTAGAAATTGTGAAAAGTCTATACACCACCAGGAAGAAATGATGCAAAGAAAATGACTGGATTTAGTTAGGTCCTCGGTTTATTCCTTATTTAATTTTTTTTTTATTAATGACGTCACTTTCTTCATGGTGAAGGTATGCGTAAAACTGGATCTGGGTAAGGCTGAATGGGATCGCCCTAATGGTCGGTCGTGGCCTGACCATAACATTAAGCAGAATGTGATCGGCCTAATGGTTGGTCGTGGCCTGACCATAACTTTAAGACAGAATGGGATCGGCCTAATGGTCGGTCGTGGCCTGACCATAACATTAAGGCAGAATGGGATCGGCCTAATGGTCGGTCGTGGCCTGACCATAACATTAAGGCAGAATGGGATCGGCCTAATGGTCGGTCGTGGCCTGACCATAACATTAAGGCAGAATGTAATCGTCCTAATGGTCGGTCGTGGCCTGACCATAACATTAAGGCAGAATGGGATCGGCCTAATGGTCGGTCGTGGTCTGACCATGACATAAGGCAGAATGTGATCGCCCTAATGGTCGGTCGTGGCCTGACCATAACATTAAGGCAGAATGGGATCGGCCTAATGGTCGGTCGTGGCCTGACCATGACATAAGGCAGAATGTGATCGCCCTAATGGTCGGTCGTGGCCTGACCATAACATAAAGACCATCAATCAATTGATCTGACTACTCCCCCACACTTTTGATATCGAAAATTTGAACAGCAGCGTTGGTTGAATGACTCAGGACATATCGTCACGTCACTCCCGCACGAGTAGCTTTAACTTGAATTCTGTCTGGCAGGTCACTCCTTGTGCTGCTGTGGGTAGTAAAAAAAACAAAACATTTTTTAAAAGGGCAATTCAATATTGGAGTTAACGAGACGGTAAACACTTAAACACAAAGGAGCACGTCCGAGAGAAGACAGGACCACGCTTTGGATCACTTGAGATTATACGCCGTCGGGTGAACGTGTCTGCACCGAACTCCTCCTAGATGTCCAATCTGGACAACTTGTTTTGATTTCAAGTCGGCCGGTGTTTGTGTCGTCTTCGACAGATGCAATCAATAAATCGAAAGAAAGAGATGCACCCCCCCCCCCCCCCCCCCCCCCCCCCCCACAAACCCCCACCCCTCCACGTGGTTCCAGACACATAAACTTTAGGGCCAAAGAAAACATTTTTCGCATACGATTTCTCGGCATATTCCAGGTACGCTCAGGTACGCCATGAGACGGGCGGCTTTTTGATACCCCCCCCCCCGGCCACAGGGCCATGCTGATGGGTTCTCAATGAGGGTCAAAGGGACGCTGGAGACAAATCGTGTTTCTGAAAGCCAGCAGGAAAATCCATGACGTTGGCATGACTCGTTTTATGGCAGGCAAGGCCGCCAGGGTCATATTCAGAGTGCCAAGGAAGGACCACGTTTACTGTGTCAGGCTAAGGTCATGGTCTACAGTACAGTACAGCGAGGGTTACGCCCATGGTGCCAGGCAAGGTTCACATTCAAGGTGCTAGGCTAGGTTCACATAGGCCAGGTTCACATTCACGGTGCTAGGCCAGGGTCACATTCACGGTGCTAGGCCAGGGTCATATTCACAGTGCCAGGTCAGGTTCATATTCACGGTGCCAGGCCAGGTTCACATTCTCAGTGCCAGGCCAGGTTCACATTCACAGTGGTAGGTCAGGTTCACATTTACAGTGGTAGGTGGGGTTCACATTCACAGTGGTAGGTCAGGTTACATTCACGCTGTTGGGCGATCACGTTCAAGCTGATAGGTAAAGTTCGCATTCACGGTGCTAGGAGAGGGTCATATTCACGTCGCCAGGAGATGGTCACATTTACGGTGCTAAGCCAGGTCCACATTCACGGTGCTATGTTAAGGTCACATTCACAGGTCGAGGCCAGGGTCACATAACATTTAGATATATTTCCCTTTTGGCTCTACCTCCTCTCCTTGAAACAACAAGTCGCTAGTCACGTGGCCTCGTCCATCACCGGTCGTGACAACGGCCTCCTCTGAATATTGTGCTCGTGACACCGGCTCATTGTCCCACCACTCACCCACCACGTGCTGTAATTTGGTCTCGGTGTTTTTTTAAACATTATTTTTTATTACATCTTCGTGCGATGTGATCACACGCCCAGTTCATGGATTCATTCTCCCAGTATCGATGCCAAGGTCCCGTCTAACACAACGGATCGTCCGGTTCGATATTTCCGGGTATTTGATGAACTCGATTCTCGGCAAACATGACAAGTCCTTGTTTAAATATGGCGGAATGACAAAGTGTCTGAGTACATGCTCGGTCACACAAACAACAACAACAAAAAACCACCCCACAAAAACAAAAGAAGACAAAACGATCAATTCGAAGTTCATAATTGTGTTGTCAACGCAAGGTCACGTCCTTTTGACAGGAAGTACGTGTACAAGAAGATCTGAGGAAATGACGTAGTTTAGTTTTATTTACGCTGTGGAAATCATGACCGGAGTTTCCCCGATAGTGACTTGCAAGCTTGTTTGTGTTTAACGTCTTGTTTTCCTTCTCTCTACATCAGTGTTTCCCAGAGAGTGGCACGCGTACCCCATGGGGTGCGGGAAGAGTTTGGTGGGGTGTACACGCTGCAAAGGAAGAAATAAACATTTGTTATTGTTATTAAAAATATACGTTATTTTATTTTAACGAGGTGTGCTCAATATTACGTAAATTATAGTCAGGGGTGCACAGATGTCGAAAAGTTTGGGAAACACTGCTCTACACGCTACATCATGCAAGCACAATCTCTGTTTCGCGCTTTTTGGTTTTATATGCAAGCGTCTTTCTGCGCTCAAATGTCCTCGGTGTCAATTAATACCACTTTTTACTCTGTAGATTTGTTAAAGCACTTACCTTCCCTTATCACACTCTGTGAAATGTTGGGACACTTAATGTGTCGCCAATGTCTTTCGCATCACACTCTGTGAAATGTTGGGACACTTAATGTGTCGCCAATGTCTTTCGCATCACACTCTGTGAAATGTTGGGACACTTAATGTGTCGCCAATGTCTTTCGCATCACACTCTGTGGACTAACTGGACGTTTGCAGAAAGTAACACTGGGGAAGCCAGCATAGAAGTTGGTGAATGGGAGACCATGACTGGCCACCATTTCAGCTGGCGAAATAGCGAGTCAAACAGACAGCAGATGTGCGAAACAAAGCCCTCTATGACAAAAACAAAAGGGCTTTATGGAACACTGAAGTTAACCAGAAGTCGAGTTTCTCCTCCGAGAACGTGCAGCTGAGGTCACCAATCCAGGATCGGTCAAATAAGCCATCTGACGAAGTTTAATAAAGACGCCATTCCATCGGAAGGATGCCATCTATGAATAGTTATATATGTATATAGCTCCATTTTATTTCTCTATTTTTCTCGAACTCTCATTTGTTCTCTTCCTTTCCTCCCTCTCTCTCTCTCTCTCTCTCTCTCTCTCTCTCTCTCTCTCTCTCTCTCTATTTATCTATCTCTTTCTCTCGTGCAATAATAGCACAAGATTGACGCCTGACAGACGAATGTTGCTCTAAACGTATTACTCCATTACCCACTCGGCCCCACACATGAACACGGACACATACACACCTACTTACAGGAAACATTCCACCCGACCGGTTACATCCAGTAATCAAGGGAGGCAATCCCATCGCCCCACAGCGAAACGTGCAATGTTTCCATATCAATGGCAGCCATCTTGGTGTATATTGTCCTACCTGCCCGTGTTTCTCCATCCACTCCACCCGACCCCCAACCCCACACACACACACATCGTCACTTACACCTTTACAAATACGACCAACCCATACCCCAAAACTAAAATGTCGTGACTGTAATCTTGACACACAATGATTTCTGGACGGAAAACCCCCGATTCTTGTTGTTTTTCCAAAAGTCAAAATGCCGAAACAGTGCCTTAGATACAGAATCAAAAGAATTAAATTCTCACCAGTCTTACACTTGACCAGTAAACTTCAGCATAATTCATTGACATCATTTAGTTTGTTTTCCGTTATAGTTGTTAGAATGAATCTCTGATTTAAAAAAAAAAAAAAATATATATATATATTTATTTTTGTGAATCGTTTGTAATGTCCACTCAGAATTGAACATTTTAAACTTCAGCATAATTCATTGACATCATTTAGTTTGTTTTCCGTTATAGTTGTTAGAATGAATCTCTGATTTAAAAAAAAAAAAAAATATATATATATATTTATTTTTGTGAATCGTTTGTAATGGCCACTCAGAATTGAACATTTGCTGAGAACGGACAATGTATCATAAATTGTAGAACAATTTTATTTCTATTGTCAAATCCTCAAAATACAGAATTCCCCTCTGTAACAATGTCCTAACGCTACTAGATGGCGCTGATTTTACTCAATAAAATCCCCGATAACTGCGCTAATTTTGTGTGTGTGTGTTGTTGTTTTTTTACGGTAATAGTTGGCATCATAACTCTGCGGTGTAAATGGGGGTGCAACATTAGAATAGTAATATAGTTCAGGGGCGAGTTCGTGCCGGGAGCGGCAGAAGCACTCATCTGGAATCTTAGAACGTACGTTACTTGAATGCATGTGTTGGCAAGAAACTTGATTAGAAGGTGAGTTCGCGCATTGCCAGCGCCATTGTTTGGTGGGTTATAATTATTGGTGTAATAAAACTGCGGCGTAAAACGGGTGGGACACTGCTTATTAATATAGCTCAGGGGCGGTGACATACCGGAGGGAGAGGGGTAGTACTTATTGGGAATCTTATAAAAGAGAGTTACTTAAATGCATGTTGTTGTTTTTTTCAAGTAGCTTTAGCAGGTGGGAAGTTCGCGCATCGCGGCCACCATTGTATGTCGATCTGTAATACTTCAAGCCTAACTGAACAACAACGACCTGGTGAATTTAAATGTTTATATCTGGCCTGCACAACAAACGGCCCGCCGGCATCCACTTGTTGGCCCGCGAAGTTACGAAAATTGCTTTATTATTATTATTTTCTTAATAGCTTTCGTCCCTGTCAAATTATCTTTCGGCCCGCACAAGTTTTTCATAAAATATTACGGCCCGCACAATTTTTTCATAAAGTATTACTGCCCACCTTAAATTTTGAGTTGGGCCTGCCTGGTTTACCTATTGTAACATGACCTTTATATCGTACACATTAAGTTGTTAATTATTCTTTTTTTTCATAGCATTTATTATGACCATGACTTTAATTAATTTCAACAATATAAGTTACTTTATCGTTCGCCATACTCTATTTACTTTTTTAGCAATAGAATATTATTTATTATAATTTTATTATGAGTTACATGTCCAACATATTAATTATTGCATGTCCCGATCTTGCCAATAACAACATGCCACCTATTGAGTTGTCACGATCATTCCCCCCAGATGCCTCCAGAGTTGCCAAGAAGTACGACTGCCGCTACATAGAGACGTCGGCGGCCTTGAACCATCACGTGGACGAGCTGCTCGTCGGCATCCTCAGCCAGATCCGGGAGCAGATCGGGCCGTCCGCCAACAAGCTGTCTCCGCCCAGCGAGCCCAAGCACAGGTCGCGGTCCAAGTCCCCCGGGAAGGCGATCACAGAGTTCTTCTCCAAGATCTTCGGCGTCCACGACAAGAAGGCCAAGTCGTGTGAAACCCTGTTCGTGCAATAGTGCGAGTGCGTGTATGTGTGTGTCCGTGGACGTCCGTGTGCGTGGCATGGTGAGGTGGGTCATAAATGCGTTTACTGGCGACCGTATGCGTGCGTGTGTCCCATTGTGCACTGGTGTCAATATCGGATGTGTGTGGTGAGAGATTTGTACATTTAAAAAAAAAAAGTATGTCTATGCATAAACATTTGGTTTATTGTGTTGTTCTTGTTGTGTGGAATGAGCGAGTGTAGGAAGATTCTGGCATTGTGTCTGTATGATGTGCACACTGTTCAATTCTCCCGTATGATGCCCGTGAATTTATGTGCACAAAGGAAATGCAGTCGTGCAACCAATGTTTCAACAACACAATTTTAACCTTTTTTTTTTTTCTTTATTTTTGTGGGTTTTTTTTATTTTTATTTATTTATTTTTTTTTTTTTTTTTTTTTTTTTTTTTTTTTGGTTTTTTTTTTTTTTTTTTTTTTTTTTTTTTTTTTTTTTTGGGGGGGGGGAGGTTTGCAGAGAGGAATTTCATATTCGCTCGTTATATGATATGCACTGTTGTGTAATCATTCATATAAATTAAGAAAACAAGACATCTCAAGAATTTTTCACTAAAAACTTTAGAACCCAACCCAACCAAAAATAAATCAATTGAAAGTGAGCTAGCTATCCGTGAAGGGCCCTCTATAAATAAACTCAGGAAATGCTGCTAAAAAGAATACCACGCGAAAATTGTACGGATACCAATAGCCTCTTAAATCCACAAGCTGGAAAACATTGCTGACATGAGTGACAGTCGATGACATTTTGTTGAAAATTCAGGTGAAAGATTTTTTAGTGGCATGTATATTTATAATATGCTTCTAAAGTTTGATTTAATGACTCATTTAGTCAGGAAGACAAAAGACTCAATAGAGAGAAGTCTCTGTGTTGAAAGACCCAATAGAGCGAAGTCTCGGTGTTGAAAGACTCAATAGAGAGCGGTCTCTGTGTCGAAAGACTCAATAGGGTAAAGTCTTTGTGTTGAAAGACTCAATAGAGTAAAGTCTTTGTGTTGAAAGACTCAGTAGAGTGAAGGCTCTGTGTTGAAAAACTAAATAGATTTAAGTATTTTTGTTGAAAGACTCCATAGAGTAAAGTCGTTTGTGTTGAAAGACGCAATACAGTTAAGTACTTGTGTCGAAAGACTCAATAGAGTGAAGGCTCTTTGTTGAAAGACTCAATAGAGAGTAGTGTCTGTTTTGAAATTCTGAAAGCTGAAATGTTGGCCAATCCAGTAGTAGAGTTCATGTGTTCATTAACAGTTTCTTAAAAAGGTTATCTCTTCCCTGGACAACAATTATGACGTGTACAAATGTTAGCGCAGCCTACATTGTTAGTGTAGCCTAACTGGTTAGTGTAAACTATATTGTTAGTGAAGCCTACAGTTTTAATGAGTCAAGACTAAATTGTTAAAATAATTTATCCCAATATACAATGTAACTTTTATACGTTTTTTTCCCTTTATTATTTCCTTTTTTAAGTTCAGTAACTCTTCCTTCAAAGATCTAAGAAATCTTTGAAGGAAGAGTTACGGAACTTTTTCAAGTTCAGTAACTCTTCCTTCAAAGATCTACGAAATCTTTGAAGGAAGAGTTACAGAACTTTTTGAAGTTCAGTAACTCTTCCTTCAAAGCTCTAACAATTATTAACAAAGCCACATCACCGAGATAAGTTGAAACTAACATTTGATGATCGAATTATACTATTAACTTGAGTGCAAAATAAACGTTCAATTTATTTTTGCAAATACATTTAAAGTCTTTTGGATGGCATATAATAAAAGTTTATTGGATGACATAAAAGACTGATGGATGCCATATATATTCGAGAACACATAAAGTCTATTGTATGACATGTCAAGTCTATTAGGTGACATATAAAGTATGTAGGATGACATATTATATTAAACGTGACCATAGATTTAACTCTTCTATAGTAGGCCTAGTATTGGCGTATAGTTGTATTCACTGACACTCCCACCCACGTAAAAGTATCGAAGGGCTAAGTTTAAAGAATCCAGTTTTGTAGCTGTCGTCAGTGCTGTTGCATGAGTGTTGATTTCATGACGTGCGTATCATGATTGTGTTATATGTGTTAATTTCATTACATGCTTATCATTATTGGAAGATGTGTGTTCATTGCATTATATTTTTACGAGGTGGAAGTGTTTCGTATTAAATCTTTGTAAAAAAAAAAAAAGGCATTAGTGGAATAAATGGTTAGATCATTGGTTGCCAGCTCTTGTGTAATCTATACTAGATGCGAAGAACGTATTGAAATAAAATTGCCCAATCATGGTTGTAAATAGCCTTGCGCAATCATGGTTGTAAATAATCACGGTTGTAAACAATCACGGTTGTAAATAATCACGGTTGTAAACAATCACGGTTGTAAACAATCACGGTTGTAAACAATCACGGTTGTAAATAATCACGGTTGTAAACAATCACGGTTGTAAATAATCACGGTTGTAAACAATCACGGTTGTAAATAATCACGGTTGTAAACAATCACGGTTGTAAACAATCATGGTTGTAAACAATAATGGTTGTAAACAATAATGGTTGTAAACCATGACGGCTGTAAACAATCATGGTTGTAAACAATAATGGTTGTAAACAATAATGGTTGTAAACCATGACGGCTGTAAACAATCATGGTTGTAAACAATAATGGTTGTAAACCATGACGGTTGTAAACAATCATGGTTGTAAACAATAATGGTTGTATACCATGACGGCTGTAAACAATCACGGTTGTAAACAATCATGGTTGTAAACAATCATGGTTGTAAATAATCATGGTTGTAAATAATCATGGTTGTAAATAATCATGGTTGTAAATAATCATGGTTGTAAACACTCATGGTTGTAAACCATCACGGTTGCAAACAATCATGGTGGTAGAAATAGGCGGTTGAAAATGGCGCATGTGCAACAGCTGGCCAAAACCATGACCGTAGGTTCGACTTGTCTCATCATGGTTGTTAACAATTATGATTTGCTAAATCAACGTGCCCAAATGACGGGTTTGCTTCCCCCATCATGAGTGTGAATCATCTTGCCCAAATGACGGTTGTAGATCAACTCGTCCAATCATGATTGTCAATGAACCTGTCCTGAGCATATTTCATACACGTGAGACCGTCCTAACCCGACCCCCGACCCCCCCCCCCACACCACCCAACAGACTTCCCAAGCCGACCCCCTAACATAACTCCTGATTCATCACTATTCTATTTATAAGCGAGCCATGTTGAATCATCCTGCTGCTATCCTGTGTTCCTTGTATTTAGGTCTTAAAAATTGAATTGTAAATATTGATTGAATTTTGTTTAGTGTCCAACTGTTTGACAATTTACGCCTTTTCTTCATACAGCAATTTCGACATTTAAAACTGCTGTGACTGACCTACAAACAAAAATAAACTGGAGATGGTCAACCGCTTGTTTTGTTTCGTTTTAATCTTAAAATTTAACCCAAAAAATCTTCTTTTTTTTTAATTTTTTTTTTTTTTCTTTTTAAGAATTTTTTTTTGTAAAGATTGTAATTATTATTAATCAATTCAAAACCTGGTTCGGATTTGAAAAAGAAAAATACCTACAAACAAAAATAAACTGGAGATGGTCAACCGCTTGTTTTGTTTCGTTTTAATCTTAAAATTTAACCCAAAAAATCTTCTTTTTTTTTAATTTTTTTTTTTTTTTCTTTTTAAGAATTTTTTCTTGTAAAGATTGTAATTATTATTAATCACTTCAAAGCCTGGATCGGATATGAAAGAGAAAAAAAGAGCAATAAAAACTATTGCAGGCAGTTGATTTGTGCAATAAATATTATTATATTTTATATAAATAGATAATGTTTTAATTTTTAATAATTTTAAAATTAAAAATGTGACTTGATGAGACATTTTATTTTTAAATGTGCGTTAAATGTGTACATTGCGTGTTACGGGCATTGATTGTTTCTGGGAATGTACGCTACACTCTACTGGGGCTAGGCTACACTGTACTAGGGCAAGGCTACACTGAACTAGGGCTAGGCTACACTGTACTGGGGCTAGGCTACACTACACTGGGGCTAAGCTACACTGCACTAGGGCTAGGATACACTTTCCTTGGGCTAGGATACACTGTTCTAGGGCTAGGCTACACTGTACTAGGGCTAGGCTACACTGTACTGGGGCTAGGATACACTGTACTGGGGCTAGGCCACACTGTACTAGGGATAGGCTACAGTGTACTGGAGCTAGGCTATACTTTACTGGGAATAGGCTACACTTTACTGGGACTAGATTTCACTTTACTGTGGCTAGACTACACTTCACTTGGACCTAAGGCTAGGCTACACAGTACTAGGGCTAAGCTACACTGTACTAGGGCTAGGCTACACTGTAATGTGTATAGGCTACACTGCACTGGGGCTAGGCTATACTGTACTGGGACTAGGCTAGGCTACACTATACTAGGGATAGGCTACACTGCACTTGGGTCTAGGCTACACTGTACTAGGGCTATGCTACACTGCACTGGAGCTAATCTCCACTACTAGGTCTAGGCTATACTAGGTCAGAGGAATTTTGATTCCCTTTAGCTTCAGAATAAACCATCAAAACAGCATTGCTTATAAGGTCACTGGCAAACGACATCGAAATACAAGATGTTAATATAGGTCCACTTAAACAGTGCAATACTGTAGTGCAGAAATTCTTGGTCTGTTTTTTTTCTTTTTGTAAAATCTTTTTTTTTTTTTGGTTGTGTTTTTTTTTTTTGGTTGTTATTTGTTTTTTTTTTATTGTTATTTTTTTGGGGGGGAGGGTTTCTTTTTAGCGTTTTTTTTTTTCCCTT
>CAXITT010000601.1:4147-49107 GCA_964033795.1 Lymnaea stagnalis | reverse complement strand
GTATATATATATATATATATATATATATATATATATATATATATAATGACGTATATACTCGTGTATAAATCGAGAAATTTTAGTCGTTAACGTCATTTTTAAATGCAGAGTCGACTTATCCACAAGTCAGTGCTTGTTTCGATAGAATTGTGTACGCCATTGGATGCCGGGCAATGTCGAATGACCGGTATTGATAGTGTACATACTGGTAGCTGCACGTTAACTCAGATACCGGGTAAACACAAACACGCACACACACAGACACAAAAAGCTGTTGTTGCTTGACTGAAATCTGATGCCTAGCCACATGATTCATCGCTGACTACTGAATCCGTCAGCAGCCTCCATCGTCGGGAGGAGAAAGGGCGCTGATATTAATCGCGGAGATCGAGAGAAAGTAGGCCTAATGACACCGGACATATTATAGTATAAATATTGCTGGTAGGTAAAATCTTACAGACTTGTTGAAAAAGCACAGCATTGCATCGCCCAAAGTTTTACCCTCAACTTATCAACGAATCATAACATATTCATAATTATTGGTTTAAAAAAAAAAAAACTGCCTACAACTTATAGAGAGATAAAAATATAGACGAGTATATTACGGTAAATTTTGGATCTACAAAAAGGCGTCAATTTAAATTAGTACTAAGGTAGCTGTTGTTCCCCTGCACTCCTACAAGAATTTCAAACAAAGACATTGAAAGAGTTGGCTAAGTCATTTCAAGTTTTTGACGTCTGGACAACTCAGGGCACAGGGGGCGAGGCTATTTAGTGTTCGTCTCATTATGTAAACACTGACGATGTCGCAGAAAAAAAAAGGAGACGGTCATGAGGATGGGAGTAAGGATAAGGAAGGATGCAAATGAGTGATAAGAGGCTCAATCTTGTACCGTTATATATCTAATTTGAAACATATTTGATACAATCACAAAGATGATCTTGATAGCATTTTTAGTAAGCCGACTAGTCATTTAATCAGTTATAAAAAGCCAATGACTGATTGATCGGCAAAATGGTCGAAGCCGATTATTTGGCAATTATTCTGTGCAATCCTGGAACGAACAGTTTACAATGTTTTGCTTTCACTTTTTCCATACGGATCCAAGAAAAGGAAGTCGTGACAAAAGTTTTTGCGCAAGCGCATAATTGATATTTGTTCCTTTCTTCCGGTTTCTATATTGTAGAGAGGTTGGTTCTATAACTGTAAAAGATTAACAAAATTTATCCATCAAAATCTTTATTAAATAATCTCTATCTAATAATCATAATATTGTATTATATCGCTGAAACAAATTCTTATATTCTCTGTTAACTAATATTTAAAAAAAAATTAATCTGCTTGCACAATCTTTGATGAATTTTGTAGCCTGATAAAAACTCTTCAAATGGGCCCTACTGTTATAAATAAAACAACTTTGTAAACATATATGTTGATTAATTAAATGTATATGGCTTTGCAGTGTATGAAGAGTGTTACTTGTTGGTCTGTCACTTTATTTAATATTAGAACGTGTATCAATGATTGGGCCTTCACAACTTTAAAAGTAACTAGTGTAGGGATGACCAAACTCAAACTGCTTATTTAAGAAGTCAGATTTTCCTTTCTTTAACTTTAAAGTTTTAGTAGGCAGTATGAATATATAATGATGAACATTTTTACACTCTCGTTATGTTGTGACTTATATTTTCTTATTTCAGCCTGTAAACCATGGCTCCTAAGAGAAATAACATAGTTCCCAATGGCCATTTCCATAAGGATTGGCAGAGTATGGTTAAAACTTGGTTTAACCAGCCAATGAGAAAAAAACGCAGGAGGGCTGCTCGTGCTGCCAAGGCCGCTGCTATTGCTCCAAGGCCTGTTGCTGGTCTCCTGAGACCCATCGTTCGCTGTCCAACATTCAAATACAATACCAAGCTCAGACTAGGACGTGGTTTCACCCTGGATGAACTTAAGGTAAGTTTATTTATCATAAATTTGTTAGGGCTAGTTTGGGCAAAATTATGGATCTTGGGTACAGAGATGCCAAGTAGAACAATTATTTTTTTAACAATTTTCCCTCACATTGCTTCAACCTGAACGCAGTCCTCCCCATGTTATATGACTGCCATAATAATGCCAGACCTGTTTACTCTTACGATTTTGGCGTACAATGTATGATTTTTAGGTGTATAGGTTGTATATGCTGTTTATTTTTTTATATAAATATAACGTATTGAACGATTTTGTGATGATATTATACGCTTTTAAGAGTTTGAGGGTAAACAGGTCTGTAATGCTCAGCAAGGATATATGGCTTACTGGTTGCATTAAATTTGCTAAGTAACCTAGCAACTTATATATGTGACAAGAAGAGGTGATGAGCTGTGTAAACCCCTCTACTCTCGCAGCACAGGGTCAAAGAAGGAAAATGATTATTGAATCCCATGATTATCTTAAGACCTGTTAAATAAAAAAAATAATTTCAAACTTTCATTAATTTATATTCAAGCTCAAGAGACCATAACAGTCACTTGGTATTGGTTTTGTACAATGCATGCCCAACTTTACCACAAGGTAAATGTGCAGTTATCAGCATGGGTTTTGCCAAGAGTTGTCTTAAGCACAGTGACGTCACTTGGGGGTATCCCAACACTGGACCTAGGTTGACAGGACCGATTGTTGGTCCTGAAGGATGTGCATGAAAATTTTCCTGTTCTTCGCTAAGCATTTTCTCATTATAAACGTAATCTGACTAGAGATACAGTTAATATGATAAATATTTAAATGTAATTTTCCATTGGTTTTTATTAAAATTCTACTTACAAAGTTCAAAAGAAATGAAAAGACAAATTCATCCTTTCCGATACCCCAAGATCGACACAGAAAAAAAAGATGTGCACATGGACTAAAAGTGCTATCTTTTGATTGGTGGAGTGCATATCTGCTTTTCGTTTCTGTAATGTTGTATTTTAACAGGACATTTTAGCATAATCTTATGCAGAGGGAGAGCCTCTCCCCTCACTTGCAATACAAAAATAAACAATATAATTTCTGAGGAGGGTAATACATACACACACCCAGCTTTAACAAAAATTAAAAGTTTCAAATAAATGCAGTACTAAAATTCGAATTCTTTTAAAAAACGGAACTATGGTCGGTAGTTGACCAAGGGGAGCCTCCATGACCTGTATACTATGAAAGACATCACCAGCCTTGGAGCTAACTGCATTTTAGCCCCGCACAGCTAGTTTAGAATTACAATCACGCAGCTAGGCCAGATTTATAAGAAGTAAGCTGGCAGTTCATGTGTAAGTTTTGTGCCCGACTGCCAAAGCAACTCATGTGCCATCGTGAAACTATTATTGCTAGTGACCAGGCTTAAATAGTCTGAATGTAAGTCATTTTTTTTTTTTTTAAATTTTTCCCCCTTGTATGACTGGCCACAATTTTTAATGATAATTGGGAGGAGTATTTGATCATTGTTTTGTAAAGCTCGTCCAGGTCTGTTTTAAAATTGACAGGCAAATCTTATGTTCATTTACGATCGTTAGACTTGGCTCTTGCGGAGTCAATTGGTGTTGCCAACTAGATTATATTTATTTGGATGTTAGAATCGATTTTAAATGGAGTGGTGCAGTAGGCTATTTCCAATTTATCTGTTTTGGCAGGTGCTTTTACGGTTCTCTCACATTTAGCTTTTTTTTTATTCATTTATTTATTTGTTTCATTTTAGGCTGCTGGTGTTAACAAGAAAACTGCCCGCACCATTGGCATCGCTGTTGACTTCAGAAGACGAAACCTTTCTGTTGAGTCTCAGCTTCAAAATGTTCAGAGATTGAAGGAGTACAAGTCCAAATTGGTAGTTTTCCCCCGCAAAGAAGGAAAACCAAGAAAGGGAGATGCTTCTGTAAGTATTATCTATATTTTACCTGTATTTATACCACATTCTTGTACAAGTAATGTCAGAACACCTATTTAGCTTTATTCACCCAATCATATGTTTATTTCATTTCAATCAACATTTTATTCAGTAATAGCTTTGGTGATGCTCTAAACATCTTATTTAGCCACTTTACCTAGTTTAAAGGCATTGATCTTGCCTGTGATGCTAGAAATAATTTTTTACCTTTTATAAAGTTATGCTCCTCCTAGGCATGTTAAAACTATACATCAGTGATTTCAGGCCTATCAAATTATTGTGTTTTTCTCAAGTGAAACTGCTGTCTTACTTTTACATTCATATGACTCTTTACTTTTCAGCCTGAAGAGTTGAAACTGGTTAAACAACTCACAGGTACAGTTATTCTACCAATTCCGAGAACATTCAAGGCAGAGAAAGCTCGAGTGCCAACAGAAGATGAGCGTAAACATAATGCCTTTGTTGCTCTCCGCCAAGCCAGAATTACAGCCAAGTTGGTTGGTGTACGAGAAAAGAAGAAGAAGGAGGCTGAGGAAAAAGACAAATAAATTTCTTCCCCCAATCATTTTCTTGTAATAAATTATTTTGGGAGCCTGTTTGTATGCTTTTCTTATTTTCATTGACTGGGAGATTGTATGTACTAATGTTTCAAGGAGCGGTAGGATTGTACTTTCAACATTTTTATGTGATTCATGGGTCAAAAATAATGTTTAAGAAAAACTTAGTAACTGGGAGTAGGCTTGCAGTTTCACTAATTTCGCCATAATTACTATAAGTTATAATAGATTGCAGCACTTCTTAGTGCACACATAAAGAAGCTTGGCCTGAGCCTGGTACAAGTAAACTGATAATCATTGCCAAAATGACAGACTAGCTCTCTCCCAAAAGTTTTTGAATTGAACAGTTTAACAAATATATGAAACAGGTTTCCTGTAAATTAATTACTATTTCATTCATTTTCAATTGCTGATATGCTAAGGTTCACCTAAGTTCTATTTCTATAAATGAAAAAAAAAAGTGCTGTCTCCTTAATGGAAAGGTGATATATATTTCTAAATTGTACGTTTTTTTTTAAATTTGTAATTGGTTTTATCCCTGGTTAAAAAGAACACATTTTTAAGACTATTATAATAAGTCAAGTAAACATCCAGAAACATTAATTTAAATCCAGTTTATGTTTAAGCTATGACTGAAGCCTTTATTTTTTTAAATATAGTAGGAAACAATAAATCTATGTCATAACAAATTTCTTCAGGGTCACAAGTTCTTGTGCTTGTAGGTATTATAAAGTAGGTTAAGGAAATTATTTATAGCACCATCTAGTATACTAAGCTTGTAACTTGTAAAAATTCAATAAAATTGTTCACTATCCTATTACAACTGAAATCTTAAGCATTTCGAGGAAGGCCGATTATGGACTACAAGTACAAGCTCATTAGTTTTGTCTGGCAGCTCATGTCCTTTGCGTCCTTTCAACTGCCAGGACTATGGGTGGATCTGATATACCAGTACAGTCTCCACACACTAGAAGTGATATTAATCGCATTAGTTTTTAAATGATTCCTTAGTCCAAAGGGTGGTAGCAGAGCCTCTTAAAGTTTTGGCTACATTATCAATTATAAAAAATATTGATCTTTTGAAAATATATTTTTTAAAGATTCACCTCCTGGTACTACTGGTAGTTCAGATGTGATATGATTTTTATTACTTTCCTGTTCATGTATAGGTCTACTGGTACCGTACTGGGTATTTAAAATTTAGCATTTTTTGGACATTTTCATACCATATTCATATACATAAAATTAATACACAGGTCATTTTGATTCAGCTGAGGTTAGGTATTTGCGGTACCTGTACATGTGGCATTAAAGTTAAGTTAAACAAGTTAACAGAACTAATAGAGGCGCTGTATATTATATTACCGTACCGGGTACATCATATTACGGTACCAGTACCCGTTATGTAAAAATTCTCTCAATTAAATAACAATGGTTGATAAAGAAAAGGCACATCAATCATTATTCATGGTTATTATCTCAACATTCCGTTCAAGAATTCTGTTAAATGAGACATGGGTGACTACAGAATTTGAAAAAAGGTTTCAGATTCATAAGCGCGCCCCCCCCCTTTTAAAATGCCTTTAACTAACTACTACCAGTACCGGAATGAAATCTATTACTACCGGTACCTAAACACAGCTTAAAATAAAATAATATAGGACTTAACTGTCGGACAAAATTAGTTATCTCTGCAAAATTAGTGAATCCCCCTCTTCTTTTTTATATTACTATGACAGTACCGGTACTAAATAATTTTTTAGCATTACCAGCAAAAAAATCATGTGGGTGCCAATGGGTTACAAAGACTCAGTTTAAGTATTTTAAAGCGGCACTAAAGGAGCTTCAGCATCAACCCTATTGCATGAGTGCTAACAGAGCCAGGTGGAGATCACCTGTCAAGAAGTAAGGGGGCTCAATCTCATGATGAAGTAAGCCAGTAGGATAGCCCGAAAGAGCAAACTTACATCAGAAACAAACTATCCCCTGCCCGCGGTGCCAGAATTATTAATAAGGATCAGACTAGCAAGCCACCTACAAACTCACCGTGACAACCCCCCCCCCCGATGAGTAGAGGCTAGTCGTTGTTGATTGACAGATGTTGACGGACGAAGAACTCTGTTTTCTATTTGAAATTATTTATTGATGCGATCATATACAGTTGTCGGTAGGCTTGCAAGTTATATGTTACAACCTTGTAAGATCTTCCTGCAATTATTAGAAGATTGAAGGCAATCCAAAATTTTTTATAATAATGGTATATGTACCGGTACATGTCAAGTCAATTTTATTTCATAAATTTAAACAGCAGATACTGATACATCATTTTAATAAACAAAATTATTAAGATAAGATACTGTACCGGTACTTTTAATGATCCAGATAAATGGAAATTTGTTGTTTTTCATTCATGTTACCGTACATATTTTATTCCATCTTGAAAATCCTTGTTCGAGTTGTTAGTTTTTCCTTAAAATTAGGCAGTACCGGTAGCAAATATTCTTGTTCATAAGCTAACAACCTTAGCCCGAAAATTGAGTAAACTGCTCATAAGCCAACCCCAAAAAATAGTATGCCAGTAGATGCAATACAGTAGCAATCAGTACTACCGGTACTATTTAATACTGCACTAAATAAAATTCTCTTTTTTTAAAATCCAAAAAATAGGACCTCAGCAATCTACAATATCAACTTAATTATTTAATGTCTACTTTAATACCCTTATTTTTATTATCAAATCACGGCAGATGCAAAATGTGCCCCCAATTTTACACACCACTTTATGTAGACTTCTGTTAATTGCTTTATTCTTCATTGTTTTCTATATTATCATATAAATTACTATTGATAATGATAATAAACGATAATTAAGTAAAACAAGATTTCAGAGCAAGGAAAAATTTTGTATTAACATTTGAAATTTATATTTTATAAAAACATAACTTGTATAGGAAAACTAGAATGCTTAGATCTTTGAATATATGGTCCCATAATAAACATTCCAGAACAGATTAAAATGTATTAAATAACAATAATATCAGTAATTAAGGCTGTGAAAAAATTAAGTGTATGCAGATTCAGATAGTATATCAGATTGATGAAAGGTCATGAACACTATTGGTTTAAAATGCGACAAGTCCTGGTTTTTATTGGAAGCAGTATCAACATGTAGTTTATGAAGTTAGCATAAATTAAAATGAACTTTTATGAGGCGTAATTATAATAATTGCATAGGTTTAAATAGAAAAACTGATTTAGACTTGCAATTATTAAAAAAATTAATAACTTAATTAGATAGCAATAATTTAAAAAAGAGCACTTGGTGTTTGTCAGCTCCACTCATGTGCTACAAACACAATATAGGAGGTGATGATCATGAATGAGAACTAATTGTAACACTATTAATAAGCAATACCCATCACCCAAAGTCTTTTTCATTTTCATGATGTAAAAAATATATCAAAATTTCAACTCTATATGAAATTAGTTTATTGTCTGCTTTATTTTTCTCCTCAATTAATCATAATTAATGACCTAAATTCATTTCGAAACAAACCAAAGTACGGTAAGGCACATTAAATGAAAGAACATGAACACTGTATTTTAAGATCTCATTTGCATTGTAAATTGTAAATCATGTACCAATAATATGATTTCATGTTGCACATTCTGGCAATTTTAATATACAAAAAAATTAAACAAGTTTTTAAATCCTGGCAATAAATAGTTAAGTTGTGACAAGATGCAACAACAAATAAACACACATATGTAACACCTCTGACAATATTAAAGGCAGCTTACACCAGGGGTTATCCCAACCCATACTGTGTCTCCTACAAAGATTTTTTTTCACACTGAGCATCCAGCAAAGCTGTGAGAGTCTTCCCTGAGCGGATTTCCCGGAAAACCACCTTGTCTTTAAAGTGTCCAATGTGTCTAGGCTTGAAAGTCACTGGGAATATCACCATTTTGTCTACACTGTAAAATTGGAAGGACATATACAGAAATATATTAAAAATGTATTTAAAAAATTAAAATGTTTTAAAAAACAAAAGAATAATCATTTAGTTTTTAAAAAAAAGAAATCAGTTAAATTCTGTTTTTCAATAAATAATATTTGTGAAAAATTAATGTCATCAGTTTCTTTTCATTTCTTATTTCAACTTTCGCCAGTAACACAAAAATCCCCCATAAAAATACTTACCCAACTTTGAAAGAGTGATGTTTGATCAGGAAAGGTGGGTTAGGTTCATACTCAACCACAACCTAAAATGAAAGGAATAATATCATTTAAAAATAACTTAGGAATTGATGTTACAGTCACAGCATGACTTAATTAAGACAAATAATTACAAATAGTTTCATACATGAACTCCAACAGGGTGACTTCCTCAGAGGAACCCATGAAGAACTGCATTCAATAAATACCAGGGACTTTTAATTTTTAAACATTTAAATAAAACTTGTCTTGTATTATTCCACAAGAGTTTGATGACCTACCTCAGCTATTTCCTTTGTTTGATTTTGCAGATAAACTTTTAATATGGCACTGTCTTGAATGTGAAGTGTTGGAAATTTGATGTTTGAGTCTGTGATATGCAAACCTTTTTCCTTTACACTTGAGCTAGTGAAGCTAGTCTCCTGGCTAATGAAGAAACAAAATACTGGTACACATTAAAATATTTCACACACAATGGTGGTGGTGTTTGTGTACGTTAAGCTCATTAAATTTACTCTAAAAAAGAATAAAGGAGGGGTTATGCAAAGGGTTTGAGGTTTAAAAAATCGTCAAGTTTTATGAAATGTAGAAATAAAACCTTCACCACTTTTTTTAAAAATCAAATGTCCCCTACCTTGCTGATTGTTTTTCCCCTCCTTTTGGAGACAGGGGCGTTGCTGTGGATGTAGCTGAACTTGAATACCTGGTAACTTTGCTAGCATATTGTGACCCTTTGATCAACTCTGAATGTGTCTGTACTTCTGTCCATTCTGCAGTGGTTCTTTGTATGCCTGACTCTCTACCAGGTTGAGAATCTCTCTGTGCAGCAGCATTTGTGTTGCTGTTTTGGCCCAATGATATACCCCTTCCACCCATTGCTTTGTTTTCCTGATTACTCAGATAAGCTGATGGACCCTGTCGTGGAACAGGGGACTGTTGGGTTGTGTAGGCATCCTGTCTGCTGATTTTGGTGAAAGGTGTCAGGCTGGCTGAGGTTGAGTTTTGATTGGATGGCTTGACATGTGAGGGGGATGGAACTAATGTTTTGCTAAGTCCCTGGGGTATGGCATCTGAATCTGCATTTAACTGCTCATGTGGGTTTGGCTTGGCCTAAATGGGGAAAAACAAATATTTTAAGCTGTATAACTTTAAGTCATTCTTTTATTTTAAACGGTAATGATTAAGTGGGCTCAATATTAATTTAACTGGAGAATAAGTGCATTGCAATTTTGAATAGTCCTCAATATTTGACATTGATACAGATAATAATTTACATTGGTTTCAACTTGCTGTTATTTCAATGAAGCAGAAGTAAAAAAAAATGTATTTATGATACAGTTAACTGTAGAAGAAGTTATTGAATATGAGAAGTTCTTTACATAAGCCCTATTCATATTAAATTCACATTAATCACATTTTTAAAAAAAAGATAACACAGTGTTAGAGTGGAATAAAAAAAGAAAAACTACTTTCGCATAAAGGTTGAATTTGTGGCAGGACACCTGGTCCTCAGCTGTATCATGAATGCTCCAAGTCTGGTTGAATGAACCCTTGGACTGGGGACAAAACTCAATAGAGATCTTGGGGAGGAGAAATGGCACCAGTATTAGTAAATCCATATACCCGGTAATCATCTATAATTTGTTTATATATATATATATATATATATATATATATTTTTAACACAGACATTGTCAGAGCCCACTTCTATACAATAATAAATATCAATATTCCATCGATGGATAAATATCTACTTAGCTATATATAAACCTCATTGTGAACACACGTGAAGAACATAAATGAAAAATATATTTTTATTTTCTAAATATTCTATAAAATTATGGACACACCTTTTCAGTTTCGTCGGGTTGAAGAACACCAGTTAATGGATGTAACTTGAATACTTCATAGTGAACTCTGTAAACATCCTTGGTAGTATTTGCATGCTATTGTTAAAAAAATGAAAAACGATTAATCAAACATTTCGACAGTACAGGTACATAATTTTAAATTATAGAATTATTATTTTACCGCTTTTTAACTCTTGATCTTTAAAGTACTTACAACAACATAAGGAGGGCAAATGGAGGCAATCTCCCACATCAATGGGCCACTGCCAATATTTGTAAATGTATAAGTCAAATCTGCAGACATCAAAAACGATTTCATTATGTTAAAGAAAATAGAGCATAAGTAAGTTGACAAATTTTTTCCCTGTAGCATGGTTTACTTGATGTCCAGCTATTTTTCTTTTTCAAATTTTTATTTTATGTCCAATAAATATCCCAGCTTCCAGGTGTTTAAATCACGCTCAGAGAGATTAACCATGTCATATGGTGTAAAGTAGTACATTAATTGACACATATTACGTTACTTCCAATACATAAATGATAAATTATTTATAAGACAGCAACAATGTCATTTAACTTACAAGATTTCGATCCACATTCAGTGGATGGAAAGATGGCCATATCAGAAGCTTGAATTACGGCAAAAGATCTATCTGTCTGTCGATGGGCTGTGGTGGGCTGTGGTGGGTTTATTGCTCCTAGTGGTCTGGCCGAGACTTTGTCGGCAGATAGTTTGGAGGGATACTCAACTGGGTAACTGGGCAATGCAA
The DNA here is from genome assembly GCA_964033795.1 of Lymnaea stagnalis. Classification (NCBI taxonomy): domain Eukaryota; kingdom Metazoa; phylum Mollusca; class Gastropoda; family Lymnaeidae; genus Lymnaea; species Lymnaea stagnalis. Next base: position 37,809 of record CAXITT010000601.1, on the reverse strand, counting down.
CGGACGGTGCGGCAAATGATGTTGTCACTTGTTTACTTGTTGAAATATGCTTTTCTGTAGCAGCTTGACTTAGCCTCACTGGCTTATGCGTGACATATACTTTGATGTACTGTTGAAAGATAGTTAAGTATCTGTCATAGATCAAATATTTAGATAATATTTTTGTTTCAGAATAATGTATTGTTTTTATAAGTTAGAAGGAACAGGAAGTTAATTATGATAGGTGATGCACAGAGAGGATGAACAATCATGGACGTAAAATCGGTTTTGTGAATCTTATAGCATTGGATTATTCAGTCAATAGATCTGTGTAAGAATCATATTAATTATGTGAAGTAAATAGACAACGTCAATTATATTTTACTCCAATTTCAGAGATGCATTTCATGTGGTGTAATTATATCTAATAAATGTTTCTTGTGATGCTTAAACAACAGACTTTTGTGAATGTGCTTGTGAACGTGAATAGTTAATACTACAACTATATTTTACAAGTAACATCATCACTCCATAATATCGTTACAGTATCTATAATTTGATTTTTATTAAGTTCCAGAAAATTAAGATGTGTAAGAACAAGTAAATTTAACGCAGAACTAACCTCTCTCAGGTAACACATTTTTTATTTAATTTCTCAAGAATATAGGCATTCTTTTAATTAAAGAATAATACTGACATTTTTAATTATAATATTTAATAATTATAGTATTTAATAATACTGTTATATTCAATGATATTTTACAGTTCTAGCATTATGTTATATTCAATGATATTATACAATTCTAGCATCGTGTTATATTCAATGTTATACAGCTCTAACACTGTGTTATATTCAATATGATACAGTTCTAGCATTGTGCTAGTGCAAGTAATGTGGGGAAGCCCAAAAGCAACAAAAATATAAACATGTTTAGTCGTTATTGGTGCGGTCTCACACCACCAAGAAAACAAGTGTTTGGGCTGCTACATGGTAAGGGTAACTTTGCAACTTAACATCAGTCTCAAGGTTATTACCATTGCAACCGACCAACTGACCTTAATTTGATTCTGACTGTGCACACGAACTAGTCCATACAAGCTGGCACTCTCTTTAAAGCCTGGATGAGAAAGGTTGGGACTTATGTTCAGCATTGTTGTGGCCCTGAAGAAATACATAGAAAAATTGACTAAGATTATCAAGTCCTTACCGTATTTTCCGGCGTATAAGACGACTTTTTAACCTATGAAAATCTTTTCAAACGTTGGGGGTCATCTTATATGCCGGGGGTCGTCTTATGAGCTGGTGTACAACCAAACCCTAGATTTTAAAAGGAAAATAGGGGGTCGTCTTATACGCCGGAAAATACGGTACATTTGTTTGAAATTTGAACATTAAAAAAATCACAGTTCTAAAGTCCTTTTCCAATTTACATGCAGACCAAAAAGATTTTCAAAAATTATATAAATATATTTTTAAAAAATAAAAAGCTAATTAACGAAAACTTGAATGTTCATGGACCTACTTGGACTGCACCGTGCCAACCTTTGGCATCACAGAAATATTTTCATCACAGTCTACAGAAAACCTGAGGAAACAAAAAAATGCCTCAGAGAATCAAAGGAAGAAAAGGTCAGTTGGGTCTATCCATCACTTTACTTTGCACATTTAACATCAGATGTGTTCTTGGTCACAGGTCAGTTGGGTCTATTCATAACTTTACTTTGCACATTTAACATCAGATGTATTCTTGGTCACAGGTCAGTTGGGTCTGTTCATCACTTTACTTTGCACATTTAACATCAGATGTATTCTTGGTACCAGGTCAGTTGGGTCTATCTATCAGTTTACTTTGCACATTTAACATCAGATGTATTCTTGGTCCCAGGTCAGTTGGGTCTATTCATCACTTTACTTTGCACATTTAACATCAGATGTATTCTTGGTCACAGGGGCTCTCTGCTCAGTAACAACATGTTTATTGTGTCCAACTGACTAACTAGACCTGAGCATTGTTGTATATGTCCGGCATCTCTCCAACTGACCAACTAGACCTGATCATTGTTGTTTATGTCCAGCATCTCTCCAACTAACCAACTAGATATGAGCATTGTTGCATGTCTCCGGCATCTCTCCAACTGACCAACTAGACCTGAGCGTTGTTATAAATATCTGGCCTGCTAAATAAGAGTAGACCAATCCACCCCTGGCCTGGCAATTGGGTGACCCTGATCCCATTCACCAAGTTAAATCATTTCATGAGGTGGGGTCATATGTGGCTCAGCGAGAAACAGTAACATTACATCAACACAAGAACACTTGGATGGTGGTTAGGAATTCAGCTCTGCTAAACTAACACTGAATATTTGGTCACACCTTAATAAGCATATACAACCTAATTCACTGTGAGCCCAAATCCTTACAAATATTTTTATGATGCCTCTGCCATGTTATGTCCTGAATCTGGAAATTTGTTTGAAAGAAATTTGTTAGATGGAAAATTGATTGACAGAATTTTGCTCAAACTGAAATTCGGTAGAACTGAAACTAGGTTGAATTTTTCTGTGTAATGTCAATCTCAGTCCTGTTCATTATTTACTCAATTTTGGAGCTATTAGATGCTTTATGAGCAGTTAGGCCACAATTCGTCATGCTAACAAACAGTCTTTGACGTTTTCGCGTTTCCAAAAAATTGTACATCAAGCTGCTTCTCTTTCTTTCTGTACCGGTACATGTAGCCATCAACTAAAGTACTAGTTTTTATTTATATTTTAGTACTCGTCATTGATCATACAAGGCCAACTGTACAGACCACGGTATGTTTTGTATTTTTACTATTCGATCACTATTCCGTGAGAGCAAATCTCCCCATTTCTCACTCACACCTCTTAGCCTTAGCAACATTGTGTTGTTTTTTCTATTTCTTACTTCAAACAATTTCCTTTTGAACAAATCTTTCCCATTTCTTACTCTCACCTCTAAGACTTAACAACAACAACAAAAGTTTTTAATTTGACTTGACTTCCATTCTTCCAAACGTCTGTCAATCATTTTTCTGTCAAACCAATTTCTAATAACAATGTACAATTTTTGGGGGAACCTATAAGTGGTATAAGTGAAAGATGCAGTTACAGCTCCAAACTTCTGGTGGATATTTCTTTTTTTTTAAGGTAAAATATAAAACTTTTAAAAAAGAAAAAAAAAAAGAAATACACAGATTCACAATTGCTTCTAAGATAACTGATTCATTATAAGCTAATATGTTATGAAGAATCCTTACGAGATCTCATTTGAAGAAAAATTGATGACCTGAACAGTGTCCTTAGATGAAGTGTCTCCAACTAAAATATAAACAAATGGGACCAATAAGAAACATTAACAAATCTGACTAGTCACTAATAGTGTCGATGATTTAACAAAATTAACTGCCCCTTATGGCTCAGCTAACTGGCTCACTTAACTTTTGTATAGAATTAACAAAATTAGCTGCCTTTGATGGCTCAGCTAACTTGCATAGAATTAACAAAATTAACTGCCTTTGATGGCTCAGGTAACTGTTGCTTAGAATTAACAAAATTTAGCTGCCAACAGTCTCACCGGCCAATAAAAACACCCTTATCCTAAGAGATGTTGATAAAAAGGATTACATCTATACAGACTGAACCAACCATTCAGATGAATCTCACTGGGAGCTACGATCCATTCATCTTTATTCTTATCTGCTTGACTTATATTTGAGTTGACTTGTGTCAGGACGGGTCGGGAGGGGTATGCTGGTGACCTGATGGATACAAATGAATTTTGTCCATGGAATATACCTGATAGATGTAAATGAATTTAGTCTATGGAATTTACCTGATAGATGTAAATGAATTTGGTCTATTAAATATAAGCTGAAGCATACAAAAATTGATTTGTCTTTAAAAATAAATAATCTAAAAAGTACCCTTGTAATGATTCTTTAATATTTGAAAGTAATGTTTTATGCTTTGATGATTTCACTTCCTTTTTTTTTTCACTGAAGTGATTTTTTTATGCAAAACAATCCAGTTGAACTAGTTAATGACTCACTAAGTAAGAGCTAAAAAATATTGTCAAAGAGACTTGACTCTTCGTGATGACCAAATGTTAATTTTTTAATTTTTGTTTACATTTTTTTTTCCATGAATTATTATTTTTTATTTGTTTAAAAGTATTAAAGACAAACCTAACGACAGGAGAAGCTGTAAGTTTGGTAGCCAGTGTTGGTGAACCTGGATGCTTGGCCTTCATGGACATTCCATAAACACCAATGCTTAATTTTGATGTAGACTTCTTCAACAGGGAGTAATTATCCCCATGGCTTTGAATATTTTTCACTGGAAAAGATAAAAATTCTTTAATTATATTTTCAGTCTGTGCCAGATGTTCTTGCAGTCAATATAAGTCACAAGCTGCTTTGAGGGCTAACATAATCTTTTCATATAAAATATACACAGCCAATCACCTAAACTTTTTACAATCTGCAGTTATTTATCTTGCAGCAAATTATAATATCTTTATACAACCAGGGCTTTTTTGTTGTAAGGGGGGGGGGGGGCATCTAAACCACAGGTGTGCTGCACATCTTTTTTTTTGGATGGATTTTCCAAGTAACTTTTAAAAGTTTATGTTTGGTCCACGTGCCCTGAATTGATTTGTCGAGCTTTTATAAAACCAGGGGTTTTTTTTTTGAAGGGGGGGGGGGGGCATCTAAACCACAGGTGTGCTGCACATCTTTTTTTTTGGATGGATTTTCCAAGTAACTTTTAAAAGTTTATGTTTGGTCCACGTGCCCTGAATTGATTTGTCGAGCATAGCAGATTGGGGGAGTAAATCTTTAAAATAGTATGTGTGGGGTACTTGTGTGTCGAGTCCGATGCATACATACTTTGCCCACGCTGGTTCTCATGGCACTGCTCAGCTTCTCATATGATAAACATCTAACATATGAAATATATCTAATAATAATTGGCATACATCAAAAGGTAATTAATTAAAACTCACTTTCTATGTTGAATAACTCTTTGTGGCTCGACATCATTGGAATATCAAATTTGTCCAAAAAATGTTTTGGAGCTTTCCCTGGTTGGCTTGGGTTAAAAATAATTTCTTACAATTAAATTGCGGATAAACCTCAAAAGCATCATTTGAACATCACATAAAATTTAGTAGTTTAATATTTAAAAATACAGAACATCATAGCCAATATTTAAGCGTAGCATAAAACCACAGAAATCTTAAATATTTAAACCGTGAAAGAACTGAACAGATTAAATTTTTGATTTTTAATTAAAATGCCCAAGATAGTGAATGTACTCACGCAATGAAAAGCTGTCTGTTGACTTCATCCCCATACATTAACTCCAAGACTGCTACAAGGGCTCGGCCACAGCCACACATATTAATTTCTTTCTGAGTTGGGTTCAACATCACAACTAGCTCCTTAAATTACAGAAAAATATAATGTAAAATTAGAAAAGGCATAAAATTTATCAACAAAGTCTGAGAAATTATCATCGGCAGAATTTCGCAAAAATCAATGGATTAAAAGCTTTGCTACTGTGGGTCGTGTTAGAAATTTTGTTTTTTTATTTCATCAAACAACACAAAGACACATTTTCAGGAACAAATAAGCAATAAACTTGGCACTGTTGCTAGCCGAGTAACCGCTGATGTAAATCCTCAAAATATATTGAGCAAATCATGAAAAACGGTGCACTTTTAAAAAAAATGTTGTTATAATTATATAATATTTTATCAGTATCAACTTTACAGACAGCTACGTATCAAGAATGTTACATAAAAGATTATTATGTATCACCATCGTCACTTTAAATTTAAAGACTGCCATGTATCTCAAATGCCTCTTAAAAGGCAGTCATGTATCGGCACTGCCACATAAAAGAAAGACGAGTATCTGCAAAGCCACATAAAAGATTAGCCATGTATCAGCACTGTCACTTAAAAGACAGCCATATATCAGCACTGCCAAAAGACAGCTATCTTTACCCACCTTTGAATCGCCAGGCGGCATTAAAAGGCCAGGGGGCATTATAGTGCCACGATTAGGTTGAAACTCGTGGCCTGAGACATCTAAGAAGAGAGTACAATATTTTATTATTTTAATGTCCCAACCAGTAGATCATTTTCACTGTTGAGCTGTCATGGCCAAAGCAAACTTTAATTTCATTTTATTTTCCAAAATACGTAAAAGGCATCATGAATTACTTTCAAATGATTTGGGACATAAATAAAATAGATATTTAATAGAATTATCTATAAAAATAAATATTTAATAGAAAAATAATTCCACAATATTGCACTGGTCAACAAAGATATTGTTACTGAAAGTAAAACATATGGGTTATATGGATTTAAACGCAATGATCCCAAATGTGAAGTCAGAATCTGCCTAGATCGTCTAGATTTTAAGTTATGCAAGCATTCAAGAAATGTATATATAGTACAGGTATTATTATATATACAAACTATAAACTAGACAATAATATCTCTTTCAGTACTGATGTGAACAGTCTATTGCTTTAACTAGGTTGCGAATATCTTCCTGATCAGTGGAGACTGGAGTTTGAAAGCTGTGTTGTTGCACAATGGTAACGAAAAATCGTATGTTCCTATAACATATAACTCATTTAACTCATGCTGAGGCCTCAAAGAGACATGTGAAATTCATTTTAAAAGGTGATCATTGGCTCAGAACACAATTGACACACCTGTGCTGACCTGAAAGTGGTAGAACTTCTTCTAGGATTTCATCTGGGGTACACAAATCATATGAACTTTTTTGCTTGTGGAACAGCATTACAAAGTGAAACAGTGGCCTCTTACAATACATATCATTGGATGATCTATTGAAAATGAACTTTCCACCACTTCACATTAATCTGGGCCCCATGGGAAGCATTTTTTAATAGCAATGGATCATAATTAACAATGGTTTCCAGAATCTGAAAGAGAAATTTGAAGCAATAAAACATGATGCTTAGCTTAAATCTGGAATTTTTATTGGGCCAGAAATCTGCGAACGATGAAAAATACTGTATTTAAAAGCAAGATGAGCCCACTTGAACTTGCTGCTTCTGGTGCATGTACATAAGTGGTACAAAACTTTCTTTTGAATCTCCAGAATTATGCTGAACTGGTTAGCAGCATGCTCACAGCCACAAACAACTTGGTTGCCTGACGTCCCTAAAATGCAATTCTTACATTCACATCTGGAATTTTTACCATCAAACTTGGTTGATGAAAGCGATGAGCATGGAGAGAGATTTCCTCACCTTGGAAACACGGTATCAAGGCCACTGCTATTCATACACAAGGGGTGCTTACAGCTGGTTTCTGCAGCAGGCAACAGCAGCCACTCACAAACGCAAGAGGAAGTGCCTAAAGCGATTTTGAACTCTTATATAGTTAAGCTGGAGACTAAATTTTGTAAAGTGTGCTTTCATTGGAGAAAGAAACTTTTATTCACATTAGATTTAAAAACATGACAATATTTTTTTGTCCTCTTAAATTGTGTGGTACTGCAAAATTTTAAAATAGATTTCTGAACGATTTTTATTAAGACTTTCTATTTACTTTTTTTTTCTTTTTAAATTTATGCAAACATAAAATTTCTTTATTGGAAATAGGTTAAATTTTAATTTCAAGTTTTAAAAGAATAGTACTTTGTTTTTCACATTTTTGTTCTGAATACTCACGCTGAGTATAGTCACAATTATAGGCAAATTCCAGTTCTGTAATTTATTGGCATAATACACAATTTAATTTTCACATGAAGCTGCATAACTTAAAATCTTGATGGACTACACAAAATCTGACTTTAGATTTGGTATCTGTGCACATGTTAAGTATAAACTACAAGTACCAGAAAATTATTGTTGTTGTAGCGTTTTGAACATTCTTCATTTTCTTTAAAATAGCACATGAGAAGTTCATTCTATTATGAGATGCTTTTATTTAGAAAATGCCATACTTAAAAAAGCCATTAGCATCATTTTGTCTTTGTGTGATGATGGAGTAGCTAATTCACACCTCAAATGGCTTATGAAACCGACCCTGGAATGGCTATCTCGGCTGCGCTTCTCACCGGAGAACCTTGACTTCTGGTTAACCTTGGCATTCTATAATGCTCTTTTTGTTGCACGGGCTTTGTTTTGCACATCTTCTGCCTGTTTGACTCCCTCATTCATATATATATAAATTAACTAAAAGAGCTTTAGTGCACCATTTTAACAAATAAACGAAAGACAGTTAATAAACCAATTCAAATACCCGTCAGAGCAGCTTTAATGAAACATGACCTCACTCCTGTGTTGCTGACAACAATCTTACGTATGATGGACTGGCCAGAAACCATGTCACCCATGTCCAGCCACCATTCTCCTGCTTCCGACTGATTGACATGACTTAGTTTAAGATTGCTCTGACCCCCGTAACCACTCATGGGTATCTGTGCATTGAAATAAACATTTGATATACTTAAAGTTTAAACATGGCAAGAAAATATTTTTATGAATTTTTAACGTGTCTACATTGCATTACAACAGCAAAGTTGACAAAGAGCTAACTTGACTTGCTTTGTTCCTTACTGCATAGGTAAGTGATTATGACTTATACTACAAAATGTGTGTTAACAATTTTGGATTGCCAGATTTTGTTTTGTGGTTCAAAAGGATTTGCTTAAAACATAAACATATTTTTACTTATTTTAGTGTGCGAATTGATTTCTTTTTGGAATAGATTTAATGCTTAAAGAAAACTACATTACTTTAATATAAATCCATGTAATGACTGATTTCTATGTAAATTTAATGTGGTTTTTTTTCACTGCTTGGTGATTTAGTATGTTTCTTCTTGAAAATAACTTTTTCAAAATTAGTTTTCAGTTGTTTTTTATTAATAATAATAATAATAATAATAATAATAATAATAATAAGTGGTCTTATATAGCGCGGTACCCCAGCCTAGGGCTGGGCTCACTGCGCTGTACATAAATACAGTTACATGTAAGATTTTTGTGTGTGTGTGCATTAAGATAGTATAATACAAACTAATAATTGCATGACAAAATTTTAAGCTACGAGTAAGCCACCAGGGCATAGATGGAATACTGTATTGGTACAGAATGATACAATATTTCATGAATACTGAATTTGTACAGAATGATACAATATTCAATGAATACTGTATTTGTAAAGAATGCTACAATATTTCATGAATACTTTATATGAATCCTACTAAATCTTGTTCCTTTCATTTTAAATTTTGCGTGTGTTCTAAAACATTAATTATATTATGTTAATTACTGTTGGGTCAAAAGGTTGTGAGAATTTGTTATATTTCCTAAAGATGAATACAAATTTACTGAGAAAGGGTTCCAGAGTCAAAGTCATTCCACAAAAAAATATAAAAGAGTTAGAACAAAAAGTCTTACTACGTATCTATTTGCATACAAAATCTGTAGAAGTAGATCTCCAGTATAGCCATCCAACTCAGTAGGGGTGAAGTTTATGTAAAAAGCATACTGTTTCCCTTTGGTGACCTTTAGCTCCATACTCTCAACAACACTGCCATCTTGGTTCAAGAGCTGAAAAATCAGGGGGAAAAAAAAAACATCAACATTTTTTTAAAATCCATGCTGAATTAGATCTATAATTTTTTCTTACGGGAATTGGTTAAACTTTTAATTTCAAAACAATATTTGAAATACTTACTTTGAAGGCAAATCTCGATTCTCTGATCCAAATTTTAATTTCAACATCATCATCAGGAATAAAAGAAAAACATAACTTCCTGATTGGATATAAGGAAAAAAACAAGAAAAAAAACCCATTATATTTGACTTTTCAAAAATATAAAAATGTATAATTTTGTTCTAGAGAAGTTTATTAAGAGAAATTAATTGGACCCCTTAATTAAAAATAACATCAATACCAAGGGAACAGTGTGTGACTAGCCACAGAATGTTCTAAAATAATTAAAGAGAGTAAGATAGTAACATAAGAACGGGCTACTCACTTTGTCTGACCTAGTTTGACTCCCCCATATATGAGGTAAGAAGCTGATCCAGAGATTTTCACCTGCTTGCATTTGATCTTCCCAGTCACCGACACATAAAAGGAGTCGAGTGCATTTTGCAGCATGACATTCCTAGCATCATCAAAAAGAATCATGCAACAAGTTAGCTTTGGTTTTGGATGATAAATTTGTTAACATGTTTAACTACCATTATCTTAACAAAAACTGTAAAAGTAGACAACTAAATAACAGGACTGTCATAGTAGACAACTAAATAACAGGACTGTCACAGAAGACAACAAACAACTCAAAGAGAGTCTCAGACCCATGCCTATCTTCACAGCCAATCATTGAAAGTCTCAGATCCATGCCCATCATCACAGCCAATCATTCTTCTAGCTAATTTCTCAAGTTCAGTCCAGCTGTCAGATCAGAACTATGAGAGCATGTGGAGGTAACTCACACTTTATTATCCACCAGATCTTCACGCGTGGCCTGTGGAGTGAAGGCCACTTGGATGGAGGCGTGGCCACCATTGGGTACCACCACATGGTTTGTGTCGATGGAGAACTGTTCTCTGATTGGTTCAAGAGACAAGTCCACTGGCATAGGCAGGTTCCCAGAGTTGATGATTTTAATTGTCCCACAACCCGTCGTCCCTGGTGCTGCTGAGATGGAAAGTTTCTGAAAGAAAATTAATTTTTTCATGAAAACAATCACTTTTACATTTAACTAACAGTCTCAAAAAATTGTATACAAACCTTTTTACAGTGTGGACCAGTGAAAATAGCAGTGTGGACCAGTGAAAATAGCAGTGTGGACCAGTGAAAATAGCAGTGTGGACCAGTGAAAATAGCAGTGTGGACCAGTGAAAATAGCAGTGTGGACCAGTGAAAATAGGAAAGATATTTTGTGGACCCTTTAGGCAGATATAGAAAGCATAACTTATAAAGTCTTCATGTATTGTTTTTAAAAAAAATATTTTTTCTACATGCTTAAAGTGACCAGAAACAAAGCAATAAGCAGAAATGATAATAATAGACATCATGATACCTTGGTGAGAGCAAAATCTAATTAAAATAAACAGTGATACTGAAGGCATCAAATATTGTATAACTGCTAGGAAACACAAAGTTTACACTAGAGGAATTATATAATGTCAACAATTATCTACCCACATCTTTATCCACATGTAGTTTATAGAGACCAAGTGTGACTTGCAACTTGACTTCAGAGAGGGCAGCAATATCCTCCACAGGCATGTCGATACCCATGCTTAAAGCAGCTTGGCATTTCTCAGAATTTTCAAGGTACTCTGAAAATACATTATTTTTTTATTTTTTTATTTTATCATCATTGAATTTAATCAATATTTTGTACAAATGTGGGAAAATACAGTTTTAAGGGGTTGACACGTTGTGGGCATATTTAAATAAGTATACCAGTACCACAAAACTCATTGAAGCTGGAAAGGGAAAATAGTGGACAAGATGTTCTTTAAAACTAAGGACATCAAGATTTCCTCATTTTTTGAAAGATACGGATCAAGATAATTTTTTTCATTCCCCTAAAATATAGTTCAGGGGCGATAACAAGTTAAGTTGTCTGAAAATAATAAATATTTGTTGTTTTCAATTTTACACAAAATTGAGTTCATGGCCAAGTGGAGGTAAATTTTTTAAAGATCAATAATTAAGATATTTTACTTTAGATATAAAAATTCTGTTTAACAGTTTTCCGATAATATAGTTCAAGAGCGAGGAAACAAGGTTGATTGCATTATTAATGAAAAAAACAATTTATCAACATCCGTTACTTTTACAGATATTTAAAATGGTACATAGATTTTTTAAATTTCTTGACATGTGTTTACAATTTTTAGAAAATAGGTTTCTTTTTATTTCAGGGACCTGTAAAAGGGTTAGGCAGGGTTACATTATATAGAAAATAAAAACTTGTCAAAATCTAATGATGTCAGACACAATAAAATCTATACATGGATTTCAATGGCTTGGAGAATAGCCAAATTTATTTTGCAAATACATCAGACCCGATTCAGTTACAAAAAAAAAAATGATTTTTTAGATGTTGAGACTTCACAAGAGCATGTAGGGTAATGCGCAATATGCATTCCAGGTCACATCTTTTAGTATATATAAAATCTCTATCTTTTTACACTATACAAACTACTTATATAATTTATATCTCACTTTGATGAACATTCTGAACTTCTTTAGCTCTGCAGTACACATTAACAGTCTCAAGACTTGCTTTCCCTTCCTTGACCCCCGGCAGTGACATGGACAGGACAGTTCCGACAGCTGCAGGCCTTGTAGTGTGGGAGATCATTGATAAGTTGGCTGGGCCGTCTGTCTCATGGAAGGAAAAATTGCAGAGTACAGACCCTGCATCTTTCTAAGGGAAAGAAACAAAACAGATATGATTTATTGACTAATTTCTTCTTTATGCTGGAAATTCTTTTAAACGTAACAATGAAAAGGATTTTTTTTTTAAAAAGAAGAAACTTGGCGTACCCTAAATATTGAAAATCTCAGTGGAACCGTGGCACGACCTGTATTCTTTATTTTAATACTTCGACAGGCTGTGTGACCCCATAGTAACTCTCCAAAGTTTAACTCATCATCAGAAGGTGATATCTGTAATGATAGGCATCATTCAATTTGATAAGACTTCATAGCATCAATGCCAGGTGTCAGAGGAATAATAAGATTTAACATCAAAGTTACAGTCTGCAGAGAGATAGAGAGAAAGGGAAAGAGAGGGACATGGAGATTGGGTAAGCTTGTAGTCATATACCACAAGGTGAGTTGGAGGGAAAAAACATCCTGGCCATGTAGAGATAAATTTGAGTTATGGATTCCTCATAGTGGATAACAGAAACCAACATAATGACAGTAAATATGGATAACTCATGGTGGTTAACAGAAACAAAATGTTTACTTTAAACAAAACCTTTTTTTTTTTACCTGGAGGCATGGAAACTCTCCATAGGCTGACAGCAGCAATGTGTAAGTTCTGTTGTCCTGCTGTCTTGTCAAACTCAGAGTAAAAATTTCAACCACAGCCGAAAACTCTCCTTGGTCTTTGGGTCGAAATAAAACCTGTAACATGTGGGGAAAGAAAATTGAGGAAAACTTTATAACTCATTCCAGTGTAACTGAACACTGATAATACATGCATAGTCTTTAAGACTTAAGCACTGTAAGATGTATGTATTCCAAACAAATTAAAGGGAGGCAATCACCAATCTAATAATACTCACAACATCTTCATTGCCCTAACCTCAATGCCCTGTCATTGCAGTATCCCTAACATAAATGCCCCAACCTCATCATTGCCCCAGCCTCAATGCCATGTCATTGCCTTAACTTCATCATTGCCCTAATCTCATAACTTCCCTTTCATCATTGCCCCAATTTCATCAATGCCCTGTCATCATTGCCCCAATTTCATCACAGCCCAGTCATCATTGCCCTAAACCGGATCACTGCCCTGTCATCAATGCCCTAACCTCATCATTACCCCAATTTCATCACTGCCCAGTTGTTGCCCTAACCTCATAATTTCCCTTTCATCATTGCCCCAATTTCATCACTGCCCAGTCATTTTTGCCCTAGCCTTATCACTGCCCTGTCATCAATGCCCTAATCTCATCATTGCCCCAATTTCATCACTGTCCCGTCATCATTGCCCCAGCCTCAATGCCCTGTCATTGCCTTAACCTCATCATTACCCAAACCTCATAACTTCCGTTTCATCATTGCCCTGTCATCGTTGCCTTAACCTTATCACTACCCAGTCATCAATGCCCTAACCACATCACTGCCCAGTCATCGTTGTCCTAACCTCATCACTGCCCTGTCATCAATGGCCTACCATTTGGCGTGGCATCTTGCAGGCAGGGTAGCAAAGCAGTGTGTCTGGAAGGCTCACTCAGGACGACTATACCATGCATCAATTCCACTCCCCCCAATAATATGACCGAGTAACTCAATTACAAGTGCATTGAACAATTTAGTTGTCTTAACTGAAACACCTGACAGATACCTGAACATCCTCTGTTGAAGAAGGACTCAGTACGATGCTTCTCTTCATCTCAAACGGAGAGTGACTGGCGCTTATCTTCTGACCTTGAAATGTAACTTCCCTGATGGTAAGCAAGCATTTGACCCCGGTATTGAGGAGATTGACTATCGGGAAGGTCGTCTGCTGTGATAATGGTACACAGCAAGCATCAGGAAAGGTCAAGGAGTTTGGTACTTTCAGGAAGTTGATGACAGTACTTGGAGTAACCATCGGTAATATAGCTGAAAACAATAAAATAGATACTATGGATTACTAGTGTTCACGTGCACAGGATACTTTCTTGAACCCAAAAATCATTGTGATCACTTACATTAATATTTAGAATTTTTAGCCTGAAACGAGACACAGCAAATACTTCTGCTAACACTAATAGCCCTCACTGGGGCTATGTTGGCGAAAAAAAATATAAATATAACTATTTTTTAATACATTTATTATTATTTATGGAGTAGCCCTCTGTAAACTTTCTGATCAATGCAGTTTCAAAAATAGTTTAAAATTCAACTCACTTTATAACTATCCGATTGTGTAACGTCAAAACAACATCTTTGATGTTAATGTAAAACTTACATCTTTCTTGTAACTGACTCATGTTGGCGAACTTCTGCAAGGCACTCTGATTCCCTGGCATTGGTGTGCTGTAGGCAAAGTTATGGTGCAGCTCAGTCTCATGGAGGATGGACTGTGTGTCATCTGGCATCAGAGAATGAAACTGTCCCTCCTCACTCTCCACCCTGGATTCAGCCGTTTCATTTTGTAGGGTCTGGTTGCAACCAGCCTTCATGGGGCCGCTCTGCTTGAAGTAATTCCTTGGCAGGAAATCCTGGCTGAACGTTGGCTCGGCAGCTGCGTAAACCGGTTGGGTCTGCTGGAGACTGAGAGAGACGCTTTCTAACGTCATGTGAGAATCATTGGACGCAGTTTCATCAGATCCCACCAAATGTCCTTGTTCGTTGAATTGACACATTTGGACAAGTTCTTTAGGGTAAGCCTGAAAACCAAGCTGAGGAGCAATGTCCCTTTGTGGGATTTCTGCAGCTGTTTTTTTTGCATCAATCCTTGGTGTGATTTCTCTGAAAGAAGCACCAGAACTGAACTGCTGCACTGGCCTCTTGTGCTCAGCCGAATCTGGTTTACTAATGGTTCTTATGTCAGCTTGAGATGTGTCTGGCCATAGCGTGCATTCGGTCAAAGTCATGCCGGCAGCCGTGGTAGAGTTATGTTGGCTGGTCTGTGCCGCATCAACACTGTCTCTCTTAAACTGATCTTCAGCTCTTTTCACTTTGACTCCCGGGCTCCCCTCGGCTGGCAGACTCTGGCTTTGATTCTGCATATTCACGGCTTTATCCTTCTGACCAGTCTGTGTTGGGATCTGTTTCAATTTAGGTAATTTACTGTTACCAAAATTTTTCTTGGGGGAGACCCTTTGCACAGGATACGGTATTTTGAACAGGGGTGTCGCATCTGTGCTGCTTGCAGCTGGCCCTACGCTGTCCACACTAGGAATGAGATGTTTGGCTGCCGGGTTTGCCTGGACGTCTAGGGTATTATTTGGTTTGAGTGAATGCTGGACACTTGGTTGGCTTGCGGCACCTCCGACCACCTTGAAGTTTTGGAAAGATTCTCCATCTGCATCCCCCTTTGGCTTATCCACTGCCTCTCCGCGCTCAGCTGTTACCTGTTGCTCTGCAGGCTTTGTTTGTCTGGTAATATTTTTCTCATGAACTTTTTTGGACACCTCCGACAGGATCAGCTTCTCAGGGTGTGTAGTGTTGGCATCCAAACCCTCTAGAAATCTGTGCAGGCTGCTAAATGTCAGGTCTGGGGAAGACAAACATAAAACATAGGAAAATGTCACAACTTATGTTTTCAAAATGTGTGACAATGGTGGGCAAGTGCTGTCGAGGGATCCAACAAAACCTGTGAGGTCGATTTATGCAGCCCACACCCGTTTAAAATTTGTGCTTTAATTAGTTATGTGTTTGAAAAACAAACAAATGCATATTGCTCAGTGAACATTGAAAAGACAGAGTGGGAAAACTAAACCATTGTTTTTGTAGTAAGACCTAGTCAAGTTCTGTAGTAAGATCTAGTCAAGGTCTGTAGTAAGACCTAGTCAAGTTCTGTAGTAAGACCTAGTCAAGTTCTGTAGTAAGACCTAGTCAAGTTCTGTAGTAAACCTAGTCAAGTTCTGTAGTAAGACCTAGTCAAGTTCTGTAGTAAGACCTAGTCAAGGTCTGTAGTAAGACCTAGTCAAGTTCTGTAGTAAGACCTAGTCAAGTTCTGTAGTAAACCTAGTCAAGTTCTGTAGTAAGACCTAGCCAAGTTTTGTTTTTTAGTTTTCAGGTTATATTTTCAACTGAAGCTGCCTAACATTACAATCCACTTATTGGGCCAAAGTAACCAATTTGAGATAGTCATTGTATTCTGATAAAAGTTTTAGGTTAAAATGCTATGTAACTCTCTCATTACAATTTGCTTTTGATACTTATCACAATTTGCTTTTTGATACATTCCAATTTGTACTCTGAGGAGTCGATTTTATAACTCTTCTAATGACCTATCTTTTCAAATGTTTACCACAGCACTAAATAACTCCTCTAATGACCAACCATTTCTAATGTTTACCCCAGCACTAAATAACTCTTCTAATGACCTACATTTTCAACTTTTCTAATGTTTACCACAGCACTAAATAACTCCTCTAATGACCTACCTACCTTTTCAAATGTTTACCACAGCACTAAATAACTCCTCTAATGACCAACCATTTCTAATGTTTACCCCAGCACTAAATAACTCTTCTAATGACCTACATTTTCAACTTTTCTAATGTTTACCACAGCACTAAATAACTCTTTCAACTGATTTATTATTTTGAATGATTTTCATAACAAATATGACCCACAAATAAATTATTCTCTACCGAACAAATGGAAATGACATCACCAGTATTTAAAGTATACCCAGCAACACGTTGAACATACCACTAGAGGTTGAGTTAATTGTTCCATCCTGTGCAGCATCTGTGAATAGCTGATATGCATAGCCATCTGACTCCTCCCCCATTTTCTTGCTGGTTCTTGGTGGTGTTTGCGCAGCATCTGTGAATAGCTGAGATGCATAGCCATCTGACTCCTCCCCCATTTTCTTGCTGGTTCTTGGTGGTGTTTGCGCAGCATCTGTGAATAGCTGAGATGCATAGCCATGTGACTCCTCCCCCATTTTCTTGCTATTTCTTGGCGGTGTTTGCGCAGCATCTGTGAATAGCTGAGATGCATAGCCATGTGACTCCTCCCCCATTTTCTTGCTGGTTCTTGGTGGTGTGTGTGTAGCACTTTCACAGCTTGCTCTTTGTTGATGTGGATCAGCAGCTGGGTTGTCGTTAGAATTTTTGTGACCGGTGACCAGCGGACTCTCGGCTGATGTCTTGGGTGCACCATCTGACGGCCGAGTCACGAACGTATCCGCAGGATTATCATCTGACAACTTGTGTGCTGGCTTACCGGAGTTATTGCACTCACTGTCAAACAGACCATTTGAATCCTGTTGGCCGCTCGGCCTAGGGTCCATGTTTGGAGTTTTTGTAGCAGGAAGAGGCATTTTGCTCTGATCACCTGAATTAGGAAGTGACTCATCTAACATAAACTTGGGCGGTTTTTTCAGGTAACTGAAATCATCCTTTGGTTTTGCTCTTGTCAGCTTTGTATTAATTGGAGTGTAAACTGAGGAACGGATGCAAAGTTTTAAGAGTCAGAAATAAATTAAATCGAGAATCAGAAATATTTCATGACTCAGTAATACCCTACAAAAAATGCTAATCAGATGAAATCAACGTAAAGTTGAACATTTAAATCTTGGTGTTTGTGTGAATCCCAAGAACAAGAGAAAATTGACCTCTGGCACAGTGAGAGTTTGAGCTAACATCTATTGTTTTAATGCATACACTTTCAGCTGGTTAAGCCAATCTTCTCAAGACTTATTTGTGATTTACGTTAGGGAAGAAGGTTCCACACAAGTGATTTCATATAAAAAAGGGATTGAGATCAAAGATTCATTTAACTTTAGTTTATTGGCAAGGGTGATTACAAAAGCCATTTGACAGAAATGAAATTTGTTAAGAGCCCAAATTGACTGCATAGATGAAAGACAAAATTGACATTAACAAACTGACAGTTTTTGCTAATCTTCCTTTACTTTTCAAACAAATTAAATTAAACAACTCTGGAATGGAATGAAGGATATTACTACTTCTAGTCTATTCTCTAATGGTAAATTTATCAAAATTTGTAATTTAAAATGACAGCTTACTTTCACTTGGAAGGAGCATAGGTAGAACAGTTCTTGCTATGGGTGGACTGTATACAGGCATTCCAAACTCAGGCTGAAAGTCAATTGTTATGCCAGTCATTTGATAACTCATGAGGAATAATAATATTATTTTATTTTTTTCTTGCAATAACAAGTAGTGCCTAGGGTTTAATAGAATTTTCTAATAAATGATCATGTAAATATACACTGTACCAACTCACATATACATTGTACCAACTCACATGTACATTGTACCAAGCAAAAATACATTTAATCACCCATACCAACACATACATGCTCAAATATTAACCTTGTGCCAACATACATGGCACAACAGAATATACCTTGTGCAAACACACACTGCACTAAATAACATACAAATTAACATATACATTGTACAAACATACATTTACATTTTACCCACCCGTTTTGTTGGAGACGTCAGTGATCCTATCTCTCCAGACCTTGCTGCCATATAAGTTCCTATTGTCATATTCATGAAACTTTGATCTTCAGCCCTCACTGACGCCACAGTTAAATTTACAAGATGCTGATAAAAAGTAAAATTAAATAAATAAAATCTGGTTAAATTATACTTTTATAAAGGCAAAGACAATTGTCTTATTAGAGCATTTTTTATAGCTCCATTCACTTTCGGAAGAACCGATGCTAGATGAAAGTAAAGCTTGTCTTTAACAAAAAATAATTTGTATTTGTTAATAGCCCCCCACATTTAAACAATTGGCAAACAAGAATTTTAAATCTAAGAAAATGGTATGCTTCATTCATATTGGCATTTGGTGTGGGTTTTCTTTCCCGTTATAAAAAACTTTAAACTAAATTTAGCCATACCTCATCTGCAATAAGATTATCTTTTTTAAACTGCTCCTCATCTTCATCAAGCATTGCTGCTACTGCTCCTAATGTTGGACATGAAAAAAAATCATTAGCTATTGTCAAATACATTTTAATTCATTGGCTGTTACCTAAAAACAATTATTTTCATTTTTCATTTACTTCTTTTTTACAAAAGAAGCTAACAGAAAAATCAACAACAAATTTTAGATATGATGGTCCAGCAACATGGAAACTTGCAAGAAACAAAAGTAAAGAACCTGAATCTTCCATAAAGTCTTCTCCATTGAATCTAAAATCGTCATTTTCATCCCCAAAGTCCCCAAAGGGATTGATGCTTGCTTGCAATGGCTTGTCATTGGGTTGAAGGGATTCACTTAGGCCATCTTGCAATTATACAGATATAATTTTTTTTTTTTAATTAATTACATGATATCATTCATTTATCCTATTCGCAGAATATTATAATTTTTGTAATGACCATCGCTGACCATTTTGATTTGGATTGATTATGACAGTGGCAGTAGACCTTAAGTTATCCACCTAAGAGAAAATTTGTTTTTCTAAGCACACAAAGATGAAATGCAATTGTTCAAAATTATTGATTTAAAAATTTTAAAATCTTAGTAAAATGGGCAACCTCTAAGCAAACTCAAAATTTATCATGAATTTATAAAAGCACTTCTTTTTTTTTTTTTTTAAAGCTAACATTTTTTAAAAGTGAAGATATTCCAGCAATTTATATTCGATCCAATCTATATTTTGAAAAAAACAACCTTACAACATTTTAACAAGGAATTGGGGAAAATAATGTAACAACCTTTGTCAAACTTGCTTTTGTCCATCATATCCCCTGAGCACCTCATATCTTTGCTACTGTTTTGCTTGGAAGACATAGGTGTGTCAGTGAGGTGAGCTGAATCCCCAAATTGGATGGATGGTCCCCAATCTGTTGTAGAGCCAGTTTGATGAAAGGCAATAGAGTCACCAAATATAATGGATGCCTCAGGGTCATAAGAAACTTTGCTTGCGTACGCATCAGTCTGGTTGTCAACTAGGGATTCTAGAGAATGATTTAAGCCAACTTCAAATATGTGCTAATAACAGAGACTGACATTTTAAAATTCAAACTATATATTGTTTCTTGCCAATAGGATTTAATCAGCAAGAAATGTTCTTTTTAAAACACTCAGTTGAGATCATGAAACAAAGAAAACTCACAGACAAATAAATGTCTTGGATAAAAGTATAAAAACAAATCAGTGATATTACCTGCATCAGATCTGCTTTCTGTTGTGGGCTTTTTAGGTGGTAGTGGTATTTTGAAAGGACCGTCCATGACGGGGATACTAAACATTTTTGGTGGTGTACTGGGCAACGACTGGGCAGCATTTTCTTGGTGGCTAATTCAATGTGGATATACAAAATATAACAAAGGTGCAACTGTTAACTGCAGCTTAACCACACTTTGGAGGCATGAATATGCAAAGGGTGAAAGAATATATTTAAAAAATGGATAAGTAAAAATATAAAAATTTAGCAATTTTATAGAGTTTCATCATTGAAGAATGTGTCATTAAAATGTCAGTGTTCAATGTAAATGGTACAAATACCGTATTTGCCATGATACAGGACACACCACAAACCATTTTTTTAAAACATTTTAAATTTCAACTCATAATATTTATTACCGGCGCAAAAGAGGCACCTCATATTTAAGGCGTCTTTTGAGGGGAAATACAGCAAATGAAAACCAAAAGGTCAATGCTGATATTATTTGAGTAAGAAGATTTGAGAACATGTAAACGATTCCCTAACATATTTGTTTTTACACTAAAGGAGGAAACAAACATTTTACAAGAATCAACATTTTCAATTTACCATTTATCATTGCCGTCGGCTGTCTTCCCTGTGGATGGAACCTCTGAGGGAAAAAAAAGAGAGATAGAGAGAAGAGATTTACTAATAATCAGGAAAACCTTTGAAAATTCAGACGTAGAAACAAAGATTATTCATTCAACATTTACATTTCTTTTTTTTTTCCAGAAACATTAATGAAATTCTCAAAAAAATACATAAATTATGAAAGTCGAAATTTGCAATGATTTTAAGGTTATTCAAGTAAGTAATAACACCAAGATCACATATGATTGATGAGAAGAGTGTAACATATAAAGTCTCTCCATAGCTTGAGGCAATAGTTACAAGGATGATCAAAATCTTACCTTCTTCATCAGATGAAGCAGCCTCAAAATCAGAAAAAGCGTCCTCAAGTTCCTTAAGATCTTCAGCACGAAAATTAAATCTGAAAAAAAAAAAAAAAAAAAAAATTTTTAAACGTATTTGAAAAGTTTAATTTTGTAGTAAAAATAATTGTTTTGTGAGGAAAAAATATTTAAAATTAATATTTAACATCTGCTGGTTTTTTTTTTATTTCATAAATTAAGTTCATTTGCATGTGTTGTGTACCTTTTTTTGTTCAGATGATGTACAAGGAAGTTTATGTTTGACAAAGATTGAAAGATCTTAGAATATTATGAATGAAGGTTTAATTGTGCATGGGGCAGATGGAGGATCAAAACATCTTCCAAATATATCAATACAGGTTTCTCTTATTATTAAGACGCAATTTTGCGTGAGATCTGTTTAAGACATTCAACTATCATCTAATCTGAATTCATCTAAAACTGTACAAAATACTCAGATTTTATCTCTTAATTTAGTGCAGTTGAGATTCAAGATTATTATGGAAATGTTATATAGGTTAAACCAGGGGCTGGCAACCTTTTGCTATTAGCGGGTCAAAGTACGACATCTAATTCATTCATCTTGTAAATAACTTATTAGTCTACCAATAAAGACATTTTTTTTTAGTCATTTGTAATTATTGTTTGGTCTTCTGCATGCCAAGTCCAGCAGTTCGACACGTGCCGTAGGTAGCTGACCCCTGGTTTAGACCATTGAATGTCAACATGGCAGCTGTCTTTTGAAGTAATTCAATTGGCTACCAGAGTTTACAGAGAAAGCTGCCACTATTGGCCATAAAGCTTGGAAGGGCTATTAGGATATTTCCAATATCTGATTAAGTATAAAGAGTGCATACTTTTTGCAGGGAGCTTTTGTTATCCCACACTGATATTGCTTCTGACTTCCTCCTTCAGTGACTGGGGTATTTACTCAGAGTTTGGACCACTACAGTAACAGCTGGCTTGATGGGCTGATCCATTCCACCAGTCTGTTAAAGGAATTTTTCTTTTTTTATCCTTTTTGCCATGACACGTAGGTTGTGCAACTTTTATATGTTGATGACCCCGGAAAACAAACAACCTTTCTGATTGGGAGTCAGACCAATTATCATTTTGCTGCAGGGCAACCCAAGAATAAATATTAAGATTAGCATTGATTGGCCCAGAGACAGACTTATGTGACTTGGCCAAAACTCTGTGGTCAATAAATCCTACCTGATGGATGGTGTGATCCGGGTCCTCTTGTTCGTCTCCATCTGCTGGTGTTTTGTTCTTATCTCCATCACTCCTGGACTTTGAAGTCTGAGAATTAAACCCGCAAGAATCTACCCAACTCAGCACGCCCGCAAAATCTGCAAACTTCACATCATGATTACTGTTGTGTTGCCTGCTATTACAAAGCTGTTGTTCTTTTGAATCTTCCTCTCTGCTTGATTTGTCTATGCATGAGTCATTTTTTCCTTCAACACTTGGAAACAGTGCTTGCGGAATGCAGCGTCCTTCTTCCCGTGCATTAGTACCTAGATATTAACAAAATAAATAAGTGTTATTTTTGTGTGTGTGCATAATTGTTAGATTAAATACATTATTTTTTAATAACTTTGTTTTTAATTAACTTCCAAATTAAATTAAATTTTTAAATTTAAGGGTGTATATGCTTTGCCCTCCCCGTGTGCAACTGATGGTATGTAATATAGGAGTAGAATAAGTCACTGCCAAGCGAGCATGTCATAAGAGGTGGCTTATCATATCATTCTTATAACACAGATTTCTTTAAAGATCTAGAAAAGAAAAAAAAGAGTTTGAATAACAGATTTGAGGCTCTGCAACAGCCCGAGAACATAGCTGGAGATATAAAAGATCAATGGCAACATATTAGAGGGATTCAGACCAAGTAATGCGAAGAAGTTTTAAGGAAGAAAGAATATCAACATAAAGAGTGGTTCTCAAAAGAAACAATAGACAAAATTAAAGATAGGAAAAGAAAGAAGATAATTTATTTAGAGAGCAAAACAAGAGCAGCAAAAGTGACTGATTTTGATAGCTACACAAATGCCAATAAAGAGCTTAAAAAGAATATCAGGAAAGAAAAAGGGAGATCTATTAATGACATTGCCAAAGAGGTTGCTTCAAAAGGTAACCTAAAAGACATGTACAATGTAACAAAGAGGCTGCTTCAAAAGGTAACCTAAAAGACATGTACAATGTAACAAAGAGGCTGCTTCAAAAGGTAACCTAAAAGACATGTACAATGTAACAAAGAGGCTGCTTCAAAAGGTAACCTAAAAGACAGGTACAATGTAACAAAGAGGCTGCTTCAAAAGGTAACCTAAAAGACTGGTACAATGTAACGGATTTGGAACTGTCATCAAGCATACATCACCAGCTAATTGTGACTATCTGGGACCAAGAGAAGATACCCAAGGAGTGGAGAGAGGGATACTTGGTCAAACTTCCATAGAAAGGAGACCTCCATGAGTGTGGAAACTATAGAGGAATCATGCTACTTTCTGTACCAGGAAAAATACTAAATAGAATTATTCCGCGGAGAATAAAAAAAGTGACAGACTAAGAGATGAATAGGCTGGTTTTCGAGAAAACAGATATCAAGTACTAACCAAATTCCAACCTACGCATAATCATAGAACAACGCTTAGAGTGGAATACATCATTGTATCTAAATTTTGACGACTTCGTAAAGCATTGGATAGCTTGGACAGAGATACACTCTGGAAACTACTAAGAAATTATGGTATTCCTCAAAAGCTAACTAGCTTAATTAAGAATACATACAAAGAAATGAGTTGCAGGGTTTAACATGAAAGTAAACTCACAACTTATGATAGAATCTGGAGTTTGACAGAGATACCTGCTCTCACCATTCCTCTTTCTGTTATCCATTAATGGATCATGAGAGAAGCAACACACAATGGGAAAAATGAAATCCAGTGGACACCTTTCAGACAGTTGGAGTATTTGGGTTTTGCAGATGACATTGTTCTTTTATCAAATAGCCATAAACAAAGGCAGGAGAAAACAATAAAACTTGACTCTATCCCAGCAAGATGGACTTAGCATAAATAAAGAGAAAACCAAGACCTTAAGAATAAATGCAGCGGATGATGGGGTCATTGGGATCAACTTGAGAGGAGCATTATAAATAAAAATTGGGACACACACACACACCACACACAAATGAGGATAAGAGTCCAAAAGGCCAGAGGAGCATTCAATGCCCTGCAAAACATTTGGAACTCAAGTGAAATACTAATAATAAGAAAGTTAAAAATATTCTACTCAAATTTAAAGGCACTTCTTGTGTATGACTGTGAAACTTGGAGAACAACAAAAACAAACATTAAAAAACTTCAGGTTTTTATAAACAAATGCTTGCAATGGATCCTCAATGGACGGTTTGACAAAATTTGCAACACTGTCCTTTGGGGGAGACTATCAAGTGTTCCAGTGAAAAACGGAAATACAAAAGAGAAAATGGAGATGGATAGGGCATACATTAAGGAAACCAAACACTAACATCACAAGACAGGCCCGGTTTTGGAATCCTCAAGGTACCAGGAAAAGAAGAAGACCAAGAGCCGCATGAAAGAGGGGATGAAAAGCAGAGGTGAAGAGAATGAACAAAAGTTGATCTGAATTAGCAAGACAGCCTAGGACAGGGATAGATGGAAAATGTATTGTTGAGGGCCTGTGCTCCACTGAAGGTGAGAAAGGGATAACAAGAAGAAGAAGAAGAATGCTTTGCCCACCTGTCAATTAGGTCAATATGATAAATGAGGTTGAAAGCCACAAGTCTAGGAGGTCTTGGCAATAACTTTGTATAGTAAAGTTATAAAGGTAGCCCTCTTAGGCCACCACTGAATTAGAGGTATGATACAAAACATGTAAAAATGGCTTACTCGGGGGACATTTTTTTATTGTGGTCATAATTTCATGGGAGTCTGATGTTTGCTCCTTTGATGACCCAGAGTCGAACAAAGAGCTTCTCACTCTGCTATTATTACTATTAACATTTTTATCTGCTCCATCAAGTGCTGGTGTATCTAAGGGCAGCAATGATCTGGACAAACCTACATGAGGACATAAACGATACATATATGTGGAATTTTAAAAAAATTAAAGAACTTAATATGACTGAAATCATATCTTACCAAAACTATTTCTTGATTCTGATTATTGAAGTAAATTATAAGTTGTAACATTTCATCAAGAGTGAAAGAGATAAACAAAATTGAAGATAATGAAGTAATAAAAATAAATTATATTGAAAATTTAAACATGGTATTTTTTGCAATGTTTTTCTTTTAATTAGTTTTTAGCATCCTGTTGTTTTAATGATTTGTTAAATTTAATTACATATGATATTATATTTAAAAACAAGTAAGTTAAATTAAGTTGAACCAAATAATTTTTTTTTATTTCAAGCATGACATCAAGAGTAAAAAGATCTGAGTATTACAACATAACTATAGATCCACACCTCAAGTGAAGCAAGTTTTCTTTTCAATTAAACTTAATTTTTTTAAAGTGAATTTCTATATGAAATCAGAAGGTCGATTTATTTTTAAATTTAGTATGTTAAAAAATAGTTTTAACAAATTTTTCCAATCGCAAAGTTCCCCAATATTTATTTGCTATAGCTAATTTTTATTCAAAGTCCAACTGTAAGTCAGTTGTGGAAATCCTAAGAAGTATGAGATGACAAGAAAAAAACATTTGGACGTGAGAAAAACTTAATGACATTCTAAATAAATTAAACTGCCATAAGTATAAACAGAATAGAAAAAAAAAAAGCATATTGATTAAAAAAACCCATCTCAATTCATGCAGTAACATTCCTATCAAATGTTATTAGATTAGAAATAAACAAATAACATCAAGAACATGATTACACATTATTCTCACTCGCATTCAAATAACCTAAGTTGAAAAAAAAAATATTCAAATTATTTACAATTAATGTTGGGAAAACACTCTATATGTGTTATCAGTGCACCTCAATGCAGATGGCAGTGTATCTCAATACCTCAATCTGGGCCAAAAAATATATCCCTGATGGGCAAGAAGAGTGGGATGGCATATGTTCAGATTTATAAAAACAAAAAATTTCAATATCTCTAACACTGACCCACATGTCAAAAATGGGGCTACAACTGATACTATGAACCAGTTAGCAAAAAACCACATGTGACACAGATGAATCGTACTATGATTGACATAGTTTCTCAATAAAATTTAATTTTAACAATTTCAAGATCTCTCTAAAGCAATCATGTTTAACTGTTAAATAGAATTTCTTTAAAAGATTTGATACACCTAGTCTTCAAACGGTCAAATTTTAAATCTACTGTAAAATTTTTTGGTTGCACAGATTTTTTAAAAATAACTAAGGATTTTCTATTATCATATAGTAGAGTCCATCAGATCTTGACTTAGCTTACCACAACTGAACAAGACTAATTCATAGTTTTTATCTTGTTTACCAGTATAAAAAGCAAAATAGTTCTATTCAAACTCAAAAATAAATAACTGATTTATGTATTCCATTCAAAGTAGCTAAAATCAATCAAGATGAGAATACTGAATATGCTTTCCATTATAAAGATGTACATTCATGAAAGTGGTTAAATTAGGCCAAATGTTGGCTTTAGTTTTTTCACAAGTTTGATAACAAGTTTTAGTAAGGTATTTAGTTCAATAGCCAATGCAATTTTTTTAAATTTAAATATAGTGTTCATAGCATTACTGCCATCAAAGCAGTGCTGGTATCCCATTTCTGTGCCCAGAAGGATTGAGAAAGACTGGCATAAACTTATTTAAAAATTCTTTTAAAAAAGGTAGATGCAAATAGTTTTAGTTTAAAAGCCTCACATAGAGCATCCCTGCGAAGAAGATCAGTTTCTAAATATGGATAAAGAAAATGGCGATGCAAATAATATATTTCATCAATTTACACATACGTTTTTATCACCTAATTTTATGTGAAGTCTAAGGAAAAGTTCCTTAAAAAATTGGGAAAGGCTTATCCCTGAACTAATCACTTGTGTAATAATATAAAGCCAGATAGCCAATACTATAGGTACCCTGATAGTAGCACACAATTCTAAAAAAACACATGGTAAAGCACTGATATATACTCCTGAACATTTACCTAAGAAGCAGTTACTTGGAAGTAGACCTAGGGAAGATCTGTCACTGCTTGATCTGAAACATAATAGTTTTATCATAGCCTTGATCTTGATTAACTGAAGTAATACTAATACTTGATTAACTGAAGAGTTCTAGTAATACAGATATTTGGTCAAAATTATAATCTAAAAAATGTGCCCACCCTTCATCATCAGACTCTGGAGATCCTGCATAGCTGTTTATAAATGAACCACCAATATTCTGAGGAACAAAACGCATGTTTCTGCAAAACAAAACAGAAAAAAATGTTTTTGTCAACCTATCAGCTTGTCTTTGATAAAAAGATTTCTAATATTTAAAAAAAATTTATTGCATATGTTAATATAAAGTCAATGATACTGTCTGAATTCACATACTTACAGAGATAAATATTTAGTTAATTATGGACAAATTCTGCATTAGTACCTTTTCCATTTGTAACCTATACTATAATATACATTCTTATAAGGCAACAAGTTCTTAAATATCTTTTTAGCTTTACTCCCTTACAAACTAAAAAAAATGGTGGACTTATTTAGGGGCATCTCTTAAGTTAAAAAAAATTCATAATTACCCTCTGTCTCTTCCTATAGTAGAGGCTGCGACTGGAGCTGGAGTAAAGGCAAGTGTCCGTTCATCAATAGAAGACGTTTGATGTTCAGCTCCAGTCAACACTGATTCATCTACAGGAATCTTTGAGTTGTCCATAGCAGAAGAAATTGTATGAATTTTAAACTGTTCTGAAATTTAAAGCATCTCTGTTTATCTCAGTAGTAATCAACAATGCTGAAAAACTTATTTAGAATAACCAAAATTTGTGTACATAATGCCTGAAAAACTCAATTATACATAGACCTCAATTCCCCATACTTGTTCACTTCGTCACATTATATATTAGTATAGAAGTAGGCCGATAGTCTTGCCTAGTGTTCACCAAATGGGAACAGGAATACAGGAATCTTTATTACTACAGCTTTAATAATTAACAGAAGAATTATGCCTAAATAAAATTGCTGTAAAATTCATCAGCTGATTCCATTTTTTAAATAAAATTGCAATTAAACCAGTGTAAAAAAAACCACCTCAAAATTTGACATAAATGGGATTTAAAACAAGCTATTTTCATTTTAAAAATTTAGCCATCCATGAATGATGTAAACAAGCTAGTCAGTGTGTTCTGCGAAGGGGAGATTAATCACTTTTTATTATTGCATTCAAAACATTAATAAAAAATAATGAAAAAGTTTTTTCAGACTTTTCATTTTTCTTTTTGGTACAGTTTTCTATGATGTTGTACCGTTGTTTTTTTTAATCCCACAGATTGGCATATTTGGACTAGCCCTGCCTAGCCACAGCTAGTAGCAGTCAATGTTCCCTTTAAGCTGCACGGCCGCGCAGCTAACTCAGACGCCGCGCAGCAGTTTTGAGTGTCCGCGCAGGATACTTACATGTAATTGTGTGTTTATGTTTGTGGGCTGTAAAATTTTGCACACAACTGTATGACTTTGCACACGAACCAGCAAACCTTAGAGGGAACATTGGTAGCAGTCATGTCACTAGTCTTAACTAAGTAGGCCAAGTGTTAAATCTAGAACTAGAGCAATATTACATTTACATTGCTTAGGCTTATAAATAATAATTTAATATATGTATATATATATATATATATATATATATATATATATATGGCATCCTTCTGTCTACATTAGACGATGGAGTAGCTATGTAGTGTAGCACCACACTTCAACGAGTGGCTAAATAGGCCAATCCTGGAATGACAATCTCGACCGCATCTCTCACAGGAGAATATTGATTCCTGGAAAGATTTTGACTTCCGTATTGTTCTTTTTCTTGCAAGGGCCTTGTTTCGTGTACCTTCTTCCTTTTTTACGCCTTCATACACTTAATTGTAAATACGGTACTAGCTTATCGGTGTGGCCCACAAACTCTTGTAAGAATAACCTCATATTTTAGCATAGTAAATAAAAGGTACCATTTATTTAGCCAGCCATTTTAGTTATTTACCTGTTACCCTCCATTCATCAGAAATGACTAAAAATACAAGCAAATTGTTATGTAGTACACTATTTTCCCATGCTTGAACTTTGCTTGACCCAAATTAGATCCCTAGCAGACAGTAGCGTTTGTGGTGGGCGTGGCTTAGTCTTTGAAGTATCGTGTTTACTATCGCACTACCAATTAAACATGGTTAGTATGTCTACTAGTAGCTTATGGAACGTTCTCGATTGTATTAGAAAAGTAAGAGCGTTTATAAACGCGTCGGTAGACCCACATATATAAAGGATTGACAGCCACGGAGAGAGAGAGAGATTCAGATAGATATATTTTAACTTCACGAGACATGTATCATTCTTTGTGTACTTATGTGTTTATTCGCTTTCGTCACTGTACATTACTAATTGGCACATTGTATTCTCTGTGTACCGGTACAAGATCTACCATACTCTTTAAGTTGATGATTTGTAATTATATTTCTTTTGTTTTATAATTATATTAATACTTAAATAAATTTTATTAATTGTAATTAGTACTGTTTTGGGTTTTGTAATTTTGCTATTGTTTTCTCTATGGTATCGTCCTTTGTTGTGCACTGTTTGAATGAGCCATAAATTTAAAATAGGAGATTAATTTCTCACAAGAGAAGTCAGTGCGTAACAATATTCTGATGATTATTTTGTAAAATTGGAATTTTTTAGTTAATTTTATATAAAAATTGGAAATAAAGAAATGATAGGTAAATGGGGTATTGATCGCAGCTAACTGTATGTTGATGTTTTCTTAAAGGAGGTCTCTACAAACTACAAGGCATACCAGCTAAAAGAGGAGCTGATAAGTCAGATCATCCTTTAGTTTGGGTAAGACTCAAGCTAACACTGAATAAAAATTGGGAAAAGCTAATTGTTAGATGACTAAAAATACAACATAGCAATTCTGGCAAATGAGCAAAGATAACAGGAAGTCCTTGTTACTTTGAGAAATAAGTTCCAGGTAAAACTTCAGTGGCAGAACATAAAGACATCCATAACATCCACATGCAACAAGGTATTAGGACACGTGAAGAACAAACATTAAGATTGGCTCTCACTCAAAAGGCTGCAAAGAAATAAACAAGAGGAAAGAAATGAAGTTTGCAATAAACAACAGCCGCACTAGGGCAGAGAAAATAAAAGCAAAGGAGAAATAAAAAGAAGTCAATGGAAGGGTAAAGAGCAGTATTAAAAAAGAGTAAAAGAGCTTTAATAGATGTTTTAACGTCAAGAGCAGAAGAAGCAGCAAAAAGAGGAACATGAAAGAGGTCTGATATAACGAGAAAATTCTCAGGAAGATATAAGAAGCCAGAGCGATCAGTCAAAGATAAGGAAGGTAGATCAATAAAAGGAAAAAAACAAAAAAGATGGGTGGAATGCTTTGAGGAATTACTACACAGGTCATCACCAACAGACACACCAGATGGAGATGTACAAATAAAAGACAGTGCCCCAAACACTATACACCATTTTAGAACTCCTACTCATATCTAAATTTCATAGACTATGAAAAGGCCTTTGATAGCCTGGGCCGACAAACGTTCTAGAAACGTCTCCAGCATTATGGGGTACAAGGAAAACTGGTCAGGATCATTTAGAGTTTTTATGAAGAATTGATGTGCAGGGTGGTACACAGATGCCTTTTAAGTAGAAACAGGGAGTTGTCCCCCTTCCTATTCATCCTTCCCATTGACTGGATCATGAAAGAATCCACAGACAAAAAGAGGAACTCAATACAGTGGACACCTTGGAAACAACTGAATGACCCAGACTTTTAAGATTGACATTGGAAATATGCCCCACAACCAACAACAAATACAGGTAGCAGAAATAAAAGAAAAGGTAGGCTACGCTGAGCAGGACACTTAGAAAGAACGAAGTGTCTACACGTCCGGCGAGCCGGACAAATAGTGCGCAAGATATACATCCGGCGGCATGTCACGTGACCGCCGGACGGCTAGTAGTTTTTATAATTCCGAACGAAGTGCAGTTTGGTAGATCTTGTGTGGTTTTACTGGTAGAGTGGTCGCTTGACGATATTATGATTTGAGGATCAATACCGGGATAGGATACTTTTTTTTTCTTCCCATTTTAATTAAAAATATTTTACACTATATTTATATTATCATGTTCATCAGCAACAGTAGTTTCATGAGAAGTTTTTAAATATCTTGTAGCAATTTAAACAATTTAAAATGAAATCTTTTAAATTTATTGGTTGCCTACTCCACACTGGCCCCTAATTTATTTTATGGATTACTGGTACACAAACTCAAATAACAAACTAAACAAAAATGTTTCCAAGCCACTTTCACTAAGTTTTTTTCTATTATTTGCATTCAAGATACTCAGTACATTACTTGGTAGAGAAATAGATTTTAAAATTAATAATAGTTTTGAATCATTTGCAGTCAACGTGACAAGGCTGACCGACAAGATATCTCTCGCCACTTTGTTTCGGCGGTCATGTGAATTGGTCGCCGGACAAATAGTGCGAGAGATATACGTCCGTCACGACGGACGTGTAGACACTGCCTCAAAAGAATGCCAAATGACAGAGGAATGAAGAGGGTAACAAAATTTAATATAACACACAAAAAGTTGTTTTAGTTTTGGTGAACTTTTTCTTCCACAACCCCAGAGGAAAACGGCTCAAAGGCAGACCTAGTACCTAGGCTTAGCAGTTGGATAATTTTTTTTTTATTTACTTGACTTGAGAAAGTTTGAACCGAGAAAGAAAAATTTAAAAACACAACAGACCTTGTTACATAATAAATTGAAATAATGATTAATGATGAAAAAATAAGTTGATTCTTGTAAAAAGATAGAACAATGTCAATAATATTAATAATAATATTATTATTACTTCTTCAATCACTTCAATCAAATAAGAATATTTTTCTTTAACCTCTGTCTGTCTATCCAAATCTATTTCTAGTGTTGAGCTAAGAAACCAAACTGGTCCAACTTTAAACTTACACTTAATAAATTGCGTAGACTATACTTTTCGGTCTTTAAATTTCATGATACAAACAAAATTTAATATAACACACAAAAAGTTGTTTTAGTTTTGGTGAACTTTTTCTTCCATACATACAATTTGATTGGACATTTGAATTCAATTAAATTGAATCAGACCAAGTCATACAGTTCTAGCAGTTATTTGTATTCCTCGGGAATGCTTTCCCTTGAATATTGAAATTGCAATACATTAAATTTGTGTTGCCATACTCATCGTACAGAATTTTTTTTGGTGTATTTTTAATTAAACAAAACTCCAGTTTAAATATATATGTTAATTTGTTTAAATAGCTCCTTTAATTTTTTTAACAATAATATTAATTAAAACTTGTTAGCTTATTCACTAACTACTACAGAAATATAACAGTAGCTGACTACAACGTCAATGAATTTAGTATTTAGCCTTACAATTCTTGATTTTCTGGCCAATGACGGAAATTTACTAAAATAATAAAATTGAACTTAAATACCAAGACACTAACTCCTAGCAAGAAAGAAAAAGTATTTTGATTTTACCGTACCCTCTATAGCCCTAAATACTGAATAAATTAGTGATTCCCTAATCAGTAAGTAAGCAAGCAAGTACTGGCTGTGGGATGTGAACTCAAATTGTCACAGACAGGGCCGTCTTAAAACAACATAGGAGGCCCTGGGCGCAGCAATGCACAGGGGCCTCCTAGCAAAACTCAAAACAACATACTCATACCTTGCCTTGGCCGTGGGAAGGGGGAGAGAAGGGGGACACTCACCCCATGCTCAAACAGGGGGGGGGGGGGCAACAAATTCCTGTTTTCCACCAACTTAAAAAGGGGAATACAAATGTGAAATTAAAAACACTAAATAAAGTTTACA